>OX463845.1:38207067-38650314 GCA_949825065.1 Odontocerum albicorne | reverse complement strand
AGAGGGCAGTATATTTAAGATTAAAGAGGGCAGTATATTTAAGAGCGTTAAACAGAACTGACCATACATTTACTTGCTTAAGTGAGTAGGAACAAATTGTTAACTAGAGGCTGATGTGTTGAGTAAAATAAAGTAAAGCACTCTGAGATAGTTTGAGCATATACAACGAATGATTGAAGAAAGACTGAGAAAAAAAATACAGTACAAATATGAGTGGAAGGCGTGGTAGCGGAAGACCAAGTAAAGTATAGTTGGATCAAGTGGATGATATTTTTAAGGAAAGAAATGGTAAAAAGTCAATGAAATTGTAAGAATTGTATGAATGAAGGATAGGCGAAGGGTTTGTGATGATATAAGAAAGCCTGGCACTCTGTCTTCTCTACTTACCTCGACAAGAAAATGACGTAACGGTATGTATGTACAGAACGTCGATATCTTATGTAAGTTGAATATGTATCGCAAATAAACATTTTGTTGTGCTGAAGTTGAATATGTATCGCAAATAAACATTTTGCTGTCGCTGAAGTTGAATAGGTATCGCAAATAAACATTTTGTTGTCGCTGAAGTTGAATATGTATCGCAAATAAACATTTTGTTGTCGCTGAAGTTGAATATGTATCGCAAATAAACATTTTGCTGTCGCTGAAGTTGAATAGGTATCGCAAATAAACATTTTGTTGTCGCTGAAGTTGAATATGTATCGCAAATAAACATTTTGCTGTCGCTGAAGTTGAATATGTATCGCAAATAAACATTTTGTTGTCGCTGAAGTTGAATATGTATCGCAAATAAACATTTTGTTGTCGCTGAAGTTGAATATGTATCGCAAATAAACATTTTGTTGTCGCTGAAGTTGAATATGTATCGCAAATAAACATTTTGTTTCCCTGAAGTTTATTCAATTGTATTGTTTCACATTATTTTACTTCCGCTCCACAAACCAAACAGATGTTAAAGAGTTCTTTAATGAAATCAGACTGAAATCATTTTTAAAAAAATCAAGTATTCAACGGGAATCGAACCCATAATTGTTCAGTAATGTCCATCCTACAGATGTCCAATTACGAGATTATAACTTTACCGAATGTTAAAAACCTGTTTATAGGGTGTTTAGTCATTATGCAAAAAAATGCAACATTTAGTATTAAAAAAAAACAAAAAGATAAATTTTACGTAACATTGGTTCATTTAGCCCATCTCAAACGTAAGTTTGAAAAATATTATCAATAATTATTTATAATATATCAAAAGTTAATGCATTAAGGTTGTAGAGGTTTAAATACATTGTAATTTGTTTTTTATCAAACACTGTTTATTCCACTTTTTATAACGGTATAAACCTACCGATTTCAGGGGAGGACCAAGGGAGCACAAACAAGACTCTTGAAGAAGATTGAATATGTCTATTATTTGAAGGCAAAGGAACCCTGTTACACTTGCCTTGATCTCAAATATTTTAAAACACTAACGTAAAATTCCACAAAACAGATCTAACATGTTCCTCATTTTTGCCACCAAATTAAAAAAATAATTCATTCTCACAAGAGTACATATGATATACGTAAGTATATTGGATGGATTAAACTCAAGTTTAAAGTAGTTTTCGGTAGAGCGTTACGTTTAAATGACTCAATTAACTTAGTAATTAATTAAATACTAAATATTAAAAACTTTTTGCTTAAGCTACGGTTTCCTAAGAAAACGGGTTCGTTATATAGCGCACGTTACAGACGGGATGCTGGCGCGCCGCCAGACGGCAGAAATGAAATATAGAAAAGCCCAGTTGAAACCAAATATGAGGAATCAGATTCGGTTTCCACTGACAGTTGTGGGTTCTCATTTCTGCCGTCTGGCAACGCGCCAAGCGGATGCGACGCAAACGTAATTTAATTTGGACCAGCGAAAATGACGAAATATTGATTGGTTGTGTAAGAAATAGTGAAGCTTTATATAATGTGAAGAGCAAATACTATAGAAAAGCCCAGTTGAAACAAAATATGTGGAATAAAGTTTCCAACTGACAGTTGTGGGCTCTCATTTCATGCCGTCTGGCGGCGCGCCAGCATCACATTTGTAACGTGCACTATATAACGAACCCGTTTTCTTAGGAAATCGTAGCTTTAGGCCCTCTTTCGAAATAGAGACCTGGGACTATGCCAGACTTTTGTCATATATTTTAGTCAGACTACCAAGAAAACGAAACACTAAAATTAAATATAAAATGCATAACTCCTGCTAGACATGTCAATAGTCCTTATAATTTAAAATGAGTGTCTTGTTTGTGCTCTCCTGATGATGAAGTGAAAGTCTTAAACCGGTAGGGTTATACCGTTATAAAAAGTGGAATAAATAGTGTTTGATAAAAACAAATTACAATAATTATTTATTTGTAAAAATCATTCAGCAAGAAGACTCATTTTGCAATAGTATGAGTAACAGTTTTAAGTTTACAAAAACTTGTCACCACTTTACTTTTTTAATGAGGTTAAAAATCAAAAAAAAATATAAAAATAATATTTTATATTCAAACATTGAAATGAACACACACGTTTTGTAAATTAAAAATGTTGTCAGCTTAAATTGTAATAATCATAAAAATAAAATGAAAGTAAGTTTATTTAACATATTAACTGTTTAGGCATGGTAGGTTCTAAGTTTTTCAAGATTAAAAATAAATATAAGTACAAGTATTATAAAGTAAAAATGTTCGACATTTGACAAAAATCGCACTCCTAATTTCGACATGGTAGTGTTTTTCTAATCACCGAGTATTTTAACAACAATACAAATGTGCGCTCTGCGCGAACCAATCGTGTGGCATTCTAAAACCTATACCACTACATAAGTTGTGTAATACAGAGATTGTTACTCACACTATTCAAAAATGAGTCTTCTGGCTAAATGATCTATACTAGAATCCACAGAAGCAGTGAAGGAATAAAGAAATGTAAGCGCACATTTCCCGCACTCTCGTCGTCGAGAAAAGCAAACGGAGTTTTATAATGAGAATAAGGTGGTTGGTTGTGGCAACAAACTGACGTATATTTTCTTTAAAAAGGTCACGAGTCGAGATATGTGGATAAAATGTGGAATTGCTGCAACAGGAATGGGTTTCTCCTACACTCGAAACTATTCGTTATTTTCTGCACGCTGCAAAATTCAACTCCACAACTATGCTCTTGAATATAGTCGGTATCAAATATTCAAATCGAATGCAGCGTATGCTTTAGTAAAAATTAATTCAACATTCTGACATATACGCCATTTCCCTGTTGGAGTAAGGAGAGAAAGAAGAGCGCCATTTTTTTACAACACACTTCCTTCATCTCATCTATAACTTTTTCAATTGTATTTATTTAAATAATATTGCATCTACGAGTATCTTACCCCGAAAAGAAAATGGCGTAATAAAATGTATGTACTCGTATATATTTAATCATAAAAAAGGAGTATTTTCAAACCAAATCCTAAATAATCGTATGTTTGTTCTTGCCGGAATGGGTTCAAAAAATGCATTTCACAATGACGTTGTTGTCATGCCATCACGTCGATGCCAAATTCTTACATATCACTACTAACTACTTCTTCTTCTTCTAAGTGCCCTGTCGGGTCCCCCCAACGTTGGCGATCACTTCGGCGAATCCGTCTCGGTCCTGAGCCGCCCGGAACAGTTCCTCTGCACTCCGGATGCCGGTCCACTCCCTCACATTCCGCAGCCAGGACATCTGTCTTCTTCCGGGCCCCCGGTGTCCCTCGACTTTCCCCTTCAATATAAGCTGGAGCAAGTGGTACTTCTCTCCACGCAGCACGTGACCCAGATGTGAAATCTTTCTAACTTTTATAGTGGACAACAACTCCCTGTCAGCTCTAGCTCGCTTCAGGACTTCGGTATTTGTCACCATGTATGTCCAGGGAATTTTGAGCATTCGACGATGCAACCACATTTCAAATGCTTCCAGTCTGTTCATTGCCTGGACTTTCAAGGTCCATGTTTCACAACCGTACAATAAAACAGACCACACATAGCATCTAATCATCCTCTGACGGAGTTTCAAATTTAAGTTGTCATCACAGAAGAGCGACTTCATTTTATTAAATGCAGTTCTTGCTGCCTCAATTCTGCTACTAACGGAAATAAATTGAATGGATTAGAAGCCCTACAAATATTCAAGTCAGTGCATCGGGATGAACATCTGGCAACGGGCAAAGACATATATTCCCAAGATATCTCTGCTGCTCGCTGAAGTTGTCTCCTGCCTCCCTGCACTCACAATCCCCAAATCGATTTTTTTACCATTAGAAGTGTGTATGTCGGTACCAGTTCGAACAGAAATCAGTATCGTTAATGCTTCCCTGATGATGAGGGGATAACCTTGAAACCGGTAGGGTTATTCCGTTACATAAAGTGGAATAAACAAATTACAAATAATATATTTGTATAACTCCTGCATAACAAGACTACACAGATTAGCCAATTAGTATGATCATTGTATGGGCTTTCATATGACCTTGACTACTCAAAAAAGTAAAGGGAAAAAGTTGTTCTTGCCGGGTAAATTATGTTTATTCCTTTGGGTTGTACACTCAATAAAAAAATCCACTAGTTAAAAAATAGGCATTATATGAACTTTTAAACGATTTTGGCAACTTACTGGCCAGCTCTTGCCGGGATAAACCAAGTAAGTGATTTAAGTTGTTATGTTATTGTGCTGGGTTCCACTTATAATGTTTTTTTCCATATTATATAATACTTTTAACATGTCAATGTTGAATTTTATTTCTTGTTTAGTATTCTTATAAATCAAAAATAAAATATGAATATTTCGATTGAAAGTTAATTTGAAAGAAGGATTTGGAAGTCCAGCTTGAAGTTTATTTATATAAAGCTTAGAAGTGAAAATGAATAGCCCATAATGTCAGAACATGTATCCAGAAAGCAAAGGAAATGGACTAGTCGAACTTTTTTAACTCGCGTTATTTGTTTTTCGTTGGATTTTTCCTTTCGATCGTTTGGTCTAGTTAGTAGAGTAAACAGTTCCCTCCCACCCCTACCTTCCGTTCCATATTCCCTACCCTGTGCTTTACACACACTAACTCTCAATCTTCCCCTCCATCAGGTCATGTTCCTATCGGACTGGGACTCCTTCCTCTCTCGCCCGCATGACCCCAATACTCGTCACATTTCCCATCACAAATTTAAAGTAAAGTTGTTCCCGTTATCCGCGGATTCAATGGTTTGCCAATATTTCGCGGATTGCAAAACCGCGATTAAAAAGTAAAGCATGTTTGCAAAAATATTTATTGTATGGGCAGATGGAATGAATAAATAAATTAAGACTAAAAAAATAGATATAAAGTGTAAAAAGTTCAACATTAGTCATTCGGGCGTTGCTATAGCTGCTAGACGTGATTAATATTATTTCTCATTTTTATTAATGATATAGGTAGAATTATATAAAAAATCCATGTTTATCCTCCTTGCTGTGCGCTGCTATAACTGTTAGACGTGATTAACATTATTTCTAAATTTTATTAATGATATAGGTAGAATTATAAAAAAAATCCATGTTTATGCTCCTTGCTGATGATAATCTCAAAATATTTAATAAGATTTGTTCTAATGCTGCCTGACTAGACCTTCAGTCAGATCTAAATAATGATTTGTGAGTGGAGTCACTCGCATGTAATTGAATTTTCATTGATAAACTCTATAATTTATACCTTTACCCCGCACATACAATATTATATGTTAGATATGTGTTTCTTATTCCACAACAATCTCGTATTTGGTCCTCATAAGGAAGTAATGTGCAATTTAGCTTGCAAAACTCTACAATTTGTGATGAGAATCTCCAAATCATTTGAAAACCAAACAGTGCTTAAAACGCTGTTTAGTTCATTTATTCGTAGCAAACTAGAACGCAATGCTTGCATTTGGAGCACATAAATCATTTTTAAATCATAATAAAAAACCAGTTTTTTTTCCAAAAGAATCTTGTCTAGGTTTCAAACCAATCAAAAATGATCATATCCGAATTGACCAATCATAGCTTTCTGATTGTATCTAACTTCATACCAGTTCACCAGCAACTGTCAGTTTTAAATCGTACGTGCAGTGTAATGTCATTATACAGCTTTATCTACCTACATATATTTATAGTAATATTTCTTCTTATTTTGTAACACTTTACTTATTTCATTTGATTAAAATTTAAATAACTTACTCTACCCAATAATTTTTTTGATTATTTTTTGTAAAATATTTTTTAAATCGAACAAAAAAACATAATTTCGCAGACCTGCTCAATAAAAAAAGATTTAAGTAGAATTGTTCACTCAAAAAGGATCATGTCCATATTTTAAACTAGTATAACTTTTTTAATTATTATGATTCGATTTTAAACAACAAATTAAGTCACCTTAAGCGATTTTAAAGATTTCGGATATTTTTACAATGAATTATTATGTCACATATTTTTAATAAAAACAGTTTTTTTGCGATTTCCCAACATTCTGATTTGGTGGACATGTTTTTTTTTTTTAATATTACCTCCTCATATGTCAAGAAAAACAATCCAATTCACTTCAAAATGAACATATAATTTTACAAGACATAAAACAAACATTTTCACACATGTACCAGCTTTCAAAACAGCAAGTCCAATCAAGTACTAATTTAAGCTTGCCTAATAGAAGCTCGTAGTACAAAATCAACTCCAGAAAAGCACAGTTGTGCTTGAGGAAGTTTCCTCAAACCCTACAAAAGAATAAGATACATGTGGTGTGGAGAACTATTATGGACCGGGATGCATGTGGTCTAACAGTTTACATTTACGTTAAAATGCGCCTCAGATTCGATTCCTATCTGACTCACATTCCTAGCTGACTCACATTCCTAGCTGACTCACATTCCTAGCTAACTCACTCCCGGAATGGTTTTACTCTTAAATAAATTACATCTGAATTTATGTTTGTTTTCTTTGGCTTAAATGCTACTTATCAAAAATTCTTTTAGCACTATTGAACAAGAAAAAATGGCACATTACTATCTTATATTGACTTTTCCTTACGAAATACTGCAGCGGATTAGTTATGCATTTCATCTTAGGAGTTTTATCTCCTTGTCAAAGGATCTTTGAATTTGATATGTCATAATTGTGTGCTTGCTCAAAAGTGACAGTTCGTAACGAATCACTTTGGAAATTTGTAATAATTCAATATAAAAAATTGTATTAGTATATCCTACAGTCGATCATCTTCAGTAATCCATCATCTTTATATAATACAACAGGAGTTAGAAGTATCAAATTAAGTTACCGAATTGGTGGATTTAGGGGTTACTTTTTGTATTTATTTTATTTCCTTACATAACAAATATTAATTTAACACTACGTTGTTAAACTTTCTGGAGGGATTATTAACATGTTATTCCAACCATCTAGTCAAAAGTATTAGGTGTTAATATAAGTTGTGTCCGTTTTTTTTTTTAATTTAAAAATAAGCACCAAAAGTAAAACAAAATGGTAAAGGTTATACGTCATTCGAAAGAACATTATGTGTTCTACAAGATATTGTGTTTGCTTTTACGTTACATATATTATTTTATTTGATTATAAGCCTTCAAAGTGGAATGTCAAGTAGACGAAAGTGACCATTTTCGATATCTTTTTCTGTTCGCGTTCAATCGAGGGAATATAATAAAGCTGCCAAAGCTGCTTGCGATATTTGCGAAGTGTACGGTGAAGATGTTATGAATCAAAGGACAGTTCGTCCATGGTTTTTTTTGCGTTTCGAAGACGGTAATTTTGACTTGAAAGACATCAAGCGTTCCTGACGACCAGTGGACTTCGATTAGGACCGCTTAAACCATATTATTCATAAAGATTCCCTTCAAACCACCGTAGAATTGGCTGAGCAGATGGATTGTAGTTACATGACTGTATACCGCTATCTTAAATCAATGCAAAAAGTTCAGAAGTTCGGTGCTCGGGTTTTCCACATGTTTTGTGTGAAAACAACAAAAATCAAGGTTCGACAATTGACTGAAAATTTTCTTTCGAATGACGTACCTTTACCATTTTGTTTTACTTTTGGTGCTCATTTTTAAATTTGGAAAAAACGGACACAACTTATTGTTAACACCAAATAAATTAACAAAGCTACATGGTCGTAAAAATATTCAAATAATTATTCACCTTTACAAAATATATGAATAATATATGTAATACACAGTTAAAATAAAAGTGAGATTATAATCCATTAAAGGAAAAATAATGAATATTGAAGATTAAAGAAAAGTAAGGAATGAAACACGTTATATTACAGACTTAAAATTAAGAGTTTTTCAGTCACTTTTTAAAACATGAAGACGTGAGTCTTACATAAATTTGTAACTGATATCAGAGTCTCACTGTATAGACAGTAAATGATAACGGAAAAAATAAAGCGATGAACTGAGAAAGCCAATAAACAATCCAAGATCAGAAAGACGCTGATTTTTTTCGGCGAGATTAATGTGCCGGCGGGACAGTTAAGGCTAGTATACAATAGTTACAGAATGTGAATTTTGCGTCTCTTGTTCACGTTCAACCAGTTCACCTCCTGGCAACCAATTGCTGTGATCGTAGTGACTCAGGCAAACAATAAATGTTTATAAACAAAGGAAAGTTATTTAAAGACGATTATCTCCAGATATATCGATCCAGATGGTGTATCGTATCCTTAATAAACTAGGCACGTGCCTGTATCTTACTGAGAAAATATAAACACGAAAAAATATATTTATCCTTTTAACCGATTGTAAATCAAGGCTTAATTGTTTTTTCATAAATAATCAACAAGTTGATAAGTTGCGAGACCTAATAACGAGTATATATCACGCAAGTCAACCCTTGTCGTGATGTATACATTCAAAGAAATAAGTTAATAAGTTGTGAGACCTAATTACGAGTAAATACCACGTAAGTCAACCCTTGTCGTACTGTATAAATTCAAAGAAATAAAAAGCACGTCTTACTATCTCTATACATTGATAAAAAAACATGTGATGACCTCCGTGGTCTAACTGTTAAGACGCTTGTCTCCCAGCCCGGAGGTTATGGGTTCGATTTCCGCTGGACCCCAGTTTTTTTTAAATAATTCCAATCTGATTTTGACTTAAGGTCTCTTTAACTTTTCCCTTCCTGTGCTAAAAAAATCGGCGCGTCCCGGTGCTGTGTATTCAATACACATCAATACACATGTAAAAATGAGCGATTTTTATTCGAAAAAATAAGAATATTCATAGCCAATCGCTTAAACGAATTAAATTTGAAGTCAAAAGTGATAAAATAATTGAAATTTAATTGCTGAAAACATGAAAAAAACATCGGCCGACGTTCACAAAACGGGCAAAGCGACCACCTCAAATGAATGCCCGAAAGCTACATAAGCGAGCGAACTTGAAATTCTATTTCTTGCGTTCCCATATACCAAAGTAGAGTGATGGTGAGACATAAATAGCGTCGCTTCCTCACCCATAGCGTTTTTTTTAATGAATATACCTACGACACACACTGGCACGTTTGATTGTATTGGTGAATTTATTCCCGATTTTCACAAAATATATCTGATGTGGCCGATAAGTGCAAATTATTACTAATGTTATTTTTTTCATTCAATGCGTAAATGTCTTACGGAAGAATACCTAAAAATCTGAACCTAGTATTTATTATATTTATAGAGATATTAAAGTTTATAGAAGCAATGTGTACTAGTTACACATCACAGGGAAGGAAGGGTTAACATCTTTCTGGTTGGTTGAAAAATATTGCCACATGGCAATAAGCCCGCTAGGCAGTACTGTAGAGAACGAAAGTGTAATATCATACAATACAATGTTTAATATTTGATGCTAAACTCATATTTTTTATCCATATTTCACAGCTGGTTTGGAACTGTTAAAAACTTTTTGGTTTTATAATCAAACTACCGCTAGACTTTGAAAGTACCGATATGCTGCGTAATTTGTATAATTATTAAATTTGTTCTAAACTAGAGAATATGCCTCGGAAGTTTGAGTTCTCAACCAACTTAAATTCAAAAAAATACTGAAACGATTACAAAAAAGCCTGAAATAGTTATGCTACGTAACAGAGGGTAACTATCCAAAATACGCACAGCATTTGAACTTTTGACGGTACGTAATTATAAAGGTCTCAAAGTAAGAAGACAAGAATCCATCGCATTATTCAGATTAAAAGTACTGATTATTTTTTTATGTTCTAAAAAGTTATAACAATGTAATAAATCATCCGCTATTCTATTTGTCAACTTACGGAACCAAAATGATTGCTTAGTATTCAGTCATGCTAGATTCAGATGTTTTATTTTTATTTTAACGATCAAATGGTATTTTTAATACGAAATATTAAAAAAAAAAACGCAAATAAATTTTGACATTGACATTTAAGCAGTGTTATACCGTAGAAAAAAACTAGTATTCGACGAACCCAAAAAAACTAAATAAACCAAACAGCAAGGACAACTTCTTCACTTTACTTATGTAAGTAATCAAAGCCACGTGAAAATCCATATAATGCCTATATTGATAATCTACGCAATCTTGTTACACAAGAAATTGTACGAATAATTAGTTGCAACCACTTAACTTGGAACAAAACATTTTGCAGGGTGGGTCTACAAGGAACTTGCAACATTACAATCTGAGTTAGTTCCGAACTATTGAAATACGAGCTGACAATTTTAAATAATGTTGTGGCATCAAAAACAATATTCTAACTGAAAAATTGTAAAATTCATCACTTCCAACAATAGACCAACTCAGTTTTTGGGATATACAGTTTAAAGTTTGCATAATGTAAACATTTAGACATCGTTAAGAGTTGACAACATTACCAAATTAATATCACAAATTATTCTTCCTAGTACACCAAATTTTCAATGATTCTAACTTAATAAAATCTATACAAAGTCCCAGTCTTGACGATGCTGAAAATATTATTTTATCCATGTATGGAATATAAGAGAATAAACTCCCTAGTATTCTTCCATAAAAATAAAAATATCACATTGAAAAATATGTACAAATTCGTATGATGTGGAACATAAAAAATAAATACATTTGATACATAAAGACGTTTCGTTTAAATGACTTATATTTATTTTGCTTCTCACCCTAATAAACTCAGGGCCGACTGAGAGAAAGCTCATGCCCTGTTGGCATGCAGGCGAGTGCAGTGTCCGCATTGAATTATGCCGCACCAATAATTAATTATCATGCAATGCAATGCACTCGAGAAACAAAGCGTAATTGTCAATATTTTACTCACTGGGCCGACAGAAAATTACTTTAATGTTTAGCAAACAATAAACCAATGAACGCACAGGTATTGTCCGCCCACAGGAGGTATAGGTATCGTCCGCCCACAATCCTTACACGAACCCCGATTCGTTTTTCTTTGGTAAGATCTAGGCATTTCTGAAAAAAAAACGATCGAATTAATTCCCAGAAGTAACTTAAAACAACGAATACAACAACCAGGCATCTTATCCCAAGGGTAAACTACCGGCAACTTTCCCGAAAAAAAATTCTTCATCTTACCCTGAAGTGTTGGGACAAGACTCCAGTCCGCTTACTAATATATTAGAAGGGGGAACTGGCCTCCATTTTACTTACGCGGAAAGGCCAGACACTAGACTCTCTAAAACTATACGAATTATTTATTTCACGTTTAAACTACGGCTTATATAACTAAGAAAACAAGACAAATGTAAAATTATTTGACACTTGCCAGATAAGTTGGGACGAAATAACACTAAAAACTAACGAAACTGGAATACACTTGTCACTATTGAAGCTTCTCTCACACGACTGGCCGGCGTCCCCCTACCGCACCTGCCCATAAGAGAACCACATGACACGGCAACTTGTCCAACACGGCATCTCACCCCCACTCACTCTTTACTATGTACTCGATGTATTCTACGATTCTTTGGTCACATTTCGCGCAAGAACATGAGAAACTCATGGTAAACGTGGAAGACCCAAGACAGAAGTTAATAATTTATGTAATAAAGCGACCAGATAAAAAGTGCTATGGCTCTGCCTCTGTCACAAGCTCTGAAAACAGAGGAATGCCAGGAGGAATGGAGATGAACGTGCACGACATACAACAATCCCAGAGTGGGTCGCATTCCTCTTAGTATGAAGTCACGACGTGAAATAATAAGTTATCTTCAACATTTACTATTAATACAGACCTCGACAAAATATATTTTCACACAGCATCCTTAATGTAGCATCCGTCTACTTCCCTTACACTTCCTTACGTCAATCATCCATTTTGTTGGTGTTTTCTCACTGCTTTGATTGTGAACCAATGAACAGTTTTTTTCATCCAATGACCTTCAAATTATATACGTGCTACTTTGATATTACATCTCACTTTTACACACAGTACCTTTCATAGAGTGACAACCTATGACAGAATATGGAATGAGTGATAAGGGATGAATATGAACTTAAGGCTGATGTGTTAAGTAAGATGAATAAAAGCACGTTGAAATGGTTTGGGCATGTAGAACGAATGAATTAATAAAAGACTAATAAAAAAATATACAGTTAAGATGTGAGTCGAAGGCGTATCAGAGGAAGACTAAGGAAAGTATGAGTAGATCAAGTTAATGATATTCTGAAAGAAGGAAAAAAAAAAGTAAAAGAAATCGTTGAGATTGTATGAGAAGGTGTATGGATATGGAAGAATCTAAAGATGTATGTCGAATTAGAAAAGTATGATGCTCTGCCCTCTCTGCCTATCCCGACGGGGAAATTTCGTGATGACATGTATATATCCTTCATGTTGCGTATATCTAGTTCACACACCCTTCCTAACGTTGCATCAAATTCTTTCATGCTGTTTCTCTTACTATATGTGTTGATCTTTCATGCTGTCTCTCTTATGTGTTGGTCTTTCGTGCTGCCTCTCTTATGTGTTGGTCTTTCATGCTGTCTCTCTTAGGTGTTGGTTTTTCATGATGTATCGCATGTGTGTTGGTCTTTCATGTTGTCTCTTTTATGTGTTGGTCTTTCCAACTTATTGGATGAGTTCCCACTGCGTTGATCGTAGATCATGTACTTCAGCCAGCAATATTTTCATTGAAGGGTCATCCACTTTGATGTATGGTATACTCTTTTTTATTCTTACAATAAATTTTTACTGCTATTACTTTGACGATATACAACTTTTTTTTTCAAAAACGTTTGAAAAAATAACCGTGGAAACAGAAGGATTCCAGTAACGCAGCGGTTATCCAACTTTTTCAATGCAAAAGCCTCAATTGACATAAATTTACTACGTAATTTTTCACTTTCTTAACTGAGCTATATTTTTATTTTATATATTATAAAAAATAAAATAATTTATACTATTTTATAACGTCGGGTTCTTTTTTCAATACGACCTTGCTACATACATAAAGAAGATATTTCGTTGTATGATTATGGTAATTACTAAAAGAGTTCTCGGACCCCCTAGGAGATCCTAGTTTAGGAACCGCTGCTGTAATGTACACGTTATAATAACTTTTGTAAAGATAGTCTTTGTGCAAATTTCCTAAGTGAAATTTACTGTTACGAATTTCTTCCATCTATTCGGCTCCTGAAATCAAGATTTATCTCTTTCATTTGATTTAAAGTAAGAAAATTGGATTCCTCAGTGTTTAAGGATTAAATACGGGACATAGATATTTGAATTTTATGCTAAATTTTCACAAATTTGATTCAAGAAAACCCCTTTCTTACGTACATGTCCCCACAATGAGGTAGGAAGAGTATTAGATTATTATTTTATATAAACGTATTATTTATAGTAAAGGCATTAACATTGTGGAGGTTTAAAGACATTGTGATTTGTCTTATCAAAAACTGTTTATTCCACTTTTTGTAACGTACTATCTTTTTCTAAATATTCTCAAAGTTCTTGTATATTACCTTCTATACTACTTGTATAAGTTATTTTTGTAAATCTTTCATAATTGATGAGATGGCAACCTTCGTAGCCTAATTGGTAATTATTTCTCAGCCCGGAGGTTGCGAGTTCGATTCCCGTTAGAACCTATATATAAAAACAAAGATTCCTGTCAGGTTTTCACTTAAGGCGTCTTCAACATATTTCTGGTTGGTTGGAAAATATTGCCGCATAGCATTATTGCTTATGCTTGCCAAGTTGTACTGTATACAAATACAACGAAAGTGTTAATCCAATTCAAAGTCTGGCACTCTGTTCTCTATGTTTACCCCAATAGGGATATGGCATGATTGCGTCTTTGTAATGGGATAATTGGTCTTGACATTTGCAGAAGACAAAAGAGAATAAAGAAAAGAATTCTTCCTCACCAGTTAGTAAGGTTATTCACACATTCAGGCCTGAGTCAGGAGAGGGCGTGGGACGGAGCACTTCATTAGGCCCGACCTGGCTGGGCGAGGGGGTTTCAAGTTACAGGAGGCAGGCAGCCCACAATAAGGTTATAGGACATGTGAAACCTTAGGAATAAAAACTTCTATCCCATATTTTATTTTTACCTATCATCACCAACTTAAGCCATTGTCTATGCACTGCAGGTTAAGGACGTGTAAGCGACTTGTATTTTTACTATTGTATTTTGGGTAATTGGCATCTTACTTCTGTATGGAGTAGAATTATAGGCGATGAGATAGAAGAAAACAAATACGATGGATGCCTTCGAGATGTAGTGTTGTATGCGGATTCTTCGTATTCCGTGAACCAAGAATTAGAGATTAGCAAAGTGCATTCAAGAATTTGAAATTAGCAACATACTTACAGAAAAAGAATCCTTACGTAATTTGAGCATGTTAAGAATTCAGTGATCACGGAACAGTATAATTATATAATTATGTGCGGTATATTATGGAATGAATATTTTAGTTTGTCAGGAGTGATGAAGTGATAGGGGTTTAATTCTCGTGATGTATTCATATGTAACTGAGCATGGCTGTTTATCAGGTTGGTGTGAACGTGCAACGGGGTTTTATATAATAAAAAATATGAAAGATGCATCAATTTATTTTTTCGTGCTATATGTCCTCAGTTAGATAACGACAAAAACCTTGTTTACTGGGAGCACGACAAATGAAAGGCAACAAACCCAGATGCATTAAAATTGCGTGTCCAAATTAAAAATTACCTGTTGTATTTTTGCAAATTATGCACATTTCTTGTCAGGTATAAATAAATAAAAACATATATTTTGTAATTGCTAAAGTTTTTCTGTTCTGTAACGCGCAGATAACATACTCGTACAATACGTCCACATATTAAATAATGGTAATATTAAAGAATTAGTTTAAAAGTCATATTAAAAAAACACACCTACTATTTCCGGTATATATTACTTTCATTTCCGACATAAATCAACCTCTGATTTTCTGTAAAGAAACCTGAATAGGTACATCGAAAAGCTCACATCAGGCAGCCGACGTAAACTGTCTCGAGGTATCTCAAATTTAAATATCTCCCGTATTCAGCTCAAACATGAAATTGTCTGACACTTCTCATCCCTTTAGATCTCACCCCCTCTTTCAGACTGCGGAAACTCAGTTGATTTAATACTAATGGACCCGTCGCCGCTTCTCAGAGGGGTCGTTTCGTCTTATACTATTTTGTATATATTGTAAAGTGTTTTCTATTGATATTTCTTTATTTCTTCACTGTCTTGTAGGCATTTTGGGGAAATTTTAATGCAAGTGGTTGTGACATCAATTGTCATGTATTATTATTTAGAAAACACAATGCGAAACAAAAAAAAGTTTCTTTAACATATAAATTTAGAGATAAAATTATTATTATTTACCTCCTACACTACTCGCATAGGAGGTAAAAATAATTAAACATCTCTAAATTTTTAATTGAATTTTTGACAATCTTTCATCATTTAATTTAATCTTTCATCATTTAAACGACAATATTTCATCATTCTTAAGCACTGCACCTTCTTTTAATCCACATTTTTTTCATAATAACTTTTTTTTAA
The DNA here is from genome assembly GCA_949825065.1 of Odontocerum albicorne. NCBI lineage: Eukaryota > Metazoa > Arthropoda > Insecta > Trichoptera > Odontoceridae > Odontocerum > Odontocerum albicorne. The sequence continues at coordinate 38,634,263 of OX463845.1, read as the reverse complement.
AATCTGGCATACATTGTTTTTTTCACGGATAGTGATCAATGATCAATGAAATAAGAATTTTGACTAGTTCCAATCTCGCAATTTGCTACGAATTCTAAATTTCTTCAGAAGTTTTTCTCCGGTTATTAAATTTCCTTCAAACGGAAAGCAATGAGAATTTTACTAATAAAAAGTGTTATTTAAATTATTTTCAAATTATTGATAGCCATATACATGGTATATCAAAAGAAATGTGTTCAAAATAAATCAATATAAATGAGTAAAAAATTGAACAATTTGATGAAAGAAAAATTTAATCTACGAGTATATTTAATTTAGGACGATGGCCATCATAGAAACCTGATTTGTACCCTGAAATTTCAAGCACATTCCCTATTGTTTTTTTTTAAAAAACTCTCTAGTTATTCACATGTTTTTTTTATTATTTATCTCTGTTAAAAATAATGCCACGTAATACTATAATGGATCCACATGTTGGGATTCCAAATATTGAGTTTAGAGTTATAAAAATAATTCATTTAGCATATTTCTAGTTGATTGTAAGAAATCCGGTTAGGTTGGTCTCCACATATTAAAATTGTAACAAAACACAATAAGTTGTAATTTATACAATTAAAGTGTTATGCAATACAATAAAAATAGCGCTTTTCAAGGGGTTATCTTATCTCAAGGGCGCTTAAGAAATTTGTGTATGCTAAATTCCTTTCAAACCTACTCTTGTTTAAAGTTATATAATGAATAGCCGAATTTATTATATTGTATAACCAAGCTGCAGACTAACTTAACAAATCAAAATAAACGTCACTGCGTTTCTACTACACTTTTGTCTTGATTCATTATAATTCTAGCATTTTTGTACAAAAAATGGGTATTTGTTTGTCAAAAGTAATAAAATTCATTCAAACTGGAAAACATTGATGCAAAATATTGAAATTAAAATAAATTAGAGATTTGGAAAAAAACACGAAAACACGTTGAACAAGTAAAAATTCTCTTGACATTTTCTACATATTTATATTCGTAAACTTGGTCGTCAATGGTAGTTTTTCAAGTGAAAAGTGTGAAATTTCATAATATTACTGAGAAATGTTCACACACCTTTGGCAAGTTTTTACCTTTTATATCACGATTAACGTCAATGCGTTTCTACTACCCTTTTGTCTTGATTCATTATACTCGTAGTATTTTTGTTCGCAAAATTGCTTTTAGTCAGTAAAAACTAGTTGAATTCATTCAAACTGGAAAATATTGACGCAAAATATCGAAATTTCGCAAAATTAGAGGTTTGGGAAAAAACCCACAAAAACACGTTGAACAAATAATAATTATGTCGTGACTCTATGTTCATATACTTGTAAACTTGGTCGACAATGGCAGTTTTTCAAATAGTTTTTCTAGAGAAATTTCAGTGTATGAATTGACACAAAATATCAAAATTTCGCAAAATTAGAGGGACAAAAAACACGTTTAACAAATTATAATTATGTCGTTATTTTATACATATATTCGTAAACTTGGTCGTGAATAGCAGTTTTTCGAGTGAAAAGTATGAAATTTCAGTGCATTAATTGACGCAATAAATCGAAATATCGCAAAGGTTTGGGGATAAAAACACGAAAACACGTTGAACAAATAATAATTTTAAAGTAATTTTGTATAATAATTCAAGGATCTATCTACGAAAAATGGTATTTTGTAAGTCAAAAGTAATATTTTAAGTATATTTGTAAGTCAAAAGTAACATTAACAAAAAATATTGAAGCCAAATATTCAAATTTGGGGAAATTACACGATTGGGATGAAAAACACAAAAACACGTGGAACAAATATTAATTATGTAGGGATTTTATACATATATTCGAAATCTTGGTCGTCAATTGCATTTTATCGAGAGAAAATATCGTATACTACTAATGAATAAATACGGGGTTTTAATGTATTTTGTCATAATCAACGTCAAAGCGAAATAGCAGAAAACTACATTTTTGTCTCGATTTATTTCAATTTCAGCACTTTCGTGCGAAAAATTGGTATTTGGTACGTCAAAAGTAATTAACGTCATTTATGCTTGAAAATATTGAAATTTAGCAAAATCAGACTTTTGGGACGAAAAACACATGGAACTAATATTAGTTGTGTGACAATTTTGAACATATATTCGTAACCTCGGTCGTCAATGACAGCTTTTCGAGTGAAAAGTGTAAAATTTCCGTGTCTAACAAATTTGTATAGAAGGTTTTAACGTTTTATTTCATAATCAACGTCACTGCGTTTCTGCTACACTTTTGCCTTGATTCATTATAATTCTAGCATCTTAGTACAAAAAAATTGGTATTTTGTAAGCCAAAAGTAATAAACATTATTTATGCTTGAAAATACTGACGCAAAATATTGAATTAGGCAAAATTACAGGTTTAGGACAAAAACACGTGGAACTACTATTATTGACGTGATGATTTTAAACATACGAGTATATTCGTAACCTTGGTCGTCAATGGGAGTTTTTTTAGTTAAAAGTGTGTAATTTCCATATATTACTAACAAATGTTTATGAGGTTCAGAAGTTTTATATCACAATTGATGTCAATGCGTTTCTTCTACACCTTTTTCTTAATACACTACAATTCTAGCATATATGTACCAAAAATTGGTATTTTGTACGTCAAAATAAATAAACATAAAATTTATGCTTGAAAATATTGAAATTTAGCAAATTTAGACGTTTGGGACAAAAACTACGGAAACACGTGGAACAAGTATTAATTCTGTGGTGATTTTGTACATATATTCGTAATCTTGCTCGTCAATAGGAGTTTTTTGAGTGCATAGTATGAAATTTCAGTATATTGCTAGCAAATATATAGGAGGTTTTAACGTTTTATGTCATAATCAACATAAGTGCGTTTCTGCTACACTTTTGTCTTAATTCATTTTCATTCAAGCATGTCTGTAAGAAAAATTTGTATTTTGTAAATCAAAAGTAATAAAATTCATTCTTTAACTGAAAATATTAACGCAAAATATAGAAATTTGCCAAAATTATTGGTTTAGGCCAAAAAACACGAAAACACGTAGAACAAATACTTATGAAGTGGTGATTTTGTACACATATTCGTCGTAACCTTGGTCGTCAATGAGAGGGTTTCAAGTGAAAAGTGTGAAATTTCCGTATAATAAATGTTCATGAGGTTTAGAAGTTTTTATATCACAATTGATGTCAATGCGTTTCTTCTACACCTCTTTGTCTTCATTCACTACAATTTTAGCATATGTGTACGAAAAATTGGAATTTTGTACGTCAAAAGTAAAAAACATCATTTATGCTTGAAAATATTGACTGTAAATATTGAAATTTGGCAAATTTAGACGTTTGTGACTAAAACCAGGGGAACACGTGAAACAAAGATTAATAATGTGATGATTTTGTACGTATATTCGTAACCTTGCTCGTCAATGGGAATTTTTTGAGTGCAAAGTGTGAAATTTCGGTATATTGCTAGCAAATATATAGGAGGTTTTAACGTTTTGTCATAATCAACACAAGTGCATTTCTGCTACACTTTTTATCTTGATTCATTATAATTCAAGCATGTCTGTACGAAAAATTAGTATTTTGTAAATCAAAAGTAATAAAATTAATTTTTTAACTGAAAATATTGACGCTAAATATTGAAATTTAGCAAAATTATTGGTTTCGGACAAAAAACACGTAGAACAAATATTTATAAAGTAATGATTTTGTACATATATTTGTAACCTTGGTCGTCAATGAGAGTTTTTCGAGTGAAAAGTGTGAAATTTCCGTATATTACTAACAAATATTCATGAGGTTTAGAAGTTTTATAACACAAAATGATGTCAATGCGTTTCTTCTACACCTCTTTGTCTTCGTTCACTACAATTTTAGCATATGTGTAAGACAAATTGGTATTTTGTAGGTCAAAAGTTAAAAATATCATTTATGCTTGAAAATATTGACTGAAAATATTGAAATTTGGCAAATTTAGACGTTTGGGACTAAAACCACGGAAACACGTAGACCAAAGATTAATCTTTAATTGATTAATTATGTGATGGTTTTGAACATATATTCATTATAATTCAAGCATGTCTGTACGAAAAATTTGTATTTGTAAATCAAAAGTAATAAAATTCATTTTTTAACTGAAAATATTGACGTAAAATATTGAAATTTAGCAAAATTATTGGTTTGGGACGAAAAACACGAAAACATGTAGAACAAATATTTATGACGTGGTGATTTGGTACATATATTCGAAACCTTGGTCGTCAATGAGAATTTTTCGAGTGAAAAGTGTGAAATTTCCGTATACTACTAACAAATGTTCGTGAGGTTTAGAAGTCTTTTATATATCACAATTGATGTCAATGCGTTTCTTCTACACCTCTTTGTCTTCATTTACTACACTTTAAGCATATGTGTGCTAAAATTGGAATTTTGTACGTCAAAAGTAAAAAACATCATTTATGTTTGAAAATATTGACTGTAAATATTGAAATTTGGCAAATTTAGACGTTTGTGACTAAAACCAGGGAAACACGTGGAACAAGTATAAATTATTTAGTGATTTTGTACATTTATTCGTAACCTTGCTCGTCAATGGGAGTTTTTTGAGTGCAAAGTGTGAAATTTCGGTATATTGCTAGCAAATACGAGTATATAGGAGGTTTTAACGTTTTATGTCATAATCAACCTAAGTGCGTTTCTGCTACACTTATAATTCAGGCATGTCTTATCTTGATTCATTATAATTGATTATCTTGATTCATTATAATTCAGGCATGTCAGTACGAAAAATTTGTATTTTGTAAATCAAAAGTAATAAAATTTATTTTTTAACTGAAAATATTGACGCAAAATATTGAAATTTGGCAAAATTATTGGTTTAGGACGACAAACACGAAAGACGTAGAACAAATATTTAAGACGTGGTGATTTTGTACATATATTCGTAACCTTGCTCGTCAATGGGAGTTTTTTAAGTGCAATGTGTCAAATTTCGGTATATTGCTTGCAAGTATATAGGAAGTTTTAACGTTTTACGTCATTATCAACATAAGTGCGTTTTTCTGCTGCATTTTTGTCTTGATTCATTATTATTCAAGCATGTATGTACGAAAAATTGGTATTTTGTAAATCAAAAGTAATAAAATTCATTTTTGAACTGAAAATATTGACGCAAAATATTGAATTTTGGCAAAATTATTGGTTTGGGACGAAAAAACCGAAAACACGTAGAACAAATATTTATGACGTGGTAATTTTGTATATATATTCGTAACCTTGGTCGTCAATGAGAGTTTTTCGAGTGAAAAGTGTGAAATTTCCGTATATTACTAACAAATGTTCGTGAGGTTTAAAAGTTTTTTATATCACAATTGATGTCAATGCGTTTCTTCTTCACCTCTTTGTCTTCATTCGCTGCAACTTAAGAATATGTGTACAAAAATTCTATACGAAATCTATACGAAAAATTTGTATTTTGTTAGTCAAAAGTAATAAAATTAATTTTTTAACTAAAAATATTGACGCAAAATATTGAAATTTGGCAAAATTACACATTTGGAACGAAAAACATGGAAACACGTAGAACAAATATTTATGACGTGGTCATTTTGTACATATAATCGTAACCTTGGTCGTCAATGAGAGTTTTTCGAGTGAAAAGTGTGAAATTTCCGTATATTACTAACAAATATTTATGAGGTTTAGAAGTTATTTATATCACAATTGACGTCAATGAGTTTCTTCTTCACCTCTTAGTCTTCATTTTCTCCAATTTTAGAATATGTGTTCAAAAAATTGGAATTTTGTACGTCAAAAGTACAAAAACATCAATATTTTCAAGCATAAATATGCTTGAAAATATTGACTGTTAATATTGAAATTTGGCAAATTTAGACGTTTGTGACTAAAACCAGGGAAACACGTGGAACAAGTATAAATTATTTAGTGATTTTGTACATATATTCGTAACCTTGCTCTTCAATGGGAGTTTTTTGAGTGCAAAGTGTGAAATTTCGGTATATTGCTAGCAAATACGAGTATATAGGAGGTTTTAACGTTTTATGTCATAATCAACCTAAGTGCATTTCTGCTACACTTTTATCTTGATTCATTATAATTCAGGTATGTCTGTACGAAAAATTTGTATTTTGTAAATCAAAAGTCATAAAATTAAGTTTTTAACTGAAAATATTGACGCAAAATTTTGAAATTTGGCAAAATTATTGGTTTAGGACGACAAACACGAAAGACGTAGAACAAATATTTATGACGTGGTGATTTTGTACATATATTCGTAACCTTGCTCGTCAATGGGAGTTTTTTTAGTGCAAAGTGTCAAATTTCGGTATATTGCTTGCAAGTATATAGGAAGTTTTAACGTTTTACGTCATTATCAACATAAGTGCGTTTTTCTGCTGCATTTTTTTTTGACTCATTATTATTCAAGCATGTATGTACGAAAATTGGTATTTTGTAAATCAAAAGTAATAAAATTCATTTTTTAACTGAAAATATTGACGCAAAATATTGAATTTTGGCAAAATTATTGGTTTGGGACGACAAACACGAAAGACGTAGAACAAATATTTATGACGTGGTGGTTTTGTACATATATTCGTAACGTTGCTCGTCAATGGGAGTTTTTTGAGTGCAAAGTGTCAAATTTCGGTATATTGCTAGCAAATATAGGAGGTTTTAACGTTTTGTTGCATAATCAACATAAGTGCGTTTCTGCTACACTTTTGTCTTGATTCATTATATAATTCAAGCATGTCTGTACGAAAAATTTGTATTTTGTAAATCAAAAGTCATATAATTAAGTTTTTAACTGAAAATATTGACGCAAAATATTGAAATTTGGCAAAATTATTGGTTTGGGACGACAAACACGAAAGACGTAGAACAAATATTTATGACGTGGTGGTTTTGTACATATATTCGTAACGTTGCTCGTCAATGGGAGTTTTTTTAGTGCAAAGTGTCAAATTTCGGTATATTGCTTGCAAGTATATAGGAAGTTTTAACGTTTTACGTCATTATCAACATAAGTGCGTTTTTCTGCTGCATTTTTGTCTTGATTCATTATTATTCAAGCATGTTTGTACGAAAAATTTGTATTTTGTTAGTCAAAAGTAATAAAATTTATTTTTTAACTGAAAATATTGACGCAAAATATTGAAACTTGGCAAAATTATTGGTTTGTGACGAAAAAAACGAAAACACGTAGAACAAATATTTATGACGTGGTCATTTTGTACATATATTCGTAACCTTGGTCGTCAATGAGAGTTTTTCGAGTGAAAAGTGTGAAATTTCCGTATATTACTAACAAATATTTATGAGGTTTAGAAGTTATTTATATCACAATTGACGTCAATGAGTTTCTTCTTCACCTCTTAGTCTTCATTTGCTACAATTTTGGAATATGTGTTCAAAAAATTGGAATTTTGTACGTCAAAAGTACAAAAACATCATTTATGCTTGAAAATATTGACTGAAAATATTTAAATTTGGCAAATTTAGACGTTTGAGACTAAAACAACTGAAACACGTAGAACAAAGATTAATTATGTGATGATTTTGTACATATATTCGTAACCTTGCTCGTCAATGAAAGTTTTTTGAGTGCAAAGTGTCAAATTTCGGTATATTGCTAGCAAACATAGGAGGTTTTAACGTTTTGTGGCATAATCAACATAAGTGCGTTTCTGCTACACTTTTGTCTTGATTTATTATATAACTCAAGCATGTCTGTACGAAAAATTTGTATTTTGTAAATCAAAAGTTATAAAATTAAGTTTTTAACTGAAAATATTGACGCAAAATATTGAAATTTGGCAAAATTATTGGTTTGGGACGAAAAACACGAAAACCCGTAGAACAAATATTTATGACGTGGTGATTTTGTACATATATTCGTAACGTTGGTCGTCAATGAGAGTTTTTCGAATGAAAAGTGTGAAATTTCGGTATATTGCTAGCAAATATATAGGAGGTTTTAACGTTTTATGTCATAATCAACATAAGTGCGTTTCTGCTACACTTTTATCTTGATTTATTATAATACAAGCATGTCTTTACGAAAAATTTGTAGTTGTAAATCAAAAGTAATAAAATTCATTTTTTAACTAAAAATAATGACGCAAATATAGAAATTGGCCAAAACTATTGGTTTGGGACGAAAAACATGAAAACACGTAAAACAAATATTTATGACGTGGTGATTTTGTACATATATTCGTTGGTCGTTAATGGGAGTTTTTCCAGTGAAAAGTGTGAAATATCCGTATATTACTAACAAATATGAATGAGGTTTAGAAGTTTTATAACACAAATGATGTCAATGCTTTTTTTCTACATCTCTTTGTCTTCGTTCACTACAATTTAAAGCATATGTGTACGAAAAATTGGTATTTTGTCCGTTAAAAGTAAAAAACATAATTTATGCTTGAAAATATTGAAATTTGGCAAATTTAGAGGTTTGGGACTAAAACCACGGAAACACGTAGAAGAAAGATTAATTATGTGATGATTTTGTGCATATATTCGTAATTTTGCTCGTCAATGGGAGTTTTTTGAGTGCAAAGTGTGAAATTTCGGTATATTTCTAGCAAATATATAGGAGGTTTTAACATTTTATGTCATAATACACATAAGTGCGTTTCTGCTACACTTTTGTCTTAATTCATTATAATTCAAGCATGTCTTTACGAAAAATTTGTATTTGTAAATCAAAAGTAATAAAATTCATTTTTTAACTGAAAATATTGACGTAAAATATTGAAATTGGGCAAAATTATTGATTTTGGACGAAAAACACGAAAATATGTTGAACAAATATTTATGACGTGGTGATTTTGTACATATATTCGAAACCTTGGTCGTCAATGAGAGTTTTTCGAGTGAAAAGTGTGAAATTTCCGTATATTACTAACAAATATTCGTGAGGTTTAGAAGTTTTATATCACAAAATGATGTCAATGTGTTTCTTCTTCACCTCTTTGTCTTCGTTAACTACAATTTTAGCATACGTGTACGAAAAATTGGTATTTTGTACGTAAAAAGTAAAAAACATAATTTATGCTTGAAAATATTGACTGAAAATATTGAAATTTGGCAAATTTAGACGTTTGGGACTAAAACCACGGAAACACGTAGAACAAAGATTTATTATGTGATGATTTTGTACATATATTCGTAACCTTGCTCGTCAATGGGAGTTTTTTGAGTGCAAAGTGTGAAATTTTGGTATATGGCTAGCAAATTTATTTATTTATTTAGTATTACATATGACAAGAAATATACACAATTTAAGAAAAACAAAAGATAATTTGATTTGGACATACAATTTTTATGGATCTGGGTTTGTTGCCTTTCATTTGTCGTATACCCAGTAAACTAGGCTTTTGCCTGTATCTCACTGAGGATATTTAGAATGAGAAAAAAAAATCGATACTTCTTTCCGATTTTTGATTACACATAAAAAAAAACCCGTTGCACGGAGGTATAAGAGGTTTAACATTTTATGTCATAATCAATTTAAGTGCGTTTCTGCTCCACTTTTATCTTAGTTCATTATAATTCAAACATGTCTGTCTGTACGAAAAATTTGTATTTTGTAAATCAAAAGTAATAAAATTCATTTTTTAACTCAAAATATTGAAATTTGGCAAAATTATTGGTTTGGGACGAAAAACACGAAAACACGTAGAACAAATATTTATGACGTGGTGCATATATTCGTAACCTTGTTCGTCAATGGGGGTTTTTTGAGTAAAAAGTGTGAAATTTCGGTATATTGCTAGCAAATATATAGGAGGTTTTGACGTTTTATGTCATAATCAGCATAAGTGCGTTTCTGCTACATTTTTGTCTTCATTCATTATAATTCAAGCATGTCTGTACGAAAAATTTGTATTTTGTAAATCAAAATTAATAAAATTCATTTTTAACGATATATTGACGCAAAATATTGAAATTTTGCCAAATTATTGGTTTAGGACAAAAAACACGAAAACACGTAGAACAAATATTTATAACGTGGTGATTTTGTACATATATTCGTAACCTTGGTCGTCAATGAGAGTTTTTCGAGTGAAAAGTGTGAAATTTCCGTATATTACTAACAAATGATCATGAGGTTCAGAAGTTTTTTATATCACAATTGATGTCAATGCGTTTCTTGTTCGCCTCTTTGTCTTCATTCGCTACAACTTAAGAATATGTGTACATAAAATTGGAATTTTGTACGTCAAAAGTAAAAAACATCATTTATGCTTGAAAATATTGACTAAAAATATTGATATTAGGCCAAATTGGACGTTTGGGACGTTAACACCAGGGAAACACGTGGAAAAAAGATTAATCATGTGATGATTTGGTACGTATATTTGTAACCTTGCTCGTCAATTGGAGTTTTTTTAGTGCGAAGTGTGAAATTTCTGTATATTGCTAGCAAATATACAGGAAGGTTTTATAACGTTTTTTGTCATAATCAACAAAAGTGCGTTTCTGCTAAACTTTTATCTTGATTCATTATAATTCAAGCATGTGTGTACGAAAAATTTGTATTTTGTAAATCAAAAGTAATAAAATTCATTTTTTAACTGAAAATATTGACGCTAAATATTGAAATTTGGCAAAATTATTGGTTTCGGACAAAAAACACGTAGAACAAATATTTACGAAGTGGTGATTTTGTACATATATTTGTAACCTTGGTCGTCAATGAGAGTTTTTCGGGTGAAAAGTGTGAAATTTCCGTATATTACTAACAAATATTCATGAAGTTTAGAAGTTTTATAACACAAAATGATGTCAATGCGTTTCTTCTACACCTCTTTGTCTTCGTTCACTACAATTTTAGCATATGTGTAAGACAAATTGGTATTTTGTAGGTCAAAAGTTAAAAATATCATTTATGCTTGAAAATATTGAAATTTGGCAAATTTAGACGTTTGGGACTAAAACCACGGAAACACGTAGAACAAAGATTAATCTTTAATTAATTAATTATGTGATGATTTTGTACATATATTCATTATAATTCAAGCATGTCTGTACGAAAAATTTCTGTTTCGTAAATCAAAAGTAATAAAATTCATTTTTTAACCGAAAATATTTTAGCAAAATTATTGGTTTGGGACGAAAAACACGAAAACATGTAGAACAAATATTTATGACGTGGTGATTTGGTACATATATTCGTAACCTTGATCGTCAATGAGAATTTTTCGAGTGAAAAGTGTGAAATTTCCGTATACTACTAACAAATGTTTGTGAGGTTTAGAAGTCTTTTATATATCACAATTGATGTCAATGCGTTTCTTCTACACCTCTTTGACTTCATTTACTACACTTTAAGCATATGTGTGCGAAAAATTGGAATTTTATACGTCAAAAGTAAAAAACATCATTTATGCTTGAAAATATTGACTGTAAATATTGAAATTTGGCAAATTTAGACGTTTGTGACTAAAACCAGGGAAACACGTGGAACAAGTATAAACTCTTTAGTGATTTTGTACATTTATTCGTACCTCGCTCGTCAATGGGAGTTTTTTGAGTGCAAAGTGTGAAATTTCGGTATATTGCTAGCAAATACGAGTATATCAACCTAAGTGCGTTTCTGCTACACTTTTATCTTGATTCATTATAATTCAGGCATGTGTGTACGAAAAATTTGTATTTTGTCAATCAAAAGTAATAAAATTTATTTTTTAACTGAAAATATTGACGCAAGATATTGAAATTTGGCAAAATTATTGGTTTGGGACGACAAACACGAAAGACGTAGAACAAATATTTATGACGTGGTGGTTTTGTACATATATTCGTAACGTTGCTCGTCAATGGGAGTTTTTTGAGTGCAAAGTGTCAAATTTCGGTATATTGCTAGCAAATATAGGAGGTTTTAACGTTTTGTTGCATAATCAACATAAGTGCGTTTCTGCTACACTTTTGTCTTGATTCATTATATAATTCAAGCATGTCTGTACGAAAAATTTGTATTTTGTAAATCAAAAGTCATATAATTAAGTTTTTAACTGAAAATATTGACGCAAAATATTGAAATTTGGCAAAATTATTGGTTTGGGACGACAAACACGAAAGACGTAGAACAAATATTTATGACGTGGTGGTTTTGTACATATATTCGTAACCTTGCTCGTCAATGGGAGTTTTTTTAGTGCAAAGTGTCAAATTTCGGTATATTGCTTGCAAGTATATAGGAAGTTTTAACGTTTTACGTCATTATCAACATAAGTGCGTTTTTCTGCTGCATTTTTGTCTTGATTCATTATTATTCAAGCATGTTTGTACGATAAATTTGTATTTTGTTAGTCAAAAGTAATAAAATTTATTTTTTAACTGAAAATATTGACGCAAAATATTGAAACTTGGCAAAATTATTGGTTTGTGACGAAAAAAACGAAAACACGTAGAACAAATATTTATGACGTGGTCATTTTGTACATATATTCGTAACCTTGGTCGTCAATGAGAGTTTTTCGAGTGAAAAGTGTGAAATTTCCGTATATTACTAACAAATATTTATGAGGTTTAGAAGTTATTTATATCACAATTGACGTCAATGAGTTTCTTCTTCACCTCTAAGTCTTCATTTGCTACAATTTTGGAATATGTGTTCAATAAATTGGAATTTTGTACGTCAAAAGTACAAAAACATCATTTATGCTTGAAAATATTGACTGAAAATATTTAAATTTGGCAAATTTAGACGTTTGAGACTAAAACAACTGAAACACGTAGAACAAAGATTAATTATGTGATGATTTTGTACATATATTCGTAACCTTGCTCGTCAATGAAAGTTTTTTGAGTGCAAAGTGTCAAATTTCGGTATATTGCTAGCAAATATAGGAGGTTTTAAGGTTTTGTGGCATAATCAACATAAGTGCGTTTCTGCTACACTTTTGTCTTGATTCATTATATAATTCAAGCATGTCTGTACGAAAAATTTGTATTTTGTAAATCAAAAGTTATAAAATTAAGTTTTTAACTGAAAATATTGACGCAAAATATTGAAATTTGGCAAAATTATTGGTTTGGGACGAAAAACACGAAAACCCGTAGAACAAATATTTATGACGTGGTGATTTTGTACATATATTCGTAACGTTGGTCGTCAATGAGAGTTTTTCGAATGAAAAGTGTGAAATTTCGGTATATTGCTAGCAAATATATAGGAGGTTTTAACGTTTTATGTCATCATCAACATAAGTGCGTTTCTGCTACACTTTTATCTTGATTTATTATAATACAAGCATGTCTTTACGAAAAATTTGTAGTTGTAAATCAAAAGTAATAAAATTCATTTTTTACCTAAAAATAATGACGCAAATATAGAAATTGGCCAAAACTATTGGTTTGGGACGAAAAACATGAAAACACGTAAAACAAATATTTATGACGTGGTGATTTTGTACATATATTCGTTGGTCGTCAATGGGAGTTTTTCCAGTGAAAAGTGTGAAATATCCGTATATTACTAACAAATGTTCATGAGGTTTAGAAGTTTTCTAACACAAATGATGTCAATGCGTTTCTTCTACACTTTTGTCTTCATTCACTACAATTTTAGCATATGTGTACGAAAAATTTGTCTTTTGTAAGTCAAACGTAATAAAATTAATTTTTTAACAGAAAATATTAAAATTTGGCAAAATTATTGGTTTGGGACAAAAAACGCGAAAACACGTAGAGCAAATATTTATGACGTGGCGATTTTGTACATATATTCGTAACCTTGGTCGTCAATGAGAGTTTTTCGAGTGAAAAGTGTGAAATTTCCGTATATTACTAACAAATATTTATGAGGTTTAGAAGTTTTATAACACAAATGATGTCAATGCTTTTTTTCTACATCTCTTTGTCTTCGTTCACTACAATTTAAAGCATATGTGTACGAAAAATTGGTATTTTGTCCGTTAAAAGTAAAAAACATAATTTATGCTTGAAAATATTGAAATTTGGCAAATTTAGAGGTTTGGGACTAAAACCACGGAAACACGTAGAAGAAAGATTAATTATGTGATGATTCTGTGCATATATTCGTAATTTTGCTCGTCAATGGGAGTTTTTTGAGTGCAAAGTGTGAAATTTCGGTATATTTCTAGCAAATATATAGGAGGTTTTAACATTTTATGTCATGATACACATAAGTGCGTTTCTGCTACACTTTTGTCTTAATTCATTATAATTCAAGCATGTCTTTACGAAAAATTTGTATTTGTAAATCAAAAGTAATAAAATTCATTTTTTAACTGAAAATATTGACGTAAAATATTGAAATTGGGCAAAATTATTGATTTTGGACGAAAAACACGAAAATATGTTGAACAAATATTTATGACGTGGTAATTTTGTACATATATTCGAAACCTTGGTCGTCAATGAGAGTTTTTCGAGTGAAAAGTGTGAAATTTCCGTATATTACTAACAAATATTCATGAGGTTTAGAAGTTTTATATCACAAAATGATGTCAATGTGTTTCTTCTTCACCTCTTTGTCTTCGTTAACTACAATTTTAGCATATGTGTACGAAAAATTGGTATTTTGTACGTTAAAAGTAAAAAACATAATTTATGCTTGAAAATATTGACTGAAAATATTGAAATTTGGCAAATTTAGACGTTTGGGACTAAAACCACGGAAACACGTAGAACAAAGATTTATTATGTGATGATTTTGTACATATATTCGTAACCTTGCTCGTCAATGGGAGTTTTTTGAGTGCAAAGTGTGAAATTTTGGTATATGGCTAGCAAATTTATTTATTTATTTAGTATTACACATGACAAGAAATATACACAATTTGAGAAAAACAAAAGATAATTTGATTTGGACATACAATTTTAATGGATCTGGGTTTGTTGCCTTTCATTTGTCGTATCCCCAGTAAACTAGGCTTTTGCCTGTATCTCACTGAGGATATTTAGCATGAGAAAAAAAAATCGATACTTCTTTCCGATTTTTGATTACACATAAAAAAAACCCGTTGCACGGAGGTATAAGAGGTTTAACATTTTATGTCATAATCAATTTAAGTGCGTTTCTGCTCCACTTTTATCTTAGTTCATTATAATTCAAACATGTCTGTCTGTACGAAAAATTTGTATTTTGTAAATCAAAAGTAATAAAATTCATGTTTTAACTCAAAATATTGAAATTTGGCAAAATTATTGGTTTGGGACGAAAAACACGAAAACACGTAGAACAAATATTTATGACGTGGTGCATATATTCGTAACCTTGTTCGTCAATGGGGGTTTTTTGAGTAAAAAGTGTGAAATTTCGGTATATTGCTAGCAAATATATAGGAGGTTTTGACGTTTTATGTCATAATCAGCATAAGTGCGTTTCTGCTACATTTTTGTCTTCATTCATTATAATTCAAGCATGTCTGTACGAAAAATTTGTATTTTGTAAATCAAAATTAATAAAATTCATTTTTAACGATATATTGACGCAAAATATTGAAATTTTGCCAAATTATTGGTTTGGGACGAAAAACACGAAAACACGTAGAACAAATATTTATAACGTGGTGATTTTGTACTTATATTCGTAACCTTGGTCGTCAATGAGAGTTTTTCGAGTGAAAAGTGTGAAATTTCCGTATATTACTAACAAATATTCATGAAGTTTAGAAGTTTTATAACACAAAATGATGTCAATGCGTTTCTTCTACACCTCTTTGTCTTCGTTCACTACAATTTTAGCGTATGTGTAAGACAAATTGGTATTTTGTAGGTCAAAAGTTAAAAATATCATTTATGCTTGAAAATATTGAAATTTGGCAAATTTAGACGTTTGGGACTAAAACCACGGAAACACGTAGAACAAAGATTAATCTTTAATTAATTAATTATGTGATGATTTTGTACATATATTCATTATAATTCAAGCATGTCTGTACGAAAAATTTCTGTTTCGTAAATCAAAAGTAATAAAATTAATTTTTTAACCGAAAATATTTTAGCAAAATTATTGGTATGGGACGAAAAACACGAAAACATGTAGAACAAATATTAATGACGTGGTGATTTGGTACATATATTCGTAACCTTGGTCGTCAATGAGAATTTTTCGAGTGAAAAGTGTTAAATTTCCGTATACTACTAACAAATGTTTGTGAGGTTTAGAAGTCTTTTATATATCACAATTGATGTCAATGCGTTTCTTCTACACCTCTTTGTCTTCATTTACTACACTTTAAGCATATGTGTGCGAAAAATTGGAATTTTATACGTCAAAAGTAAAAAACATCATTTATGCTTGAAAATATTGACTGTAAATATTGAAATTTGGCAAATTTAGACGTTTGTGACTAAAACCAGGGAAACACGTGGAACAAGTATAAACTCTTTAGTGATTTTGTACATTTATTCGTACCTTGCTCGTCAATGGGAGTTTTTTGAGTGCAAAGTGTGAAATTTCGGTATATTGCTAGCAAATACGAGTATATCAACCTAAGTGCGTTTCTGCTACACTTTTATCTTGATTCATTATAATTCAGGCATGTGTGTACGAAAAATTTGTATTTTGTCAATCAAAAGTAATAAAATTTATTTTTTAACTGAAAATATTGACGCAAAATATTGAAATTTGGCAAAATTATTGGTTTGGGACGACAAACACGAAAGACGTAGAACAAATATTTATGACGTGGTGGTTTTGTACATATATTCGTAACGTTGCTCGTCAATGGGAGTTTTTTGAGTGCAAAGTGTCAAATTTCGGTATATTGCTAGCAAATATAGGAGGTTTTAACGTTTTGTTGCATAATCAACATAAGTGCGTTTCTGCTACACTTTTGTCTTGATTCATTATATAATTCAAGCATGTCTGTACGAAAAATTTGTATTTTGTAAATCAAAAGTCATATAATTAAGTTTTTAACTGAAAATATTGACGCAAAATATTGAAATTTGGCAAAATTATTGATTTGGGACGACAAACACGAAAGACGTAGAACAAATATTTATGACGTGGTGGTTTTGTACATATATTCGTAACGTTGCTCGTCAATGGGAGTTTTTTGAGTGCAAAGTGTCAAATTTCGGTATATTGCTAGCAAATATAGGAGGTTTTAACGTTTTGTTGCATAATCAAGATAAGTGCGTTTCTGCTACACTTTTGTCTTGATTCATTATATAATTCAAGCATGTCTGTACGAAAAATTTGTATTTTGTAAATCAAAAGTCATATAATTAAGTTTTTAACTGAAAATATTGACGCAAAATATTGAAATTTGGCAAAATTATTGGTTTGGGACGACAAACACGAAAGACGTAAGACAAATATTTATGACGTGGTGGTTTTGTACATATATTCGTAACGTTGCTCCTCAATGGGAGTTTTTTGAGTGCAAAGTGTCAAATTTCGGTATATTGCTAGCAAATATAGGAGGTTTTAACGTTTTGTTGCATAATCAACATAAGTGCGTTTCTGCTACACTTTTGTCTTGATTCATTATATAATTCAAGCATGTCTGTACGAAAAATTTGTATTTTGTAAATCAAAAGTCATATAATTAAGTTTTTAACTGAAAATATTGACGCAAAATATTGAAATTTGGCAAAATTATTGGTTTGGGACGACAAACACGAAAGACGTAGAACAAATATTTATGACGTGGTGGTTTTGTACATATATTCGTAACGTTGCTCGTCAATGGGAGTTTTTTGAGTGCAAAGTGTCAAATTTCGGTATATTGCTAGCAAATATAGGAGGTTTTAACGTTTTGTTGCATAATCAACATAAGTGCGTTTCTGCTACACTTTTGTTTTGATTCATTATATAATTCAAGCATGTCTGTACGAAAAATTTGTATTTTGTAAATCAAAAGTCATATAATTAAGTTTTTGACTGAAAATATTGACGCAAAATATTGAAATTTGGCAAAATTATTGGTTTGGGACGACAAACACGAAAGACGTAGAACAAATATTTATGACGTGGTGGTTTTGTACATATATTCGTAACGTTGCTCGTCAATGGGAGTTTTTTGAGTGCAAAGTGTCAAATTTCGGTATATTGCTAGCAAATATAGGAGGTTTTAACGTTTTGTTGCATAATCAACATAAGTGCGTTTCTGCTACACTTTTGTCTGGATTCATTATATAATTCAAGCATGTCTGTACGAAAAATTTGTATTTTGTAAATCAAAAGTCATATAATTAAGTTTTTAACTGAAAATATTGACGCAAAATAATGAAATTTGGCAAAATTATTGGTTTGGGACGAAAAACACGAAAACCCGTAGAACAAATATTTATGACGTGGTGATTTTGTACATATATTCGTAACGTTGCTCGTCAATGGGAGTTTTTTGAGTGCAAAGTGTCAAATTTCGGTATATTGCTAGCAAATATAGGAGGTTTTAACGTTTTGTTGCATAATCAACATAAGTGCGTTTCTGCTACACTTTTGTCTTGATTCATTATATAATTCAAGCATGTCTGTACGAAAAATTTGTATTTTGTAAATCAAAAGTCATATAATTAAGTTTTTAACTGAAAATATTGACGCAAAATATTGAAATTTGGCAAAATTATTGATTTGGGACGACAAACACGAAAGACGTAGAACAAATATTTATGACGTGGTGGTTTTGTACATATATTCGTAACGTTGCTCGTCAATGGGAGTTTTTTGAGTGCAAAATGTCAAATTTCGGTATATTGCTAGCAAATATAGGAGGTTTTAACGTTTTGTTGCATTATCAACATAAGTGCGTTTCTGCTACACTTTTGTCTTGATTCATTATATAATTCAAGCATGTCTGTACGAAAAATTTGTATTTTGTAAATCAAAAGTCATATAATTAAGTTTTTAACTGAAAATATTGACGCAAAATATTGAAATTTGGCAAAATTATTGATTTGGGACGACAAACACGAAAGACGTAGAACAAATATTTATGACGTGGTGGTTTTGTACATATATTCGTAACGTTGCTCGTCAATGGGAGTTTTTTGAGTGCAAAGTGTCAAATTTCGGTATATTGCTAGCAAATATAGGAGGTTTTAACGTTTTGTTGCATAATCAAGATAAGTGCGTTTCTGCTACACTTTTGTCTTGATTCATTATATAATTCAAGCATGTCTGTACGAAAAATTTGTATTTTGTAAATCAAAAGTCATATAATTAAGTTTTTAACTGAAAATATTGACGCAAAATATTGAAATTTGGCAAAATTATTGGTTTGGGACGACAAACACGAAAGACGTAAGACAAATATTTATGACGTGGTGGTTTTGTACATATATTCGTAACGTTGCTCCTCAATGGGAGTTTTTTGAGTGCAAAGTGTCAAATTTCGGTATATTGCTAGCAAATATAGGAGGTTTTAACGTTTTGTTGCATAATCAACATAAGTGCGTTTCTGCTACACTTTTGTCTTGATTCATTATATAATTCAAGCATGTCTGTACGAAAAATTTGTATTTTGTAAATCAAAAGTCATATAATTAAGTTTTTAACTGAAAATATTGACGCAAAATATTGAAATTTGGCAAAATTATTGGTTTGGGACGACAAACACGAAAGACGTAGAACAAATATTTATGACGTGGTGGTTTTGTACATATATTCGTAACGTTGCTCGTCAATGGGAGTTTTTTGAGTGCAAAGTGTCAAATTTCGGTATATTGCTAGCAAATATAGGAGGTTTTAACGTTTTGTTGCATAATCAACATAAGTGCGTTTCTGCTACACTTTTGTTTTGATTCATTATATAATTCAAGCATGTCTGTACGAAAAATTTGTATTTTGTAAATCAAAAGTCATATAATTAAGTTTTTAACTGAAAATATTGACGCAAAATATTGAAATTTGGCAAAATTATTGGTTTGGGACGACAAACACGAAAGACGTAGAACAAATATTTATGACGTGGTGGTTTTGTACATATATTCGTAACGTTGCTCGTCAATGGGAGTTTTTTGAGTGCAAAGTGTCAAATTTCGGTATATTGCTAGCAAATATAGGAGGTTTTAACGTTTTGTTGCATAATCAACATAAGTGCGTTTCTGCTACACTTTTGTCTTGATTCATTATATAATTCAAGCATGTCTGTACGAAAAATTTGTATTTTGTAAATCAAAAGTTATAAAATTAAGTTTTTAACTGAAAATAATGACGCAAAATATTGAAATTTGGCAAAATTATTGGTTTGGGACGACAAACACGAAAGACGTAGAACAAATATTTATGACGTGGTGGTTTTGTACATTTATTTGTAACCTTGCTCGTCAATGGGAGTTTTTTTAGTGCAAAGTGTCAAATTTCGGTATATTGCTTGCAAGTATATAGGAAGTTTTAACGTTTTACGTCATTATCAACATAAGTGCGTTTTTCTGCTGCATTTTTGTCTTGATTCATTATTATTCAAGCATGTTTGTACGAAAAATTTGTATTTTGTTAGTCAAAAGTAATAAAATTTATTTTTTAACTGAAAATATTGACGCAAAATATTGAAACTTGGCAAAATTATTGGTTTGTGACGAAAAAAACGAAAACACGTAGAACAAATATTTATGACGTGGTCATTTTGTACATATATTCGTAACCTTGGTCGTCAATGAGAGTTTTTCGAGTGAAAAGTGTGAAATTTCCGTATATTACTAACAAATATTTATGAGGTTTAGAAGTTATTTATATCACAATTGACGTCAATGAGTTTCTTCTTCACCTCTTAGTCTTCATTTGCTACAATTTTGGAATATGTGTTCAAAAAATTGGAATTTTGTACGTCAAAAGTACAAAAACATCATTTATGCTTGAAAATATTGTCTGAAAATATTTAAATTTGGCAAATTTAGACGTTTGAGACTAAAACAACTGAAACACGTAGAACAAAGATTAATTATGTGATGATTTTGTACATATATTCGTAACCCTGCTCGTCAATGAAAGTTTTTTGAGTGCAAAGTGTCAAATTTCGGTATATTGCTAGCAAATATAGGAGGTTTTAACGTTTTGTGGCATAATCATCATAAGTGCGTTTCTGCTACACTTTTGTCTTGATTCATTATATAATTCAAGCATGTCTGTACGAAAAATTTGTATTTTGTAAATCAAAAGTTATAAAATTAAGTTTTTAACTGAAAATATTGACGCAAAATATTGAAATTTGGCAAAATTATTGGTTTGGGACGAAAAACACGAAAACCCGTAGAACAAATATTTATGACGTGGTGATTTTGTACATATATTCGTAACGTTGGTCGTCAATGAGAGTTTTTCGAATGAAAAGTGTGAAATTTCGGTATATTGCTACTAAATATATAGGAGGTTTTAACGTTTTATGTCATAATCAACATAAGTGCGTTTCTGCTACACTTTTATCTTGATTTATTATAATACAAGCATGTCTTTACGAAAAATTTGTAGTTGTTAATCAAAAGTAATAAAATTCATCTTTTAACTAAAAATAATGACGCAAATATAGAAATTGGCCAAAACTATTGGTTTGGGACGAAAAACATGAAAACACGTAAAACAAATATTTATGACGCGGTGATTTTGTACATATATTCGTTGGTCGTCAATGGGAGTTTTTCCAGTGAAAAGTGTGAAATATCCGTATATTACTAACAAATGTTCATGAGGTTTAGAAGTTTTCTAACACAATTGATGTCAATGCGTTTCTTCTACACTTTTGTCTTCATTCACTACAATTTTAGCATATGTGTACGAAAAATTTGTCTTTTGTAAGTCAAACGTAATAAAATTAATTTTTTAACAGAAAATATTAAAATTTGGCAAAATTATTGGTTTGGGACAAAAAACGCGAAAACACGTAGAGCAAATATTTATGACGTGGCGATTTTGTACATATATTCGTAACCTTGGTCGTCAATGAGAGTTTTTCGAGTGAAAAGTGTGAAATTTCCGTATATTACTAACAAATATTTATGAGGTTTAGAAGTTTTATAACACAAATGATGTCAATGCTTTTTTTCTACATCTCTTTGTCTTCGTTCACTACAATTTAAAGCATATGTGTACGAAAAATTGGTATTTTGTCCGTTAAAAGTAAAAAACATAATTTATGCTTGAAAATATTGACTGAAAATATTGAAATTTGGCATATTTAGAGGTTTGGGACTATAACCACGGAAACACGTAGAAGAAAGATTAATTATGTGATGATTTTGTGCATATATTCGTAATTTTGCTCGTCAATGGGA
The DNA here is from genome assembly GCA_949825065.1 of Odontocerum albicorne. Taxonomy (NCBI): domain Eukaryota; kingdom Metazoa; phylum Arthropoda; class Insecta; order Trichoptera; family Odontoceridae; genus Odontocerum; species Odontocerum albicorne. The sequence goes on along the minus strand of OX463845.1, from coordinate 38,612,011 downwards.
GTTTTTTGAGTGCAAAGTGTGATATTTCGGTATATTTCTAGCAAATATATAGGAGGTTTTAACATTTCATGTCATAATACACATAAGTGCGTTTCTGCTACACTTTTGTCTTAATTCATTATAATTAAAGCATGTCTTTACGAAAAATTTGTATTTGTAAATCAAAAGTAATAAAATTCATTTTTTAACTGAAAATATTGACGTAAAATATTGAAATTGGGCAAAATTATTGATTTTGGACGAAAAACACGAAAATATGTTGAACAAATATTTATGACGTGGTGATTTTGTACATATATTCGAAACCTTGGTCGTCAATGAGAGTTTTTCGAGTGAAAAGTGTGAAATTTCCGTATATTACTAACAAATATTCATGAGGTTTAGAAGTTTTATATCACAAAATGATGTCAATGTGTTTCTTCTTCACCTCTTTGTCTTCGTTAAGTACAATTTTAGCATATGTGTACGAAAAATTGGTATTTTGTACGTAAAAAGTATAAAACATAATTTATGCTTGAAAATATTGACTGAAAATATTGAAATTTGGCAAATTTAGACGTTTGTGACTAAAACCACGGAAACACGTAGAACAAAGATTTATTATGTGATGATTTTGTACATATATTCGTAACCTTGCTCGTCAATGGGAGTTTTTTGAGTGCAAAGTGTGAAATTTTGGTATATGGCTAGCAAATTTATTTATTTATTTAGTATTACACATGACAAGAAATATACACAATTTGAGAAAAACAAAAGATAATTTGATTTGGACATACAATTTTAATGGATCTGGGTTTGTTGCCTTTCATTTGTCGTATCCCCAGTAAACTAGGCTTTTGCCTGTATCTCACTGAGGATATTTAGCATGAGAAAAAAAAATCGTTACTTCTTTCCGATTTTTGATTACACATAAAAAAAAACCCGTTGCACGGAGGTATAAGAGGTTTAACATTTTATGTCATAATCAATTTAAGTGCGTTTCTGCTCCACTTTTATCTTAGTTCATTATAATTCAAACATGTCTGTCTGTACGAAAAATTTGTATTTTGTAAATCAAAAGTAATAAAATTCATTTTTTAACTCAAAATATTGACGCAAAATATTGAAATTTGGCAAAATTATTGGTTTGGGACGAAAAACACGAAAACACGTAGAACAAATATTTATGACGTGGTGCATATATTCGTAACCTTGTTCGTCAATGGGGGTTTTTTGAGTAAAAAGTGTGAAATTTCGGTATATTGCTAGCAAATATATAGGAGGTTTTGACGTTTTATGTCATAATCAGCATAAGTGCGTTTCTGCTACATTTTTGTCTTCATTCATTATAATTCAAGCATGTCTGTACGAAAAATTTGTATTTTGTAAATCAAAATTAATAAAATTCATTTTTAACGATATATTGACGCAAAATATTGAAATTTTGCCAAATTATTGGTTTGGGACGAAAAACACGAAAACACGTAGAACAAATATTTATAACGTGGTGATTTTGTACATATATTCGTAACCTTGGTCGTCAATGAGAGTTTTTCGAGTGAAAAGTGTGAAATTTCCGTATATTACTAACAAATGATCATGAGGTTCAGAAGTTTTTTATATCACAATTGATGTCAATGCGTTTCTTGTTCGCCTCTTTGTCTTCATTCGCTACAACTTAAGAATATGTGTACATAAAATTGGAATTTTGTACGTCAAAAGTAAAAAACATCATTTATGCTTGAAAATATTGACTAAAAATATTGATATTAGGCCAATTTGGACGTTTGGGACGTTAACACCAGGGAAACACATGGAAAAAAGATTAATCATGTGATGATTTGGTACGTATATTTGTAACCTTGCTCGTCAATTGGAGTTTTTTTAGTGCGAAGTGTGAAATTTCTGTATATTGCTAGCAAATATACAGGAAGGTTTTATAACGTTTTTTGTCATAATCAACAAAAGTGCGTTTCTGCTAAACTTTTATCTTGATTCATTATAATTCAAGCATGTGTGTACGAAAAATTTGTATTTTGTAAATCAAAAGTAATAAAATTCATTTTTTAACTGAAAATATTGACGCTAAATATTGAAATTTGGCAAAATTATTGGTTTCGGACAAAAAACACGTAGAACAAATATTTACGAAGTGGTGGTTTGTACATATATTTGTAACCTTGGTCGTCAATGAGAGTTTTTCGGGTGAAAAGTGTGAAATTTCCGTATATTACTAACAAATATTCATGAAGTTTAGAAGTTTTATAACACAAAATGATGTCAATGCGTTTCTTCTACACCTCTTTGTCATCGTTCACTACAATTTTAGCATATGTGTAAGACAAATTGGTATTTTGTAGGTCAAAAGTTAAAAATATCATTTATGCTTGAAAATATTGAAATTTGGCAAATTTAGACGTTTGGGACTAAAACCACGGAAACACGTAGAACAAAGATTAATCTTTAATTAATTAATTATGTGATGATTTTGTACATATATTCATTATAATTCAAGCATGTCTGTACGAAAAATTTCTGTTTCGTAAATCAAAAGTAATAAAATTCATTTTTTAACCGAAAATATTTTAGCAAAATTATTGGTTTGGGACGAAAAACACGAAAACATGTAGAACAAATATTTAAAACGTGGTGATTTGGTACATATATTCGTAACCTTGATCGTCAATGAGAATTTTTCGAGTGAAAAGTGTGAAATTTCCGTATACTACTAACAAATGTTTGTGAGGTTTAGAAGTCTTTTATATATCACAATTGATGTCAATGCGTTTCTTCTACACCTCTTTGTCTTCATTTACTACACTTTAAGCATATGTGTGCGAAAAATTGGAATTTTATACTACAAAAGTAAAAAACATCATTTATGCTTGAAAATATTGACTGTAAATATTGAAATTTGGCAAATTTAGACGTTTGTGACTAAAACCAGGGAAACACGTGGAACAAGTATAAACTCTTTAGTGATTTTGTACATTTATTCGTACCTTGCTCGTCAATGGGAGTTTTTTGAGTGCAAAGTGTGAAATTTCGGTATATTGCTAGCAAATACGAGTATATCAACCTAAGTGCGTTTCTGCTACACTTTTATCTTGATTCATTATAATTCAGGCATGTGTGTACGAAAAATTTGTATTTTGTCAATCAAAAGTAATAAAATTTATTTTTTAACTGAAAATATTGACGCAAGATATTGAAATTTGGCAAAATTATTGGTTTGGGACGACAAACACGAAAGACGTAGAACAAATATTTATGACGTGGTGGTTTTGTACATATATTCGTAACGTTGCTCGTCAATGGGAGTTTTTTGAGTGCAAAGTGTCAAATTTCGGTATATTGCTAGCAAATATAGGAGGTTTTAACGTTTTGTTGCATAATCAACATAAGTGCGTTTCTGCTACACTTTTGTCTTGATTCATTATATAATTCAAGCATGTCTGTACGAAAAATTTGTATTTTGTAAATCAAAAGTCATATAATTAAGTTTTTAACTGAAAATATTGACGCAAAATATTGAAATTTGGCAAAATTATTGGTTTGGGACGACAAACACGAAAGACGTAGAACAAATATTTATGACGTGGTGGTTTTGTACATATATTCGTAACCTTGCTCGTCAATGGGAGTTTTTTTAGTGCAAAGTGTCAAATTTCGGTATATTGCTTGCAAGTATATAGGAAGTTTTAACGTTTTACGTCATTATCAACATAAGTGCGTTTTTCTGCTGCATTTTTGTCTTGATTCATTATTATTCAAGCATGTTTGTACGAAAAATTTGTATTTTGTTAGTCAAAAGTAATAAAATTTATTTTTTAACTGAAAATATTGACGCAAAATATTGAAACTTGGCAAAATTATTGGTTTGTGACGAAAAAAACGAAAACACGTAGAACAAATATTTATGACGTGGTCATTTTGTACATATATTCGTAACCTTGGTCGTCAATGAGAGTTTTTCGAGTGAAAAGTGTGAAATTTCCGTATATTACTAACAAATATTTATGAGGTTTAGAAGTTATTTATATCACAATTGACGTCAATGAGTTTCTTCTTCACCTCTTAGTCTTCATTTGCTACAATTTTGGAATATGTGTTCAAAAAATTGGAATTTTGTACGTCAAAAGTACAAAAACATCATTTATGCTTGAAAATATTGACTGAAAATATTTAAATTTGGCAAATTTAGACGTTTGAGACTAAAACAACTGAAACACGTAGAACAAAGATTAATTATGTGATGATTTTGTACATATATTCGTAACCTTGCTCGTCAATGAAAGTTTTTTGAGTGCAAAGTGTCAAATTTCGGTATATTGCTAGCAAATATAGGAGGTTTTAACGTTTTGTGGCATAATCAACATAAGTGCGTTTCTGCTACACTTTTGTCTTGATTCATTATATAATTCAAGCATGTCTGTACGAAAAATTTGTATTTTGTAAATGAAAAGTTATAAAATTAAGTTTTTAACTGAAAATATTGACGCAAAATATTGAAATTTGGCAAAATTATTGGTTTGGGACGAAAAACACGAAAACCCGTAGAACAAATATTTATGACGTGGTGATTTTGTACATATATTCGTAACGTTGGTCGTCAATGAGAGTTTTTCGAATGAAAAGTGTGAAATTTCGGTATATTGCTAGCAAATATATAGGAGGTTTTAACGTTTTATGTCATAATCAACATAAGTGCGTTTCTGCTACACTTTTATCTTGATTTATTATAATACAAGCATGTCTTTACGAAAAATTTGTAGTTGTAAATCAAAAGTAATAAAATTCATTTTTTAACTAAAAATAATGACGCAAATATAGAAATTGGCCAAAACTATTGGTTTGGGACGAAAAACATGAAAACACGTAAAACAAATATTTATGACGTGGTGATTTTGTACATATATTCGTTGGTCGTCAATGGGAGTTTTTCCAGTGAAAAGTGTGAAATATCCGTATATTACTAACAAATATGAATGAGGTTTAGAAGTTTTATAACACAAATGATGTCAATGCTTTTTTTCTACATCTCTTTGTCTTCGTTCACTACAATTTAAAGCATATGTGTACGAAAAATTGGTATTTTGTCCGTTAAAAGTAAAAAACATAATTTATGCTTGAAAATATTGAAATTTGGCAAATTTAGAGGTTTGGGACTAAAACCACGGAAACACGTAGAAGAAAGATTAATTATGTGATGATTTTGTGCATATATTCGTAATTTTGCTCGTCAATGGGAGTTTTTTGAGTGCAAAGTGTGAAATTTCGGTATATTTCTAGCAAATATATAGGAGGTTTTAACATTTTATGTCATAATACACATAAGTGCGTTTCTGCTACACTTTTGTCTTAATTCATTATAATTCAAGCATGTCTTTACGAAAAATTTGTATTTGTAAATCAAAAGTAATAAAATTCATTTTTTAACTGAAAATATTGACGTAAAATATTGAAATTGGGCAAAATTATTGATTTTGGACGAAAAACACGAAAATATGTTGAACAAATATTTATGACGTGGTGATTTTGTACATATATTCGAAACCTTGGTCGTCAATGAGAGTTTTTCGAGTGAAAAGTGTGAAATTTCCGTATATTACTAACAAATATTCATGAGGTTTAGAAGTTTTATATCACAAAATGATGTCAATGTGTTTCTTCTTCACCTCTTTGTCTTCGTTAACTACAATTTTAGCATACGTGTACGAAAAATTGGTATTTTGTACGTAAAAAGTAAAAAACATAATTTATGCTTGAAAATATTGACTGAAAATATTGAAATTTGGCAAATTTAGACGTTTGGGACTAAAACCACGGAAACACGTAGAACAAAGATTTATTATGTGATGATTTTGTACATATATTCGTAACCTTGCTCGTCAATGGGAGTTTTTTGAGTGCAAAGTGTGAAATTTTGGTATATGGCTAGCAAATTTATTTATTTATTTAGTATTACACATGACAAGAAATATACACAATTTGAGAAAAACAAAAGATAATTTGATTTGGACATACAATTTTAATGGATCTGGGTTTGTTGCCTTTCATTTGTCGTATACCCAGTAAACTAGGCTTTTGCCTGTATCTCACTGAGGATATTTAGAATGAGAAAAAAAAATCGATACTTCTTTCCGATTTTTGATTAAACATAAAAAAAAACCCGTTGCACGGAGGTATAAGAGGTTTAACATTTTATGTCATAATCAATTTAAGTGCGTTTCTGCTCCACTTTTATCTTAGTTCTTTATAATTCAAACATGTCTCTCTGTACGAAAAATTTATATTTTGTAAATCAAAAGTAATAAAATTCATTTTTAAACTCAAAATATTGAAATTTGGCAAAATTATTGGTTTGGGACGAAAAACACGAAAACACGTAGAACAAATATTTATGACGTGGTGCATATATTCGTAACCTTGTTCGTCAATGGGGGTTTTTTGAGTAAAAAGTGTGAAATTTCGGTATATTGCTAGCAAATATATAGGAGGTTTTGACGTTTTATGTCATAATCAGCGTAAGTGCGTTTCTGCTACATTTTTGTCTTCATTCATTATAATTCAAGCATGTCTGTACGAAAAATTTGTATTTTGTAAATCAAAATTAATAAAATTCATTTTTAACGATATATTGACGCAAAATATTGAAATTTTGCCAAATTATTGGTTTAGGACAAAAAACACGAAAACACGTAGAACAAATATTTATAACGTGGTGATTTTGTACATATATTCGTAACCTTGGTCGTCAATGAGAGTTTTTCGAGTGAAAAGTGTGAAATTTCCGTATATTACTAACAAATGATCATGAGGTTCAGAAGTTTTTTATATCACAATTGATGTCAATGCGTTTCTTTTTCGCCTCTTTGACTTCATTCGCTACAACTTAAGAATATGTGTACATAAAATTGGAATTTTGTACGTCAAAAGTAAAAAACATCATTTATGCTTGAAAATATTGACTAAAAATATTGATATTAGGCCAATTTGGACGTTTGGGACGTTAACACCAGGGAAACACGTTAAAAAAAGATTAATTATGTGATGATTTTGTACGTATATTTGTAACCTTGCTCGTCAATTGGAGTTTTTTTAGTGCAAAGTGTGAAATTTCGGTATATTGCTAGCAAATATACAGGAAGGTTTTATAACGTTTTTTGTCTTAATCAACAAAAGTGCGTTTCTGCTAAACTTTTATCTTGATTCATTATAATTCAAGCATGTGTGTACGAAAAATTTGTATTTTGTAAATCAAAAGTAATAAAATTCATTTTTTAACTGAAAATATTGACGCTAAATATTGAAATTTGGCAAAATTATTGGTTTCGGACAAAAAACACGTAGAACAAATATTTACGAAGTGGTGATTTTGTACATATATTTGTAACCTTGGTCGTCAATGAGAGTTTTTCGGGTGAAAAGTGTGAAATTTCCGTATATTACTAACAAATATTCATGAAGTTTAGAAGTTTTATAACACAAAATGATGTCAATGCGTTTCTTCTACACCTCTTTGTCTTCGTTCACTACAATTTTAGCATATGTGTAAGACAAATTGGTATTTTGTAGGTCAAAAGTTAAAAATATCATTTATGCTTGAAAATATTGAAATTTGGCAAATTTAGACGTTTGGGACTAAAACCACGGAAACACGTAGAACAAAGATTAATCTTTAATTAATTAATTATGTGATGATTTTGTACATAAATTCATTATAATTCAAGCATGTCTGTACGAAAAATTTCTGTTTCGTAAATCAAAAGTAATAAAATTCATTTTTTAACCGAAAATATTGACGCAAAATATTGAAATTTAGCAAAATTATTGGTTTGGGACGAAAAACACGAAAACATGTAGAACAAATATTTATGACGTGGTGATTTGGTACATATATTCGTAACCTTGGTCGTCAATGAGAATTTTTCGAGTGAAAAGTGTGAAATTTCCGTATACTACTTACAAATGTTTGTGAGGTTTAGAAGTCTTTTACATATCACAATTGATGTCAATGCGTTTCTTCTACACCTCTTTGTCTTCATTTACTACACTTTAAGCATATGTGTGCGAAAAATTGGAATTTTATACGTCAAAAGTAAAAAACATCATTTATGCTTGAAAATATTGACTGTAAATATTGAAATTTGGCAAATTTAGACGTTTGTGACTAAAACCAGGGAAACACGTGGAACATGTATAAACTCTTTAGTGATTTTGTACATTTATTCGTACCTTGCTCGTCAATGGGAGTTTTTTGAGTGCAAAGTGTGAAATTTCGGTATATTGCTAGCAAATACGAGTATATCAACCTAAGTGCGTTTCTGCTACACTTTTATCTTGATTCATTATAATTCAGGCATGTGTGTACGAAAAATTTGTATTTTGTCAATCAAAAGTAATAAAATTTATTTTTTAACTGAAAATATTGACGCAAAATATTGAAATTTGGCAAAATTATTGGTTTGGGACGACAAACACGAAAGACGTAGAACAAATATTTATGACGTGGTGGTTTTGTACATATATTCGTAACGTTGCTCGTCAATGGGAGTTTTTTGAGTGCAAAGTGTCAAATTTCGGTATATTGCTAGCAAATATAGGAGGTTTTAACGTTTTGTTGCATAATCAACATAAGTGCGTTTCTGCTAAACTTTTGTCTTGATTCATTATATAATTCAAGCATGTCTGTACGAAAAATTTGTATTTTGTAAATCAAAAGTCATATAATTAAGTTTTTAACTGAAAATATTGACGCAAAATATTGAAATTTGGCAAAATTATTGATTTGGGACGACAAACACGAAAGACGTAGAACAAATATTTATGACGTGGTGGTTTTGTACATATATTCGTAACGTTGCTCGTCAATGGGAGTTTTTTGAGTGCAAAGTGTCAAATTTCGGTATATTGCTAGCAAATATAGGAGGTTTTAACGTTTTGTTGCATAATCAAGATAAGTGCGTTTCTGCTACACTTTTGTCTTGATTCATTATATAATTCAAGCATGTCTGTACGAAAAATTTGTATTTTGTAAATCAAAAGTCATATAATTAATTTTTAACTGAAAATATTGACGCAAAATATTGAAATTTGGCAAAATTATTGGTTTGGGACGACAAACACGAAAGACGTAAGACAAATATTTATGACGTGGTGGTTTTGTACATATATTCGTAACGTTGCTCCTCAATGGGAGTTTTTTGAGTGCAAAGTGTCAAATTTCGGTATATTACTAGCAAATATAGGAGGTTTTAACGTTTTGTTGCATAATCAACATAAGTGCGTTTCTGCTACACTTTTGTCTTGATTCATTATATAATTCAAGCATGTCTGTACGAAAAATTTGTATTTTGTAAATCAAAAGTCATATAATTAAGTTTTTAACTGAAAATATTGACGCAAAATATTGAAATTTGGCAAAATTATTGGTTTGGGACGACAAACACGAAAGACGTAGAACAAATATTTATGACGTGGTGGTTTTGTACATATATTCGTAACGTTGCTCGTCAATGGGAGTTTTTTGAGTGCAAAGTGTCAAATTTCGGTATATTGCTAGCAAATATAGGAGGTTTTAACGTTTTGTTGCATAATCAACATAAGTGCGTTTCTGCTACACTTTTGTTTTGATTCATTATATAATTCAAGCATGTCTGTACGAAAAATTTGTATTTTGTAAATCAAAAGTCATATAATTAAGTTTTTGACTGAAAATATTGACGCAAAATATTGAAATTTGGCAAAATTATTGGTTTGGGACGACAAACACGAAAGACGTAGAACAAATATTTATGACGTGGTGGTTTTGTACATATATTCGTAACGTTGCTCGTCAATGGGAGTTTTTTGAGTGCAAAGTGTCAAATTTCGGTATATTGCTAGCAAATATAGGAGGTTTTAACGTTTTGTTGCATAATCAACATAAGTGCGTTTCTGCTACACTTTTGTCTGGATTCATTATATAATTCAAGCATGTCTGTACGAAAAATTTGTATTTTGTAAATCAAAAGTCATATAATTAAGTTTTTAACTGAAAATATTGACGCAAAATAATGAAATTTGGCAAAATTATTGGTTTAGGACGACAAACACGAAAGACGTAGAACAAATATTTATGACGTGGTGGTTTTGTACATATATTCGTAACGTTGCTCGTCAATGGGAGTTTTTTGAGTGCAAAGTGTCAAATTTCGGTATATTGCTAGCAAATATAGGAGGTTTTAACGTTTTGTTGCATAATCAACATAAGTGCGTTTCTGCTACACTTTTGTCTTGATTCATTATATAATTCAAGCATGTCTGTACGAAAAATTTGTATTTTGTAAATCAAAAGTCATATAATTAAGTTTTTAACTGAAAATATTGACGCAAAATATTGAAATTTGGCAAAATTATTGATTTGGGACGACAAACACGAAAGACGTAGAACAAATATTTATGACGTGGTGGTTTTGTACATATATTCGTAACGTTGCTCGTCAATGGGAGTTTTTTGAGTGCAAAGTGTCAAATTTCGGTATATTGCTAGCAAATATAGGAGGTTTTAACGTTTTGTTGCATAATCAAGATAAGTGCGTTTCTGCTACACTTTTGTCTTGATTCATTATATAATTCAAGCATGTCTGTACGAAAAATTTGTATTTTGTAAATCAAAAGTCATATAATTAAGTTTTTAACTGAAAATATTGACGCAAAATATTGAAATTTGGCAAAATTATTGGTTTGGGACGACAAACACGAAAGACGTAAGACAAATATTTATGACGTGGTGGTTTTGTACATATATTCGTAACGTTGCTCCTCAATGGGAGTTTTTTGAGTGCAAAGTGTCAAATTTCGGTATATTGCTAGCAAATATAGGAGGTTTTAACGTTTTGTTGCATAATCAACATAAGTGCGTTTCTGCTACACTTTTGTCTTGATTCATTATATAATTCAAGCATGTCTGTACGAAAAATTTGTATTTTGTAAATCAAAAGTCATATAATTAAGTTTTTAACTGAAAATATTGACGCAAAATATTGAAATTTGGCAAAATTATTGGTTTGGGACGACAAACACGAAAGACGTAGAACAAATATTTATGACGTGGTGGTTTTGTACATATATTCGTAACGTTGCTCGTCAATGGGAGTTTTTTGAGTGCAAAGTGTCAAATTTCGGTATATTGCTAGCAAATATAGGAGGTTTTAACGTTTTGTTGCATAATCAACATAAGTGCGTTTCTGCTACACTTTTGTTTTGATTCATTATATAATTCAAGCATGTCTGTACGAAAAATTTGTATTTTGTAAATCAAAAGTCATATAATTAAGTTTTTGACTGAAAATATTGACGCAAAATATTGAAATTTGGCAAAATTATTGGTTTGGGACGACAAACACGAAAGACGTAGAACAAATATTTATGACGTGGTGGTTTTGTACATATATTCGTAACGTTGCTCGTCAATGGGAGTTTTTTGAGTGCAAAGTGTCAAATTTCGGTATATTGCTAGCAAATATAGGAGGTTTTAACGTTTTGTTGCATAATCAACATAAGTGCGTTTCTGCTACACTTTTGTCTGGATTCATTATATAATTCAAGCATGTCTGTACGAAAAATTTGTATTTTGTAAATCAAAAGTCATATAATTAAGTTTTTAACTGAAAATATTGACGCAAAATAATGAAATTTGGCAAAATTATTGGTTTAGGACGACAAACACGAAAGACGTAGAACAAATATTTATGACGTGGTGGTTTTGTACATATATTCGTAACGTTGCTCGTCAATGGGAGTTTTTTGAGTGCAAAGTGTCAAATTTCGGTATATTGCTAGCAAATATAGGAGGTTTTAACGTTTTGTTGCATAATCAACATAAGTGCGTTTCTGCTACACTTTTGTCTTGATTCATTATATAATTCAAGCATGTCTGTACGAAAAATTTGTATTTTGTAAATCAAAAGTCATATAATTAAGTTTTTAACTGAAAATATTGACGCAAAATATTGAAATTTGGCAAAATTATTGATTTGGGACGACAAACACGAAAGACGTAGAACAAATATTTATGACGTGGTGGTTTTGTACATATATTCGTAACGTTGCTCGTCAATGGGAGTTTTTTGAGTGCAAAGTGTCAAATTTCGGTATATTGCTAGCAAATATAGGAGGTTTTAACGTTTTGTTGCATAATCAAGATAAGTGCGTTTCTGCTACACTTTTGTCTTGATTCATTATATAATTCAAGCATGTCTGTACGAAAAATTTGTATTTTGTAAATCAAAAGTCATATAATTAAGTTTTTAACTGAAAATATTGACGCAAAATATTGAAATTTGGCAAAATTATTGGTTTGGGACAACAAACACGAAAGACGTAAGACAAATATTTATGACGTGGTGGTTTTGTACATATATTCGTAACGTTGCTCCTCAATGGGAGTTTTTTGAGTGCAAAGTGTCAAATTTCGGTATATTGCTAGCAAATATAGGAGGTTTTAACGTTTTGTTGCATAATCAACATAAGTGCGTTTCTGCTACACTTTTGTCTTGATTCATTATATAATTCAAGCATGTCTGTACGAAAAATTTGTATTTTGTAAATCAAAAGTCATATAATTAAGTTTTTAACTGAAAATATTGACGCAAAATATTAAAATTTGGCAAAATTATTGGTTTGGGACGACAAACACGAAAGACGTAGAACAAATATTTATGACGTGGTGGTTTTGTACATATATTCGTAACGTTGCTCGTCAATGGGAGTTTTTTGAGTGCAAAGTGTCAAATTTCGGTATATTGCTAGCAAATATAGGAGGTTTTAACGTTTTGTTGCATAATCAACATAAGTGCGTTTCTGCTACACTTTTGTTTTGATTCATTATATAATTCAAGCATGTCTGTACGAAAAATTTGTATTTTGTAAATCAAAAGTCATATAATTAAGTTTTTAACTGAAAATATTGACGCAAAATATTGAAATTTGGCAAAATTATTGGTTTGGGACGACAAACACGAAAGACGTAGAACAAATATTTATGACGTGGTGGTTTTGTACATATATTCGTAACGTTGCTCGTCAATGGGAGTTTTTTGAGTGCAAAGTGTCAAATTTCGGTATATTGCTAGCAAATATAGGAGGTTTTAACGTTTTGTTGCATAATCAACATAAGTGCGTTTCTGCTACACTTTTGTCTGGATTCATTATATAATTCAAGCATGTCTGTACGAAAAATTTGTATTTTGTAAATCAAAAGTCATATAATTAAGTTTTTAACTGAAAATATTGACGCAAAATAATGAAATTTGGCAAAATTATTGGTTTAGGACGACAAACACGAAAGACGTAGAACAAATATTTATGACGTGGTGGTTTTGTACATATATTCGTAACGTTGCTCGTCAATGGGAGTTTTTTGAGTGCAAAGTGTCAAATTTCGGTATATTGCTAGCAAATATAGGAGGTTTTAACGTTTTGTTGCATAATCAACATAAGTGCGTTTCTGCTACACTTTTGTCTTGATTTATTATATAATTCAAGCATGTCTGTACGAAAAATTTGTATTTTGTAAATCAAAAGTCATATAATTAAGTTTTTAACTGAAAATATTGACGCAAAATATTGAAATTTGGCAAAATTATTGATTTGGGACGACAAACACGAAAGACGTAGAACAAATATTTATGACGTGGTGGTTTTGTACATATATTCGTAACGTTGCTCGTCAATGGGAGTTTTTTGAGTGCAAAGTGTCAAATTTCGGTATATTGCTAGCAAATATAGGAGGTTTTAACGTTTTGTTGCATAATCAACATAAGTGCGTTTCTGCTACACTTTTGTCTTGATTCATTATATAACTCAAACATGTCTGTACGAAAAATTTGTATTTTGTAAATCAAAAGTCATATAATTAAGTTTTTAACTGAAAATATTGACGCAAAATATTGAAATTTGCCAAAATTATTGGTTTGGGACGAAAAACACGAAAACCCGTAGAACAAATATTTATGACGTGGTGATTTTGTACATATATTCGTAACGTTGGTCGTCAATGAGAGTTTTTCGAATGAAAAGTGTGAAATTTCGGTATATTGCTAGCAAATATATAGGAGGTTTTAACGTTTTATGTCATAATCAACATAAGTGCGTTTCTGCTACACTTTTATCTTGATTTGTTATAATTCAGGCATGTCTTTACGAAAAATTTGTAGTTGTAAATCAAAAGTAATAAAATTCATTTTTTAACGGAAAATATTAACGCAAAATATTGAAATTTGGCAAAATTATTGGTTTGGGATAAAAAACACGAAAACACGTAGAACAAATATTTATAACGTGGTGATTTTGTACATATATTCGTAACCTTGGTCGTTAATGAGAGTTTTTCGAGTGAAAAGTGTGAAATTTTCGTATATTACTAACAAATGATCATGAGGTTTAGAAGTTTTTTATATCACAATTGATGGCAATGCGTTTCAGAAGAAAGGTGTAGAAACACCTATTTGTCTTCATTCACTACAATTTTAGCATATGTGTACGAAAACACGTAGAACAAAGATTAATTATGTGATGATTTGGTACATATATTCGTAACCTTGCTCGTCAATGGGAATTATTTGAGTGCAAAGTGTGAAATTTCGGTATATTGCTAGCAAATATATAGGAGGTTTTAACGTTTTATGTCATAATCAACATAAGTTCGTTTCTGCTACACTTTTATCTTGATTCATTATAATTCAAGCATGTGTCTACGAAAAATTTGTATTTTGTAAGTCAAACGTAATAAAATTTATTTTTTAACTGAAAATATTGACGCAAAATATTGAAATTTGGCAAAATTATTGGTTTGGGACGAAAAACACGAAAACACGTAGAACAAATATTTATAACGTGGTGATTTTGTACATATATTCGTAACGTTGGTCGTCAATGAGAGTTTTTCGAGTGAAAAGTGTGAAATTTCCGTATATTACTAACAAATGTTCGTGAGGTTTAGAAGTTTTGTATCACAATTGACGTCAATGCGTTTCTTCTACACCTCTTTGTTTTCATTCACTACAATTTTAGCATATGTGTTTTTAGTTTATGACACGAAATATTGAAATTTAGCAAAATTATACGTTTGGAACGAGAAACGAAATCACGTGGAACAAATTAAAATTTTATGGTGATTATGTACATATATTCGTTAACTTGGTGACCAATAGCAGTTTTTCGAGTGATAAGTGTGAAATTTTTGTATATTAATTGAGTTAACATATTGAAATTTCGCAAAATTAGAGGTTTGGGACGAAAAACACGAAAACACGTAGATCAAATTCTCTCGTAATTTTGGGAATATATCCGTTAACTTGGTCGTCAATAGCAGTTTGTCGTGTCAAAATTGTGAAATTTCAGTACATTACTAAGAAATGTTCAATCACATTTAGCAGGTTTTTACGTTAAAACGTGGTAATCAAATTCACATGAAAATCCATATAATGCCTAATCTATGCAATCTTGATATGCAAAAAAGCAGTTTTTTAAGAATTCATAATTTCTTCTGTTTTTGTCCGGTTATTTAATTTCCTTCGAACGGAAAGCAATGAGATAGCATTTTTACTGAGAAAAAGTGTTATTCAAATTATTTTCATGTTTTTATGTATTTCGTGTTATATCAAATTAAATGTACTCGAAATAAATCAATATGAATGTTGATTAAATTAAACCATTTTATGAAAGAAAAAATAAATCTATATTAAATTAAGGACGATGGCCACCACTGAAGCCTCCCAGTAGAAACCTGATAATTGAAATTTCCTGAAATTTCAAGCTTACCCTACCCTACTGTTAAAAAAAATCGTTTCTTGTTTTTCACATGTTTTTCTTATTTATATCTGTAAGAAAATAATGCCACGTTATAAAAAATCAAACCGTGTGGCTTCCAGATAGTGAGTTTCAAGTTCCAAAAAAAATCCCTTTTGGTTTTTTAAACATGTTCATTTAGCATATTTCTAGTTGATTGTAAGAAACCCGTCTTGGTTGGTCTCCACATATTAAAATTGTAACAACACAATACGTTGTACTTTATGAAATTAAAGTGTTATGCAATACAATAAAAATATTACTTTTCAAGGGGTTATCTTATCTCAAGGACGCTTAAGAAATTTAAATATGCTAAATTCCTTTCAAACATACTCTTGTTTAAAGTTATATAATGAATAGTCTAATTTATTGTTCTGTATAACCAAGCTGCAGACTAACTTAATTGATAACCAGATACAAATCTAGTCAATTGGGTACTGAATATAATCGAATGGAGGCATATATACTCGAATTGGCTTATATCAAAATCTACTGAAATTATAGTCCACATCGGTATTCTAGTGACAACTTTGATGTATGAAAGTGAAAGGAAATCAATGCTGTAGAAATGCATTTACTGAGAAGAATACTTGAAATGATAATGAATAACGTAATACGAGATGAAGTGATAAGGGATGAAGGTGAATGTAAGACTAATGTTTTAAGTAGGATCGGGAAGAACACTTTGAGATTGTTTGGGGATGAAAAACAAATATACAATGTGAATGGAAGGCGTGGTAGAATGAATGTGGTTGTTAAGGAAAGTATGGTTGATGCATGTAAATTATAATTTAAAGGAAGGAAATGAAAAAATTCTGAATAAACGTACGAGTTGTATAAAACTCTATATGGCTGTAAAATACTCAAAGCATGTACGTCGAAATAGTAAAGACTAGTGCTCTGCCCTCTCTACTTACTCGACAGGAAAATGGCGTGATAATATTGACTTATGGATGTATTGTTTTGCATTAAATTACACTTTTGTTGTATACAAACCTGATGGGCTTATTTCCATATGTTAATATAATATATTCCAACCAACCAGAAAGATGTTAAAGAGCTTAAGTGAAAATCTGTCTTGAATCATTTTTTTAAATAAATCTGGGTTCCAATAGGAATCCAGCCCACCACCTCCAGATGTATGTTTTATAAGTAAAATAAAATATGACTATCTAAGTTTCAACACATATCGAACCAAGCGTCTTACCGCTGATTATGTTGATTATTAAAAAAGAACATTTATTTTAAGTCTGAGAGAAAAGTCTAACAATAAAGCCTTTAAGTAAACCTCTAATATTTGGAAGTGTATTAAGCTTATACTTGACAATAACAAAATAATATATTTTTTATTCATTTCTTTTTGTCAGAAAGATCTGAAAAAAATAGATTAAAACTACAAAGTGTTTAACAAAAGCTTTACTCTTAATTTAAATGACTGTCAGTTTCAAGATTGGCTTTTTATTTCAGGCAAACTTTCGTTTCCATTTGATGATGTAGCTTTTTTTCAATATTCTTCCTCGGAAAGCTGGATGTGTTTTTTGTAACTGTTGTGATGTTTGTCGGCTCAGCTCAAGAAATATTTTATTGTTGCCTCTCGCTAAAGACGAATTCCCAACTTTTGGGTGAGAACAGTAAAATAGACTATTTAGAAAGCATTTTCCTGTTTGGATTTTTCGCGTAATGGTCTATCCATTACAATTCTGCGGGAAGGGAGTGAGTTGAAATTGGCTGGAGAATAAAGAAGAAAAAAATGCGAGAAGGCAAATTTCTTGATAATAGCGGGTAGACTGTGTTCTAAAATTTTTTGAATACTTCGTTAAAAATCATTTAATTTGGAAAGTTTATCGCCAAATTTATATTAGGTCCTTACATATGAAATTGGCGTTTTGTTTGGGAGGAACATAAAGTTGATTTTTTTTTAATATAATATATTTATTTAATCAAAGTATGTACCATTGCTATCTATGCACTTTTGCCATCTCATAGGTAGTTCATCGATCCCTTTACTAAAAAAAACATTCGGACGGGAATCAATAAAATCTTTGAAGTCGGTTTGGACTGCCCCATCGGAGTTGAATTTTTTCCCTTGCAAGAAGTTATCCAAATTTCGAAAAAAATAGTAATCTGTTGGGGCAAGGTCCGGAGAGTACGGTGAATGTCTTAGACATTCCAATTGAAGCTCTTCTAATTTGGTAGCCGTCTGTTGTGCAGTGTGTGGTCTAGCGTTATCATGAAGCAGCAGTGGCCTAGAGCGATTAACCAGCCTCGGTTGTTTAGCAGCTAGCTTTTCCATCATGGTTTGCAGTTGCTGACAATAGACATCTGCCGTAATCGTCTGGCCAGATTTAAGAAAGCTGTAGTGAACGACACCAGCACTAGTCCACCAAACGCTCACAAGTAGCTTTTTTGGAGTCAATTTTCGCTTGGGGCATGGTTTGGCTGGTTCGGCAGGGTTCAGCCATTGCGATGAGCGCTTCCGATTATCATACAGGATCCACTTTTCATCACAGGTAATGATTCGATTCAAAATCCCTTCATTATTGTGCCGGTTGAGTAATGCAACGCAGCAGTCAACGCGCGTTTGTTGATTTGCTTCACTCAATTCGTGAGGTACCCACCTTTCAAGCTTTTTCACCTTCCCAATTTGCTTCAAGTGGATTAAAACAGTTTTATCACTAACACCGCAGCCTGCAGCTAACTCCGACGTGGTTTGCGATGGATCCGCTTCCACAATAGCCTTCAATTCTTCATTATCAACTTTGGTCTCCGGCCGTCCACGGGGCTTGTTCTGCAGGTCGAAATTTCCAGAACGAAAACGTTGGAACCAAAAACGCACTGTGTTTTCTTTTGCGGCACCGTCACCATACACATCATTGATCCTTCGAGCCGTTTCTGCAGCACTGGTGCCACGGTGGAACTCGTACTCGTAAATAACGCGATATTTCAAGTTTTCCATTTTGTAAACTGAGTGACGCAAAGAAAAAAAACAATTGAGGAAAAAACAAATGAATTATAATTTTCGAAACACAAATACTTGAGTAAATAGCTGTATAAATTTGAATTTGGAATTCCTAACCAAAGAGAAGATATTTGAGATCAAAGTTGCCAGTACGGCAAAACGCCAATTTCATATGTAAGGACCTAATATATTCATATAATTTGGCTTACTCCTTAATTTATATATCCATATAATTAATTTATATATTAATATAATTTGGCTTACTCCTTAATTTATATATTCATATAATTAATTGTTTTGCTGGTTCTTGGGATGCCACTTGGGCCTTTAATGTGGTAGTTTCCCGTTTCTTTCTACATCCTATGCCGTTGACCACGAAAGTTCTTCCGCCTTTGGAGATTATTTACTTCTCCAGGACAAGAGGGTGCCCTAAACAACAGACGAAAGTTGGTGGTCAGCTTATTCCGGCCAACGCTCGGTCCCTGTCTATATTTGCCGACACGAGGTCGTTGCTCACTCCCCACCACGAGAAGGAAATAGATCAGGATTTTCCTTTCCTCGAACCTGAGACCAGAAGGCATTTCTCAGAGTTCTTCAGTACTTTAGGGGAGTAAATCGAAGGAGGAAGGCACCTGCTCAGGATCCTGTCCGAAAGGCGTGCAAGATGGATCGGTCATATAATACGACAAGAGGGCCTCTTGCATGCCATAATGGAGGGTATGACCGAGGGGACAAACTCTAGGGGACGCCCACGCCGAGAGTACCTGGAGGACCTGTTGGTGGACGTGCGCTGCTCAACATATACAGACTTAAAAAGAGCCGCACAGGACAGGGGGGAATGGAGGAGAAGAGTTCAAATTGCTGCAAACCAGTCTTAGGACTGCAACCACGGAAGGATAATTAATTTATATATTCATATAATTTGGCTTACGCCTTAATTTATATATTGATATAATTAATTTATATATTCATATAATTTGGCTTAAGAACCTGAAGATCTTAATCACCACTTATACGGCATATATATTTTGAGAAACTTGAGAACTGCTCCATATTTTATTTAAAACATTACAGAGTATAAAACAAAGCAACACGTATTTTATCGGCTCTTGTTCACATACTACTGAGGATAGAAATATTCAGGTTTACTGTGACATCGCCAGACCATGTAGTGGGTTTAACCGACGTGGTATCTGTCTATAGATGCTCTAACTGGTTGAGGTCGGAAACTTTTTGGCCTAAGTGGTAAATATCAATTTGAAAACAAAAATCTCCAAATTCTTTACAGTTTTAGTTCAATAGTAGCAGGCACAAAAAATGGTCAAACCCGCGTCAACTAACAAAGAATTGAAGACCGTCTAGCTATTTATCTGAACCTTTTTTTTATTCTTAGCTGTTCATTGTTATTTTTATCATTATAGAAAACAATATTTTATTATACCTTTGTAACAATATTTTAATGTGCTTCCGTATAGGCCCAAATGAATCCCAGCATGCCGTTTTTTTTTTATTTCATAATAATTAACATGATTAAAAGCTTTAGTACTTCTTTGTATCAGTTGTATAAGGTTCTACGGAATTTTGTACCACGTTGTTTGATTTATGGTGACCGACGTTTCGAAAACGTTGCAATTTTCATCTTCATGGCTTGTTCATAGTCAACTCCGCTAGATTGGCTGCAGACATTTTTGAAACGTCATTTTTGACATTTTTGAAACGTCAGTATCATGAGCTAAACCACGCGTTACAACACTCCGAAAGACCTTATACAACTAATAAATTAACACGAGATGGCAAATATAAAATAAAGTAGTTTTTTTGTTTTGAAAATAGAATTTAATGAGTATAATTGTCGCTTATTTTTTAGTATAGCTGAAATATTTCAAAACAGTGTTTTTTTACATCAATTATGTACACATGTGTGTATGTTTGTAACAGGACAAAATGAACATGCATGTTATTATATATCAAATACGCAAATATGTGTAGATCCCACCACCATTTATTTTTTCATATGACCATTCTATAATATACAATGGATTAATTGTGCTCATCTATAGGTAATAGGTTAGTCAAAAAGTTTTGAAAGCGACATCTATGGAGCATTAGAAAAACCAAAATTTCTATTCAAAACGCCATTTTAATATTTCATCTTTCATAAGAACGTACTCAAAATTTCATTTCGATCTGTAAATTCATTCTTTGTTTACAAGCCATTTGAAGTTGACGTGTCAGTGTATTTTTTAACAATGGAAAAATCCGAATATCGTGCAGTGATCAAATTCTTTGTTTTGGAAGCTTTATCGGCTACTGAGATCCATGCAAAGATGGTGAAAGTATTAAAGGAGTCTTCTTCTTCATTTCCAACCGTTCACCGATGGGTTTTGGAGTTTAAGCGTGGCCGTACAAGCGTTGAAGACGGTCCACGCTCAGGACGTCCAAAAAGTGCATCAACACCAGAAATCATAGCGAAAATACAGGATATGGTTTTGAAAGATCATCGATCGACTGTGGATGTGATAGCTGACACCGTAGGCATCTCACATGGAACAACATGGCATATTTTGGCTGAAGTTTTGGGTTTCAAAAAACTGTGTGCACAATGGGTGCCGCATTTGCTAACAATGCAACAAAAACACGTTCGAATGCGACTTTCTGAGCAACATTTGGAGCAATTTCGAAAGGATAAAAAGAATTTTCTGCGTCGATTCATCACTATGAATGAGACTTGGGTCTACCACCATGATCCTGAATCAAAACAAGAGGCTAAGGAGTGGTGTGAACCAGGCACTTTGGCTCCGAAGCGAGTTCGTGTCCAGAAATCGGCCAAGAAGGTGTTAGCGTCAGTTTTTTGGGATGCAAAAGGAATTTTATTGATAGATTATCTCCAAACTGGTAAGACAATCAACTTTGATTATTATTGTGACCTTTTGGACCAGTTGGATGAAAAAAATTGTGAAAAAAGACCCGGTTTGCAGAAGAAAAAAATCATTTTTCATCAAGACAATGCACCTGCTCACACAGCTCAAAAAACCATCGCGAAAATCAGTGAATTGGGGTACGAATTGTTGCAGCATCCACCCTATTCGCCAGATTTAGCTCCCTCTGACTTCTGGCTGTTCTCACATTTCAAAAAATTCCTTCGTGCAAAGCATTTTTCATCAAACGAAGAGGTTATAGCCGTCGTAGAGGAGTATTTTGCAGGCCTTCCAGAAAGTCACTTCCGTGATGGGACAACAAAGTTGGAAGATCGTTGGACCAAGTGTATTGATCTTATGGGAGACTATACTGAGCAATAAAAGTGATTTCCCCCCAAAAAAAATGTATTTTCATTTCCGCTTTCAAAACTTTTTGTCTAACTAGTATGTCTGCCATACTTTCATTATACTTGAGAAACAAAAGTGGTATGAAATTATTTTTTTTTCTGTCTTCGGTGAACATCGTTGAACATTCACCCATAAATGTTGTGTCATCATGGTGCACACGCTCTAAACTTTCCAAAAAAAATCAATAAATATTTTGTTAATATGAACAAACAAATATTTCATGGTCTTTCTTTAGATTTCGATGTACATTTTTAATCCCATTTTCTCACACAGTGGTCGTTGCACGAATTTTTTTTTCACGCAAGTAACAGAAAGTCATAATTGTAAAATACTACAAAAGTACATTTTACGATATTCTGAGAACTTCTTGCAGTAAATTTTTGACTACTCTTTTTAGTCCAATGACTTTTAATGATATCAAATTTTTTTTTGGAAATAAATATCAGACCGATAACAGTAGTCACTCGAGATTCTGAGCATAATTTTCGTAGCCAAACTGAGCATGTTTTCTCATTACCAACGGCTTAGATGGATGCTGCCCAAAATACTTCACCTTAGCTATCAGTTTATCTCTCAAAAGTCTCAATTGGAACATTATGTTATTAAATTTATATTCACGAGCTACCTGTTATAGATTTTAAACCAAAATGCTCTTGAGTTGAAAACATATTACTGAAAGTGGAAATATAAAGCGCTATACAGGTCAAATATTTCTTATTCAAATGCTGAAAACAAAAAAAATATATACAGAAAATCTGTATGTCACAAATTAAATAAAAATAAGTGTATTGGACGTGGTTTACATAAGTTGACCTTGTTTGTGTTTCTAACGTGGTTTAACATAAGTTGACCTTGTTTGTGTTTCTAACGTGGTTTAACATAAGTTGACATTGTTTGTGCTTCTAACATGGTTTAACATAAGTTGACATTGTTTGTGCTTCTAACGTGGTTTAACATAAATTGACATTGTTTGTGCTTCTAACGTGGTTCAACATAATTTGACCTTGTTTGTGTTTCTGACGTGGTTTAACCTAAGTTGACCTTGTTTGTGCTTCTAACGTGGTTTAACATAAATTGACCTTGTTTGTGCTTCTAACGTGGTTTAACCTAAGTTGACCTTGTTTGTGATTCTAACGTGGTTTAAAGTCTAAAATTGGACGTGGTTTACATAAGTTGACCTTGTTTGTGCTTCTCTGATGATAAAGTGAAAACTTTCGAATCAATGGGTTATACCATTTAGTGGAAATAACAGTGTTCTAGTAAACCAATTAGAATGTTTCAATTCTAATTGGCTTACTAGAACACTGTTATTTCCACTTAATGGTATAAAGTGTAAACGTCTGTTATTTCCACTAAATGGTATAAAGTGCAAACGTGTAAACGATGATCGAAATAAAAAGAGTATTTTTTAGCGTGTTAAAACAAAAATGTCATATGCTATTTTATACTTATATAAATAGCATATGACATTTTTATTTTAACACGCTAAAAAATACTCTTTTTATTTCGATCATCATCGAAAATCAAACGATCATCATCGAAAATCAAATAGATCATAAATATAGATAAAATATGAAAAGCGGTTGGATTTGCCTTAACGGCTTATACAAAGCATCTCTAGTTACTTGTTTTTATTGAAAATATATTCAAAGAACTCTCGCTTTGAGCATTTTGGTTGCAAATTCCTTTGATTTCAAATGCAGCGCAATTTGTCGCCAACTGCAACAGCAAATATAGTATTAAACGGAGTCGGGGGGTGGGGGAAATCTCGTGAGTGTCTTGCTTTTAACAGACTTAAACTATTTTTATAAATTACAGATGCTAGCATCAAAAAACAAATTATTTTCTGATGAACACCGTAACAAACATTTTTAAAAAATTGAAAAATAATGTGATATTCCATTTAATTTCACGTTTTTTAAACAATAATTTGTACGTTACAGTTTTCCCTCATTCAACGCCAAAAATGTAACACTAATGCCAGTCCAAAACCAAAGAGACACTGTCAAAGATCTTAATTAATAATGTACCCATGATAAAAGATCTTAATTAATAATGTACCCATGATAAAAGATCTTAATTAATAATGTACCCGTGATAAAAAACCAGACGGAATTATTACAAAAGCTTCAAGCGCAGAAAAGTCTCATGTATGGATCAATGCTTTAAAGGGGCAAATTTTATCGGGATTGTTATCATTAAGTGTTTCTGTTATTCATATTTATCCACTTTTACTAGAAAGGTCACGTCCGTATCACTTATACAAGCCCCAGTCATGTAGTATTTTACTGTGTCAACTAAGATTAGGTTTTATGTTAAAATGGCCAGCTTGATTCAATGTTTCTATTATTCATATTTATCCACTTTTACTAGAAAGGTCACGTCCGTATCACTTACACAAGCCCCAGTCATGTAGTATTTTACTGTGTCGATTAGGTTTTATGTTAAAATGGCCAGCTTGATTCAATGTTTCTGTTATTCATATTTATCCACTTTTACTAGAAAGGTCACGTCCGTATCACTTATACAAGCCCCAGTCATGTAGTATTTTACTGTGTCGATTAGGTTTTATGTTAAAATGGCCAGCTTGATTCAATGTTTCTGTTATTCATATGTATCCACTTTTACTAGAAAGGTCACGTCCGTATCACTTATACAAGCCCCAGTCATGTAGTATTTTACTGTGTCAACTAAGATTAGGTTTTATGTTAAAATGGCCAGCTTGATTCAATGTTTCTATTATTCATATTTATCCACTTTTACTAGAAAGGTCACGTCCGTATCACTTACACAAGCCCCAGTCATGTAGTATTTTACTGTGTCAACTAAGATTAGGTTTTATGTTTAAATGGCCAACTTGATTCAATGTTTCTGTTATTCATATTTATCCACTTTTACTAGAAAGGTCACGTCCGTATCACTTATACAAGCCCCAGTCATGTAGTATTTTACTGTGTCAACTAAGATTAGGTTTTATGTTTAAATGGCCAACTTGATTCAATGTTTCTGTTATTCATATTTATCCACTTTTACTAGAAAGGTCACGTCCGTATCACTTATACAAGCCCCAGTCATGTAGTATTTTACTGTGTCGATTAGGTTTTATGTTAAAATGGCCAGCTTGATTCAATGTTTCTGTTATTCATATGTATCCACTTTTACTAGAAAGGTCACGTCCGTATCACTTACACAAGCCCCAGTCATGTAGTATTTTACTGTGATCAACTCAGATTAGGTTTTATGTTAAAATGGCCAGCTTGATTCAATGTTTGTGTTATTCATATTTATCCACTTTTACTAGAAAGGTCACGTCCGTATCACTTATACAAGCCCCAGTCATATAGTATTTAACTGTGTCATCTACTCGTTAGATTAGGTTTTATGTTAAAATGACCAGCTTGATTAAATGTTTCTGTTATTCATATGTATCCATTTTTACTAGAAAGGTCACGTCCGTATCACTTACACAAGCCCCAGTCATGTAGTATTTTACTGTGATCAACTCAGATTAGGTTTTATGTTAAAATGGCCAGCTTGATTCAATGTTTGTGTTATTCATATTTATCCACTTTTACTAGAAAGGTCACGTCCGTATCACTTATACAAGCCCCAGTCATATAGTATTTAACTGTGTCATCTACTCGTTAGATTAGGTTTTATGTTAAAATGACCAGCTTGATTAAATGTTTCTGTTATTCATATGTATCCATTTTTACTAGAAAGGTCACGTCCGTATCACTTATACAAGCCCCAGTCATGTAGTATTTTACTGTGTCAACTAAGATGGCCAGCTTGATTCAATGAAATCATGCCAATATATTTTTTGCTGAGAGTTGTCAAATCTAGTGAATATTTAAGAGTTTTCAAATCTAACGAGTGGCTGTAGCTCAACTTTTTAGGAATATTCTTGTAAAAATTTCTGTAAAAAAATTCGTAAGTACTCGTTATAAGTCAGCCATCGAGTGATAGCTGACTTAAATATAAGAACTGGCTACGAGTTTGTTAAGATGGTTGATATAGGTGGTTTATTTTATAACAGCTGTTTTAAAATTTTTTTAACCATCCTGGGTTCGCACAGTTTTCCTACATGATTTTCATTCCATGCCTAGGCAAATCATATGGTGCTCCTGTTCCTTAGTCACCAAAAGAATCTGATTTGACAACCGTTCATCTGACAAACAAATTGCATATCCAAACCTATAAACAAAGGTTCTGAGACAAAAATCTTTGTCTTATTTTTTATATGAGTAGCGAAAAATATATAAAGTTAAGTAAATGCGGTAGAACTAAGAGAGTTCCGTGAAATGAGTGAAAAAACAACGTATAATATATAAAAGTTAAGTAAATGCGGTAGAACTAAGAGAGTTCCGTAAAATGAGTGAAAAAACAACGTATAATATATAAAAGTTAAGTAAATGCGATAGAACTAAGAGAGTTCTGTGAAATGAGTGAAAAAACAACGTATAATATATAAAAGTTAAGTAAATGCGGTAGAACTAAGAGAGTTCTGTGAAATGAGTGAAAAAACAACGTATAATATATAAAAGTTAAGTAAATGCGGAAGAACTAAGAGAGTTCCGTGAAATGAGTGAAAAAACAACGTATAATATATAAAAGTTAAGTAAATGCGGTAGAACTAAGAAAGTTCCGTAAAATGAGTAAAAAAACCACGTATAATATATAAAAGTTAAGTAAATGCGGTAGAACTAAGAGAGTTCCGTGAAATGAGTGAAAAAACAACGTATAATACATAAAAGTTAAGTAAATGCGGTAGAACTAAGAGAGTTCCGTGAAATGAGTGAAAAAACAACGTATAATATATAAAAGTTAAGTAAATGCGGTAGAACTAAGAGAGTTCCGTAAAATTAGTAAAAAAACAACGTATAATATATAAAAGTTAAGTAAATGCGGTAGAACTAAGAGAGTTCCGTGAAATGAGTGAAAAAACAACGTATAATATATAAAAGTTAAGTAAATGCGGTACAACTAAGAGAGTTCCGTGAAATGAGTGAAAAAACAACGTATAATATATAAAAGTTAAGTAAATGCGGTTGAACTAAGAGAGTTCCGTAAAATGAGTAAAAAAACAACGTATAATATATAAAAGTTAAGTAAATGCGGTAGAACTAAGAGAGTTCCGTAAAATGAGTGAAAAAACAACGTATAATATATAAAAGTTAATTAAATGCGGTAGAACTAAGAGAGTTCCGTAAAATGAATGAAAAAACAACGTTTAATATATAAAAGTTTAGTAAATGCGGTGGAACTAAGAGAGTTCCGTAAAATGAGTGGAAAAACAACGTTTTATATATAAAAGTTAATTAAATGCGGTAGAACTAAGAGAGTTCCGTAAAATGAGTGAAAAAACAACGTTTTATATATAAAAGTTAATTAAATGCGGTAGAACTAAGAGAGTTCCGTAAAATGAGTGAAAAAACAACGTATAATATATAAAAGTTAATTAAATGCGGTTGAACTAAGAGAGTGGCGTAAAATGAGTAAAAAAACAACGTATAATATATAAAAGTTAAGTAAATGCGGTAGAACTAAGAGAGTTCCGTAAAATAAGTGAAAAAACAACATATAATATATAAAAGTTAAGTAAATGCGGTAGAACTAAGAGAGTTCCGTAAAATGAGTAAAAAAACAACGTATCATAATATAAAAGTTAAGTAAATGCGGTAGAACTAAGAGAGTTCCGTAAAATGAGTGAAAAAACAACGTATAATATATAAAAGTTAATCAAAGGCGGTAGAACTAAGAGAGTTCCGTAAAATGAGTGAAAAAAAACGTATAATATATAAAAGTTAAGTAAATGCGGTTGAACTAAGAGAGTTCCGTAAAATGAGTAAAAAAACAACGTATAATATATAAAAATTAAGTAAATGCGGTAGAACTAAGAGAGTTCCGTGAAATGAGTGAAAAAACCACGTATAATATATAAAAGTAAAGTAAATGCGGTTGAACTAAGAGAGTTCCGTAAAATGAGTGAAAAAACAACGTATAATATATAAAAGTTAAGTAAATGCGGTAGAACTAAGAGAGTTCCGTAAAATGAGTGAAAAAACAACGTGTAATATATAAAAGTTCATTAAATGCGGTAGAACTAAGAGAGTTCCGTAAAATGAGTGAAAAAACAACGTATAATATATAAAAGTAAAGTAAATGCGGTTGAACTAAGAGAGTTCCGTAAAATGAGTGAAAAAACAACGTATAATATATAAAAGTTAAGTTAATGCGGTAGAACTAAGAGAGTTCCGTAAAATGAGTGAAAAAACAACGTTTAATATATAAAAGTTCATTAAATGCGGTAGAACTAAGAGAGTTCCGTAAAATGAGTGAAAAAACAACGTTTAATATATAAAAGTTAAGTAAATGCGGTTGAACTAAGAGAGTTCCGTAAAATGAGTGAAAAAACAACGTATAATATATAATATAAAAGTTAAGTAAATGCGGTTGAACTAAGAGAGTTCCGTAAAATTAGTAAAAAAACAACGTATAATATATAAAAGTTAAGTAAATGCGGTAGAACTAAGAGAGTTCCGTAAAATGAGTGAAAAAACAACGTATAATATATAAAAGTTAATTAAATGCGGTAGAACTAAGAGAGTTCCGCAAAATGAGTGAAAAAACAACGTTTAATATATAAAAGTTAATTAAATGCGGTAGAACTAAGAGAGTTCCGTAAAATGAGTGAAAAAACAACGTTTAATATATAAAAGTTAAGTAAATGCGGTGGAACTAAGAGAGTTCCGTAAAATGAGTGAAAAAACAACGTTTTATATATAAAAGTTAATTAAATGCGGTAGAACTAAGAGAGTTCCGCAAAATGAGTGAAAAAACAACGTTTAATATATAAAAGTTAATTAAATGCGGTAGAACTAAGAGAGTTCCGTAAAATGAGTGAAAAAACAACGTATAATATATAAAAGTAAAGTAAATGCGGTTGAACTAAGAGAGTTCCGTAAAATGAGTGAAAAAACAACGTATAATATATAATATAAAAGTTAAGTAAATGCGGTTGAACTAAGAGAGTTCCGTAAAATTAGTAAAAAAACAACGTATAATATATAAAAGTTAAGTAAATGCGGTAGAACTAAGAGAGTTCCGTAAAATGAGTGAAAAAACAACGTATAATATATAAAAGTTAATTAAATGCGGTAGAACTAAGAGAGTTCCGCAAAATGAGTGAAAAAACAACGTTTAATATATAAAAGTTAATTAAATGCGGTAGAACTAAGAGAGTTCCGTAAAATGAGTGAAAAAACAACGTTTAATATATAAAAGTTAAGTAAATGCGGTGGAACTAAGAGAGTTCCGTAAAATGAGTGAAAAAACAACGTTTTATATATAAAAGTTAATTAAATGCGGTAGAACTAAGAGAGTTCCGTAAAATGAGTGAAAAAACAACGTATAATATATAAAAGTTAAGTTAATGCGGTAGAACTAAGAGAGTTCCGTAAAATGAGTGAAAAAACAACGTATAATATATAAAAGTTAAGTAAATGCGGTAGAACTAAGAGAGTTCCGTGAAATGAGTGAAAAAACAACGTATAATATATAAAAGTTAAGTAAATGCGGTAGAACTAAGAGAGTTCCGTAAAATGAGTGAAAAAACAACGTATAATATATAAAAGTTAATTAAATGCGGTAGAACTAAGAGAGTTCCGCAAAATGAGTGAAAAAACAACGTTTAATATATAAAAGTTAATTAAATCCGGTAGAACTAAGAGAGTTCCGTAAAATGAGTGAAAAAACAACGTTTAATATATAAAAGTTAAGTAAATGCGGTACAACTAAGAGAGTTCCGTGAAATGAGTGAAAAAACAACGTATAATATATAAAAGTTAAGTAAATGCGGTTGAACTAAGAGAGTTCCGTAAAATGAGTAAAAAAACAACGTATAATATATAAAAGTTAAGTAAATGCGGTAGAACTAAGAGAGTTCCGTAAAATGAGTGAAAAAACAACGTATAATATATAAAAGTTAATTAAATGCGGTAGAACTAAGAGAGTTCCGTAAAATGAGTGAAAAAACAACGTATAATATATAATATAAAAGTTAAGTAAATGCGGTTGAACTAAGAGAGTTCCGTAAAATTAGTAAAAAAACAACGTATAATATATAAAAGTTAAGTAAATGCGGTAGAACTAAGAGAGTTCCGTAAAATGAGTGAAAAAACAACGTATAATAAAAAACAAGGAATGAGAATATTAGGAAAAGATATTAAGTGAAAGAAGATGCCATAAAAAAATTAAGAAAGAAAATAAGAGCTCGGATCCAGTCATGAATAAAGAAAAAATAATGAAAAATTTACAAAAATAATCTCTACAAGTAGTTTTAAAGGTATAAGAAATTTAAAAAGATTTAGAAACACGTAGCATGACCACATGATTCAAATTTTAATAAAAGAAAAAATTTAAAAGACTAAAATTGGAGACTATGCAAAATGAGGCGTATGTACGTGGTAGAATCCATAGATGGGTGCCGATATAGAAATAAATTGATATATGTCTTCTCTGCCTGGGCATGACGTAATAGTAATGATGATTTTAACTATTTCGATATAGTTGCGCCAAAGAATAGTTTTGCTGTATTCGAAGTTTTCTCTGAAAGTATTGACAACTTGCTTGGTTGTATGAACTCCAGCTTTTATTACAGCTGCTTAATAAGTATATTTACTGCACTGCGAGCCATTTTCCTTCTCTTGTTACATTAGACCCCAAATTTATCGTTGTTACTATACTTTTCATTATAAATGCGATGTTGCCCTTATAAAAAATAAATATTTCGATCTTCTGGCCTAGATTACGCTAGATGGGTATTACATAGTTTGTCCTCCGTGAAAGCATGGGGCGTGATGGGATTGAACTGATGATATTTTTTTAACCCTCCGATCGGTGACAGTCCCGGCGGCGTTAAAAAAGTGACAAGGTCCCTAGGGACCGTTAAAAAATGTATGGTATTATCATCATGCAGGTGTGTCTTCATGGTTTTGTATGTTAGCTTATGGTTGTATAAAGTGCCTAAATGTATATAGAAGGATAAAATATAAGTATAAAGGCAAAAAAACAAGTTTTTTTTTGGTAATTCAGGTTTTATTTGCCAGGGAAAAAATAAAACTTGTAATAAATGTATTATTGTGCTGCTTATTCATGGCCAGCTAACGCAAGAATGCAGGTATCGCACCGATACAATAATGCTGAATGTTCAGCACAAACCGCTTTATTGCAGGAATAGAAATATGATCTGGTTTTGCGCTGGCGTCCGTTTTGCGCACGATATAACTGGCATGATGGCCGATTCGTACGGATGCAAATGAAGGTGCAGCTCCTGATGTTGGTCTTGCTACTACCGGAAAATATAAAAAAAATAAAGATGTTATTTCTATTTTTGTGCGTTTCAATATTCAATTTCAACTTTATCTTTACATCAAATACTTTCATAGCAATTCGAATTTTGGGATAGCACATTATGCGTGCATTGGTGGCTCATTCTTCGATATTTGGAATTGCTAATTGTTTCGTCAACAATTGCAAAAACGAACGTCGCTTGTCTGTTTTTTGAACAGGCTTCATCTCATCGTAAATTACGAATGCGGCCAATACAGCAATATCTATCATGTTGTAGAATATTGCAAGCGGCCAACGATTTGTTGAACGTTTGCATGAATAAGTGCTAAGCATTTGATCCATTGTGTCCACCCCAGATTTATGGGCATTATAGTCCAGAATGACCATTGGCTTTCGCTTATCGGTTTCACTATCTACCGAACAACTATAATGCATTGCATACAACAGCAGGACCGATTTATGCTTCTTCGGTACGGCAAACACAATTCATTTACGATTTCTTTCAATAATGGTACAAGTCAGGTATAGGGTCCCTAAGGATCTTGTACTTGACTCCCGTACTAAATGTTTTCAAACCGTAATAAAACACGAACGAGTGATCTTACCGCTTTGAAACTAGTTTTAATCGCTTTAGCATGTTTTTTTTTAATACTTGCAGCATCACATTTCTAAAACATGCAAAGAGAAAGTTGTGAGCAAACAAAAATCGAAAACGTCCCCAGGGACCTTATCACTAATCGGAGGGTTAAATATGGAAAAAACCCTAAACGAGGTATAAACATTTGAATTGAAAACTGTATTAATTTGATCGACTGTATAGCTATTGTGATAGAAAAGTATGAAATAAAAAGTAAATTCGATATATGGGCGAGTAATGAGAGATTATAGTAAGTAACGGAGTTCTGTTATGAAGGTAGTATTTTTTTAGATCAAGGAAGGGTTATGAGGGATATCAAATGACATGTTGCGAACTTTTGCTATAATGACCACAACAGTATTCTAGTAGCTCAGACGTCGTGTATATTCTTCAAACTGATCACAACGTCCAGAAAACACATATAGTGGGCAGCTGTGTATGATGTAGTTCATGGTCTGGATCTCCTCCACACTTATGTACTTAATTGCTAATCATTGAAGAGGCAAATGATGTGTGCTGCAATAGGATAATCTTACGACCTGTTATTTTGCCCTCTCCGACCAGAAAATAGAGTTTTGGTATGTATGCATGTATTTTCTGCTGATGTCTAGTTTCAAACTTGAACGATGCAAAGAAAATTACTTACCGGGAATTGATGTCCGTTTCTGATGAAACCTTGAAGGGCTCGATGTAGACTGATAACAATTTTAATGGTTTTAAAATGCACAAAATCACATTGGTCAATGTGTATGCTGCTCGATTTTGTGATTTGAACTGGGTGAATCAATATCGGTAAAGGCTTAAGTTTTTTTCAAGATTCATAAATTATCAATTGATTGAAATATCATTGGTCAATAAATTAGGATCGCATAGGTCTGTAGACTGATTTGAATATCAAACAGATCTAAGAAATCGCACTAAAAAAGTGCGACAAGAAAATCATTTGGGAGCAATGTTAAAAAAAAAAATTCTGTGGTCTCATTTAATGACACAAGTTTTTGAATATGTTTGTTGACATTTGAGGTTATTTTGTTTCTAAATGAGGTCTTTCGGAATTTAAATTACGTTTTTGTAACACAATCTATTAAGGGTGTGTAACTCAATCTATTAAGGGTTTGTAACTCAATCTATTAAGGGTTTGTAACTCAATTTATTAAGGGTTTGACTACGTTCCAGCTATCATCTTCAGAGTATATGGTTTATTTATTTAAAACTTAATTGTAAAATAATCTAGCAAGCTTTTTGTTCCAGCTTCCAGTTTCCAGCCAAACAGACAAAAAGAAAAGAATATGAGTATTTGTATGATCGCAAAAATAAAACTTATAATTCATATAAATAACAACAATGAAAATGATATATCATCATTTTATATTGTTTCACGAAATGAATTAAGTTGAAAAAAATGCTTATAAAAATGTTATCCTATAGTAAAACAGCCACAATTCCTTTAGAATTATTAACTTCCTTATTTAAATACTCGTATATATATTTTTACTGTGACAAAGGCGTGAATTTCGCCTTTAGTAAAAATCTCTGAATTTCGCCTTTAGTTAAAATCTCACATAAATGTTTATCACACATAAAATTGTCAGAATAAAGGGTGAATACTGTAAATTAAAAAGAGTACCCAGAGAGCAATTGCCCCCGCGTACTTGTTAATCGCTCCGTTCCACATTACCTGCGACCGCTGTCCGCCCCAAGCTACCCTTATAAGCGGTAATTATATAACCGCGCTGGATAAGCGAGTGGTGGCTTAGCCCTCATCAGTCGAAACACGCTTTATAGGGAGAACATTTGAGAATTTTGTACGAGCTTTAAAAAAAATAACTGAATTAATGAAAAATTTCAGAGATTATTCTAGACATTACTTAAAATTCTATGACGTAGATAATTTATTTTCTGTAACAAAGCGATAGGAAATGTAGAAGAAAATGAAATTCTTATGTGACGTGGAAAAATACTAAGATAAGTCAAATTAATGTTGTAGAACTACGTGCGTTGAAAATAATACATAGAGTGACAATGTATGATGGAATACAAAATTAAATGATTAAGGTTGTATGTTAACTTAAGGTTGATGTGTTGAGTAACATGAAGCAAAACACGCTGAGATGGTTTGGGCGTGTGGAACTAATGAATCGAGAAAGACTAACAAAACAGATATATAACGTAATTATCAGTGGAACACGTGTGAAGGAAGACCAAAGAAAGCATGCTTGGATCAGTCAATGAGGCTAAGGATGTGTGTCGAGATAGAAAAGTTTGGCGACCTGCCCTTTCTGCCTACTTCGATGGGGAAATGGCGTGGTGGTACGTATGTTAAGCTTTCCAATATGCATGCTATGTAAATTCGCGATCCGGTACTTTTCAAGAAGATTATTGATTGCGTCTTGTAGTTCAAGAATAATGCTGAGATCCATGAGGTGGTTGCAAATTCAATAGTTGTTTGAGAAACACTGTACTCGTCAAGTGTAAGCATTGTATGGATTTCCATATGAATGCTTACAAGAATTGATTAAGGAGGTTGTTGTTGCCGTGAAGAATTGATTGAATTATATTGTGTTGCTTTGTAATACTCGTAGTGTTAACATGTCAGTGTTGTTGAACTGTATTTGTTGTTTTTTTAATATTTTATATCAAAAAAGTTATTTGACCGTTAAAATAAAATGATAAACATTAAAAAAAATTAATACGACGCTAGGCGTAGAGGTTGACTTGGGGTGGAAGATTGTCAACAATAGAGTAGCATTAGCATGGACGTTGTCTTAGCAAGAAAAAAATGTGTTTTTTTTCTCTCTCTCTCTCTCTCTCTCTCTCTCTCCCTCTCCCCTATATCTCCCCCTCTCTCCTGCTCCCCTTCTCCACCTCTTTCTCCCTCTCTCCACCTATCTCTTTCTCTCTCTCTATTTCCCTCTCTATCCCCCTCCCCTCCCCCTATCTCACTCTCTATCTCCCAATCCTAATACCTATCTATATCTACCTATCCCTCCCTCTCTAATCTCTCCCTCCCCCTCTCCATCTCTGTATTCCTCTCCCTCTCTCCCAGCTTTCTTCAATGTAGATGTGGATATATTATATAATGATGATAATATTGTAAACCATTTTGAAAAGATATTTCCTCATAACAATATAAAATGATTGCAACATAAAATGATCCCATTTCTACTTGTATGTGTTGAGAGTTATCTCGTTATAGGAATATAATTGATTTTAATTTGACGATAACTTTAATGGTCGAAGTCGTTAAACATAATTATATTTGAAGATTTGGATCAATTTATTTTATATCGGGTGTTAAATTGAACCCGGGTTTTGTATACTTTAACGCCTGCAACTTTGTAAATGTGGATTTTATTACTCATAACGCATTCATTCGGGACCGGATGCTTAATATGTATTTATTGTATATGGATACCCTGATCAAATAAAAGAATCAGCTTAAATTTTATACATACATAAATACATAACAACACTCCATTTCTCTGTTAGGGTAGGCATATTTCATCACTTCTACATTGATATACATACTCATACAGCTCCTACGATTTCTCTTTCTTCTTACATTACCTTTTTATAAAATATCATTCACTTGATCTTACCGTACTTCCTTGGTCTTTCTGACACGCCTTCTACTCACACTTGCACTTGTGTATTTGTTAGTTTGTCTTAATTCATTCATTCCGCGTGCCCAAACTATCTCACAGTGCTCCTCTTCATCTTACTCAACGTATCAACCTTGAGTTCACATTCATCCGTAGACAATTCATTTTGTATTCTGTCACACATTGTCATCCCATGTATTCCACTCAGTGTACGCATTCCGCGTACCCAAACTATCTCAGAGTGCTCCTCTTCATCTTACTCAACGTATCAACCTTGAGTTCACATTCATCCGTAGACAATTCATTTTGTATTCTGTCACACATTGTCATCCCATGTATTCCACTCAGTGTACGCATTCCGCGTACCCAAACTATCTCAGAGTGCTCCTTTTCATCTTACTCAACGTATCAACCTTGAGTTCACATTCATCCGTAGACAATTCATTTTGTATTCTGTCACACATTGTCATCCCATGTATTCCACTCAGTGTACGCATTTCAAAAGCATTATTCAGCTTCTTTCAGTATTTTTACAAGTATTCGTTTCACTCCCACGTAATTAAGTTGGTACTAAAATACTATTGTGGACTATCATCTTAGCATATTTTGATATTATCCGATTCGAGTATATCGAGTTTACGTATGTATATGTTTCAGTGCCCAATTGACTGGATTAGCATCTGGTTATTAATGAAGTCAGTCTGCAGTTTGGTTATACAGTATAAATTAGACTACTTATAGTATTATAACTTTAAACTAGAGTGTGTTTGAAAGGAATTTAGCATACTCAAATTTATTTAGCGCTCTTGAGATGTGATAACCCATTAAAAGAATGTGAAAAGAGATGCGATAACCCCTTAAATTTCGACTCCTTTGAGGCTTTTCTTTTTTTCGTTCTTGCTGACAGTTAACCTGAGGTGGTATATGTAGGTTTACTTTTTATTTTGTTTTCTGCCGTACGTTTTTGTTTATTTTAAATTTATTCTTTAATCTAGATATGCGGGGGTGTGGGATTGAAGACCCCGATGCCCTTGCGGTTGGGCTCGCCCTACATTGGTGGGGTGTATCTCGGCCGGGGGAATGTTTGTGGGATGAGCGCGGACCTTTTAATGTCTTCTCTCTTGAATGTTTTTTTTTTGTCATCTATTTATTTTCTGTGTTTTTTTTTATCTTCTCGTTCTACGTGTTCAAGGGTGTGGGCTGAAAAACATCTGGTGTCCCCGTGGCTGGATTCGCCCTATATTGGTGGGGTATATTTTGGCCGAGGGGATGTTATTAGATGAGCCCAGACCTTTTGATAGCTTCTGTATTTAATGTATTATCTGCAATTTATGTGTTTTAGAAGTGTTATTTAAATATATTTTGTACATACTATGTTGCTATCAATAAACCTATATTTATTTATTTATTTTATTTAAAAAGCGCTATTTTTATTGTACTGCACAATACTTTAATTTCATATAGCACAAATTATGTGTTACGGATTTTTTTACAATCAACCAAAAATATGCTAAACGAACAAATTTGAAATACCAAAATGGATTTGGATACTATCCGGTTCGAGTATATATGTTTTAGTGCCCTGTTGACCTATTTTCTTATCACAACACGCCGTTTAATTTGCGTTGTAACTTTTCCACCATCTCTGAAAAAAACTTGAATTAAATAATTATTTTACACGCATAACCTTCTCGAGGTGCTGTCTTTTATCGGAGATTGGCCACTACCATGGCATTCTTTGTCTTAATTATTACAGACCGGAACAACTCAGTAAAATTGTACTCAAAACATTACCTCAAGTTCTTGAGCCAAGATATGCGGCGTCTTCCTCTACATCGTTTGCTATTTATTTCTCTCTTGATAATCAGTTTTGAGAAAATGTATCTTATGACCCTCATTATGTGACCAAGATACAGCAACTTGTGAAATTTTATAAGCTTAAGCAACTCTGAGTTTTTTATTTATACGCCCAAGCCTTTCCATATTCGTAATACAACATATCCAAAGAATTTTTGAGGATACATTTGCATATCTCCATTTCAAAAGCCTCAATCCTTCATAATGTTTCTGGTTCAGTTTCCACGTCTCCATTTTTAAGAGGAGAAGATGTAGCAGCAAACCATACTTACTCTCAATTTTATGGTCAGGTTTCGCTTTTAAAAAATATGCTAATTTTAAGGAACGAATTACAATACAAAAAATATAAATAGGTTTTAAGTTATTTTATTCTTCGGGTTATTCTGTTTCAAAGATAACAACAATCTTTCTGCATGTACAAGCAACTTAAATATATACCACTAATTATGAGTACACATTAAAAATAATAACCAATTTAAGTCTCACGAGTTAAGTTAATTTCTGAATAAGTTTAAATTCTCAGGATCTTTTCAGTAGTTTCATTAGAAATCTGGTTTTCAATTACATTAGCCTTTTCTCAACTTTTCCATTGCTATCACATATCTTTCTCTAATGTTCTTCGGAAAAACATTTCCAAATATTTCTAAAGAAAATTTGTAGATTAACGTTAAGTACTCGTATACTCGTATGTGATGAAAGATTAGAGCAAGTTGAGGGATTCCGCTATTTGGTTTTTTTTTTCCAGATGATGGAAGAATTAAGAGGGAAATCGAACAAACGGCGAGTAGTGACGTGACGTAAAGTCAAAGGGACATTAAAACACATATACTCGAACCGGACAGTATCAAAATATACTAAGATGATAGCCGACAAAAGTATTTTATTATTAACTTTGATGTATGGGAGGGAAACGTGGACGTGATAGAATCCTGATGGGAGTCGAATAAATGTAGAGATACTGTAGAGATACGTGTACTGAGAATAATACATGGAGTTACAGTGTATGATAGAATACGTAAGAAAGTGATTAAGGATAAATATGAACTAAGGTTGATGTGTTAATTAAGATGAAGAAGAGCAGTCTGAGATGGTTTGAGTATATTGAACGACTAACAAAACAAATTAATAATACATATGTGAGTGGAAGACATGAGAGAGGAAAGTCAAGAAAAAAAATGTTTGAATCAAGTAAATTATGTTTTGGAAGAAAATGTAAAAAGTTAGAGAAATCGTAGGGAGTTGTATGAGAAGGTGTGTATAGACGTAGAAGTGAAGGATGTGTGTGTCGGGAAATGAAAGTTTGGCGTTCGGTTAATTCTGTCTACACTGACAGGAAAATGGAATGATGGTATGCATATATGGTATACCAAAAGAAAAGTTGTACATAAATAACATAAAGTCATAGTGTTAAAATACCAGATAAATGAATGTCTTGTAACGTACAACTAGTAAAATACTCAGACACACAATAAGAAATACAACATTTACAAGAATGTTTATAAATTCTCTATCTTATGATGTCATTGGTAATAAAACCGATGACATCGGTAATACAACCGATGTCATCGGTTTTATTACCGATGTCATCGGTTTTATTACCGATAACATCGTAAGGTAGAGAAGGCAGAGAAGACGTTACTGGCAGGATCAGGTCCAAATAATGAATGAGACTCAAATTCTCCATTTAGTTTCTAATGGCTACTGCATAGGAAGTCGATCACCACCAGGCAGACACTCAAAGAGGGTGGGTGGCCGGTTTAATCTCAGGAATAATGTTAAAAAATTAACCGAGAATTCATTGCATGAAATAAAATATGTGAAAACATATAATACAACACAAATACAAAGCAAAAGTATAAAAGTGTATTTCAATTTTATCCTTAAAATCTGACTATCTCCATGGTCTATTTAGTAGGACACATTTCTTCCAATTTGAGAGTCTAATTTTTTTAAAAGGGTTAGTCTGATTTTCACTGAATACCTCTCTAACATATTTCTGGTTGTTTGGTAGAGGTAACCACATGACAACAAACTAACCCCGTGATTGTCAAGTGTAATACAATACATAACCGTTTAACGATTTGAAAAAATCAATTATTCAAAAATAATAATCACAAAAATATTAATATCATTTTCATACTGAAAAAAATAACGTGTCTGACTTTGTTTAAAGAGTTCGTCTGCTGCCAATAACTACAATCACTAGACGTGTGCGAGTATTGTTGCCTGTCTATTTGTAGTAGTATTTTTAACACATACGATGGTGTATACGTGCCCATTCCGATGTTTCTTAAACCCGTAGGTTTGATTATTTGGGTTTAAGACAATTATGTCTCCTGTACACGCTCTTCATTCAACCAGTCTTCATTATCAATTTGAATATGTTGAGGACTATCATAACAATAAAAATCTGGAAAAAGGCAAAATAAATTCATGAAATAATGTCACATATAATATTAAATAATATTTACAACCATTATTGGGTAGTTTAGATTGCTCGCTGGGCTGAAGATTTATTTTTCCGATACAATCAATGGAAGGGAGTTTAGTTTAATTTGTGATCGTCGGATAGATACGTGCAATTTATATGCTAATCTCTTGGGTATATTGTGAGAATACAAAGAGAATTTTAAGCATTTTAAAAATATGTATCGATTATTTTGTCGGGCTTTAGGAGGATAGTGGCTGAATTGAGGGAATAATATTGTGTTTTTTCCCCTCATATATACAACTATAGTATTGTATGTATATAACCATGTCCATGCACTATATTATAGGTATATGGTCAATTTTATAATACTTTATGTTGTTGAGACATGGACTATGAATACCAGAAAACTTTACATCTAAAAGTATTTTATTATTTTTTAAATTTATTTATTCAAACGTAAATGACAAAAATCTTTATAAATACAAATTTATAAAAAAAAACAGACGCGTGAGTTTCTCGCGCGGTAGAAGTGAAACTTTTTAGATCCTGGGAATTGTTGATTTTATGCATTGCTTTTTTTCCATTTGTTAACGATTTTTCCAATTTTTTTTAGGATTAGGAAATGGTTTTATTAACTTATGAATAAAAATGAATTTACTTAATCATTAAAAAATAATAAAATTTCAAAAATTAATCATTATTTTTTATTAATTATTAATAATTATAAATTTATATTTATTAAAATGATTTATTTACATTAATATAAATAAATATTAAAGATCATTTGAAATATTACCATTTAAGTCGGAGAAGGGGAAGCGTTTCACTTTTCGTGACGTTCAGGCCAATTTGCCCTACCGCGCCTATAGAGGTATCACTTCTATAGGCGCGGTATCACTTATAAGTATCACTTCTATACTTTTTCTTCTTTTCTTTACTTTTTGTCGTGTCAACAATAAACTAGTCTATTCTCCGTATCATATTTAAGATATGTAACAAGGAAAAATAAATCCCTTCATGTATTTTTGTCAATATATTGTATTATATGTATTTCTACAGCATTTTTTGCTTTTTTCAGAATTTTACCAGATCCACGTTTCCCTCATTTGAATTATACTTGATAATAAAATACTTTTGTGAACCAGCATATTAATAGAATTTGCTTATGTCCGTTCCGAGTATAGCGTTGGCACTCAATTGAGTGGTTTCCTATCGCAACTCGCTTATGTATAATTTCATATTTTTTTCTGAGAACACTTTCTAAATAGCAAAAATCCTCAATTTTCTCTAATCTTTCATTGCTCAATCATATCGTATACACTTTTCTTTTTACAATTTTCTTTCAAGTTTCGCAACATTCATTCTCAGATTTTTTCTTCACACCTCATATAATTTACTTAGACTAGTTCATCCCCATTCTCACCAGTAAACAATAATCTGCACATATTCCCACATAACGTTTTTATGTTTTAATACAAGTATTTAAATTTTAAATAAAGATAGAAAAAACAAGTGAGCTCTTGAGGTGAGGTGTTTTTTATTGTTTTATATTTATAATTTGTTTTTTTTTTTTTTATTATGTGCGGTACATTGTGGGGTGAATGTTTTCGGTATGTCTGGAGTGATAAAGTGTGAGGAGTTTGATTTCGCGTGATGTATACATATGTAATTGAGTGTCACTGTTTGTCAGGCTGATAATAATGTACAACGGGGTTTTATATAATCAAAAATCGGAAAGAAGGATCGATTTATTTTTTCATGCTATATGTCCTCAGTGAGATACAGGCAAAAGCCTAGTTTACTTAGGACACAACAAATGAAAGGCAACAAACCCATATCCATTAAAAGTGTGTGTCTAAATTAAATTATCTATTGTTTTTTTCTCAAATTATGTATATTCCTTTTCATGTGTAAAATAAATAAAAAAAAAACAAAGTTTAATGGTTTGATTTTATTTTTTCTCATTCATTTTATATTAACCTTTCCTTCCCTGTGTTGGGTATCTTCTACACGTTGCTTCTAATAACCATCAATATCTCTATAAATATAATAAATACAAAGTTAAGATTTTAGGTATTCCTCCATAATATATTTACGCCTTGATTTAAAAAATAATATTAATAATAATCAGAATTTATCGACTACATCGAGGTGTTTTGTAAAGATCGAAAACAAATTCGCATTTAAACGCTGCGAGTGCCTCGTCTTGACGATAGGTGAATAGTATGCGGGAAGCGCGACACTATATTCGCATCTCACTCTTGCATACTAGACTGAATTGCGAGGAGCTGAATTATCTCAACGTCGCAAG
Organism: Odontocerum albicorne; assembly: GCA_949825065.1. Classification (NCBI taxonomy): domain Eukaryota; kingdom Metazoa; phylum Arthropoda; class Insecta; order Trichoptera; family Odontoceridae; genus Odontocerum; species Odontocerum albicorne. The sequence goes on along the minus strand of OX463845.1, from coordinate 38,569,721 downwards.
CATAAGCGTAAGCGCCGGGGTATGCGACTGACGTTCCGCATCACTAGTAGCTTCTAAGCTTGCAAATAGGTTAGACGTACGCCCGTTCCGTGAGCGTTGCCAGGTGGTTTTTTAATGTTTTCAGCAAATAAATCTCAATTATTATAATTTTTATCTTCAATTATAATTAATTAAGGGGATTATCTATGAATTTTCTTATTTTTCCGATTTAAAATCGCTAATTTTTTATTGCGTACTCACTACCCAACACCGGAGCACGCGTATTATTTTTATCACCGTAAGGGAAGGGTTAAAGACATATTTTAAATATCTATTCGCTTGTTGTAATACTCCAGTGATCTTTCACCAGGCATTTGTTTTGTTTTGAATAACAGTTATATTGTTCTTTGAAAGATATTGTATTTACCTAAAGTAGACAATCTCAATATATAATGGAGATTAATCGTTTTGGACTCTGCCTGACACAAGTGTAGGTAGATTGCGCAGAAAGGTGCAGGAGAAGTGTTCTTATTATTAATCTTCTTGATAGAGATGATCAATAATTGGAAGAGTCGCTGAGAGATGGGGTAGGAAGATGTTAGGTAAAGCCGGAGGCAGACTTTCAAATGTTTATATATTTTTTATTTATATTGATTTATAAAATGTTATCAGATAAACACGCGACAGTCCATAAAAACTTTCCAAACATATATTTGGTAGCTTCCAACAATCAGAAAAAGATTTTTTTTTTTAATTTGAGAATATAAATCAAAATACTGACTTATGTTCTTGGATTTTATTATTAAAATAATAAAAAATAACTATGAAATTCTATTGATAAAATAGAGTTGTATAGAACATAATAAAAACATTGGTACTTTACAAATTAGTTTCAACCAAATATATTGGAAGCAGTGACCGTTAAAAATTATTTTTATTATAAGCTTCTATAGACTTTCCTTTTGTATTATAGTAAGCCCAAATAGTATAAATTGATCACAAATGTAGAGTGGATATTGTTACGTGTCACATCACCAGTGACGTGTTACTAGTCAACACGGCAGCCATTTTGTCTCCTGTCACTGGTACTCGTACTTTGTCATAACCGTGTTGAGTCTCAAATAAATAAATCTTGTGTAATCTAAATATCCCTTCATTATATTAGGTGTTAACATAAGTTGTGTCCATTTTTTTCCAAATTTAAAAATGAGCACCAAAAGTAAAACAAAATGGTCAAGGTTATATGTTACGTCATTCGAAAGAAAATTTTCTGCTCTACAAGATATTGTGTTTGCTTTTACGTTACATATTATTTTATTTTATTGCAAGCCGTCAAAATGGGTTGTAAAGTAGACGAAAGTGAGCATTTTCGACACCTCTTTCTGTTCGCGTTCAATCGAGGGAATAAAGCTGCTCGCGATATTTGTGAAGTGTACGGTGAAGATGCTATGAATGAAAGGACAGCTAGTCGATGGTTTTTGCGTTTCAACGACGGTAATTTCGACCTGAAAGACATGGAACATTCCGGACAACCAGTGTACTTCGATTAGGACCGCTTAAACCATATTATTCATGAGGATCCCCTTCAAACCACCGTTGAGTTGGTTGAGCAGATGAATTGTAGTCACACGACTATATACCGCCATCTTAAATTAATGGAAAAAGTCCAGAAGGTCGGCGCTTGGGTTCCACATGTTTTGAGTGAAAACAACAAAAATCAATGTTCGACAATTTCTCAACACTACAATTCAACAAAAAAGGTTATTTTGCAACACGATAACGCCCGTCCTCATATCGCCAACATTACGAAAAATTTCATTCAAACGCTTGGTTGGGAAGTCCTGCCGCACCTTCCATATTCTCCAGACCTTGCGCCGTCGATTTTTACCTTTTTCGGTCGCTTTCGAATAATTTGCTCGACGTTTCCTTCAATAATGGCGTCGAATTGCGGACATGGTTGGACGAATTCCTCGAGTCAAGACCGGATGGTTTTTATCGCACAGGCATTGAAAAACTTGTAAAACGTTGGCAAGAAGCTGTAAATAATGAAGGAGAATACATTATTGACTAATTTGTTTTAGTTTTTTTTGTTGTCCTCTTGTTCTCTTCATTTGGAAAAAACGGACACAACTTATGTTAACACCCAATAAATAACAAAATATAACATATATGGGCTATCTTTTGATCTGCCCACGCAGATGATAAATTTAATGTATTATATTATTTTTCGATTATTTAATCGATCGGAAACAATATGTCTCATATGGGTCAAATCAATTTGACATTAAAGTATATCAGGTGTAACTTTAGGATTAAATTTGGGGCCTACACTCTTTCTAATCTTTATCAACGAACGATATTGCTTCTGTAATGAGAAATTCTCTTTTTTTTTATTCACATACAATTTGAAGATAAATATCATTTTTAATCTATGATGATTGATGATACAGTCGAATGTGTTAATATTTCAAAATTTATACTCTTGTTTATTTTTAAAGTACCTGGTTTGAATAACTGAAGACACTCTTTGAATAAACTTACCCTATAGTTGAGAGAGTACAATGCATAAAATATTTGGGTAATCATTTTAGCCGTTTAATTAAGTAGGTTCTTATTTAGTCTTCGCGTGAAGGAACTGTGGAAGTCTGTTTATAGAGTATTGGGATTTGTGAAACGACTCTTTAAGTCATTTATGAGGAGAAGGAGAGGGTCTTAGATATTTTTGCAGTGCGCTTGTACATGGAAATTTAATGAAGAATGCAAAGTTTTATGAGGTGCATGGCGGTGTGGTAACGCACTGGACTTCCGTGCGGAAGGTCGTCGGTTCGAACCCCGCGCTATGCTACTCCCCACGAGTGACACAGTCACTTATTCCGCCTAGTGTTCGAGGTTATAAAGATACCTATGACTTCGGTCATATCTATTCTTTAAAAAAAAAAACTTTGATATAGAGTCCGCGGGAGATTCGTTATTTTAAAATGGTGGATAAAGTCCAATTGATTTTTTGAGATATCTCTTTTTGGAAGATAATAGTTTCTACCCGTGGCTCTTTCCTTTAGAGTTCTTGTGAGTATATAAGGATACTATATTCTAAGCGTGAAGAGGAATGTGAGGGTCTTTTCTTACAGTTTTAAATTGCTGACAGGAGCAATATACGAGTATAACAAACCATTTTTGAAAGTTTATGGTTTCATGCTCCTCACAACTCTTTGATATATAGAAATATTGACGCTATACTGACAGATAATCCTATTGAAAAAGACCTCGGATATAGGCATCTTCAACATTTCAAAAAATGTTTTTAAATAAAGTATTTAGAGCTTTAATTGTAATGAGAGTTAGCTGTTTCAGATTAACAATTATTTATTCCTTGTTCATTTTTATTTCTGGTCACTGTACAAAATTCACTCTTTAAGTTTTATATATGATTGAGGTTGACCTATATATGTAAACTGCACATTATAAATAAGACTATCGAGAGACTTCCACGTGGCCCATGGCAATTTGTGTTCCATAAGGACTCCGATAGCTGCATCAATGTCCTAAAGCTCTTAGATCTCTCTCTAGGAATCACACTCGGAGGAATTATCAAGGGATCGTGGTTGATCGTAAATCTCCTGCGTGACTTCACTCTTGGCTGGGTTAGTATTCATCATACATAAGGTGTTAACATAACGAGCATTTAGATGTTTGTGTTTTTCACTCCTGCATGTAATGTTGCGTGTATTTGGAACAGATATCTAAGCAAGGACATACATAGTTTCCATTGGGCATGGTTTAGTAAGATTTGTCATGTTATTATTAATTTGATTGTTGAGCTTAGACTTATTATTAATTTGATTGTTGAGCTTAGACTTATTATTAATTTGATTGTTGAGCTAGAACAAGCTGAGCAGTTTTACTTGTTATTAAACTGTAATGCAAAGTCAACTTATTATACTTAATATTTCTTAAACTTTAAATCTCACCTCTCGTGTACATTTTACTAATAAAATTCACTCAGCACACTATTAAGGAGTTTGTTCCTACACTCTCTGTGTACAATAAAGATGGGATAATTTATTTATGGGTATTTTCTAATCGACCACAAACATGTCAAAATTTCTATTATGATATACCGACAGGAACGATTATTTTTTAATATTTTTTTCTTAGAATTTGAGTGTGGTGAGGTGCAGGCAACCTGTCCTTAGACAGTCCCGTTTTGTATTTATAACTAGGTATATCGTTAAGTTTTTGTATTTATGAAACAAAATAAGATTTTTGTACTAAGGTACTTAAGTGTTATTTGAACTGTTTTGTTTTGTTAATGTATATTTGTATTCAGTTTTATTGAAATTACAATCAATTGTTTTAATTTTAGGATTATTTTCTTTTGTAATGTATAAAACACTCACTATTTGTATTTTTCAATTTTGTTATATAATGCATCGTAAAGTTGATGAAAAAAGGAAATTAAATTAAACATCAGTGTGCATTGTTCTTAATGCTGGAAAGTCCGCCTGCCGGTGTCGCTATGAATTGTCACCCCCAATGTAATTTCCGTATTTGCATTTGACCCTCCCGGACGGTCTTTTCCGCCCCCATCGCCACCCCGTCCGGTCTCAGCTAAAGCTGACAAACAGTGTCAAGCACGGTTTAAGAAAATGTGATTGCCCATTTCACCCACCGTTTGATCGTCTGTAACCCTAGAAATGATCAAAGTATTATATGTTACATAAAGGGTACTTATTCTAATTATGTTTGTATAAATCAACATAACATTTCGATGAATTTAAAATATTTGGACTAATACTGTTTCTACTACAAATTCCATTTTATCTTGAGATCCATTTTATGCTAGTAATCATCATAGTCTATGGACAGTAAAAAAAAGTATCGCTATTAAATAAGCAGACTCTCCTGATGGACGCACCAAATCGGCATACAAGCTCAGTATTATTGATATTTAAAAAAAAAGATCATCAGCCAGAGTGAGTCTGGGTGTCTGGCTACCTTTGAGATGTGGTGCTACAGGCGTATGGCCAGGGTCCATTGGTCAGATCACATCCGAAACGACAAGGTATTGAGCGGGGTTGCAGAAATATGGCAACTCCTAAACAGAGTTGCCCAACAACGATCCAGTTAGATAGGCCATAACATCAGGCACCCAGGCTTGCTCCTTACCATGGTCGAGGTAATGATTGAAGGCAACAACCATAGAGGCCGCCCTAGATATAGCTACATGGACCGGGTGATCCGGGATGTGCGCTGTGGCAGCTACCAGGAGATGAAGAGACTGGCGGATGACAGAGATGAGTGGAGGGATCGAGTGCTTGGTGCAGACCAATCCTAGGATGTAACCCAGAAAAAAAACAAAAAAAAACAAGTTGATTATATGGATAAAAATACAGTAACTGAAGAAATTAGATTAGGGAGACGAACTACAGAAAAACTTTTGTAGGTCTAGCGATATGTCATAGAAACTTATTTCGATTCAGGTGGAGTGTATAATGTGTAGTGCTCATATCTGATCACAAATTTCGATAAGACTTCCTTCAAAGGGTCGTTCTCAAACGATTCCCAAAGCTGCAAACGCCCATACATCCAACACTTTGAGACATACGAATATTGATCTAACTGAAAAACTAGCTGGGAAAACAAAACAGACCAAAAATATAGATCATCCATCAACTAAACATCACGCAGCAATAACATAACTGCTGCGACAGCAAAACAAACACTTTGTAATTTATTTTTAACAAACACTGTTTATTCCACTTTTTTGTGACGGTATAACCCGTCACCCGTCACCCGGAGGGTTATACCGTCACAAAAAAGTGGAATAAACAGTGTTTGTTAAAAATAAATTACAATGTCTTTAAACCTCCACAACGTTAATGCCTTAACTATAAACAACAACAAAACAAACACTGCTGTATACTACAATTAATCAAGAAATATACGACAAAAACAATGGAATACTGGGCACAGTTTCAGGAACACCCAAACAGTAAAACATCCAAATAATCATAATTCATTTAAAAATTCTAACAGGGAGAATCAATCCACGTCCAGCAGCCACGGCTGCACCCAAGCGTTCTGTTTCTTGATTTTTAAGACACCCGTTTTGAACGATGATGAAATAATGATTCTACTCGCTTAAGTTCATCAACCAGGAGATTTCAACGTCTTCTCGCATATTGTCTGCTCTAAATTTTCCCCTGTATATTAGTTGTAGAATCTCCAAAAAAAATCCCATTATAACCCTAAAGCTTTTTTTCCTTTCGTTTCTTGGAAGGATACTTTTTATTAGTCCTTCTTTATCCATTCGTTCCATATTCCCAAAACATCTTCTCCTATTTAATACGAGATCAACCACTTACAATTATCTCGTACATGGCTACTCCATTATCTTTTCATGTTTCAAAATTACATTTATTTGGCACATATACATTTCTAGGGCTACGTCTCCCTTTCTAACAGAATCTTATAAAAAATATTGATATGAATTTAAAATATTATCTGAAGAACAGCATTTCAAGATGGTTTGGGCATGTAGAACAAAAAATGAAGAAAGGTTTATAAAACCAATACGTGGTGCAAATGTGAGTGGAAAAGAAAGACCAAGGTAAGTATGGTTGTATCAAGTGAATTACGAGTATATTGCAGAAGAAGAAAACGTTGAAAGTCAGAGAAATCGTATGAGTTGTCTGAGAAGGTGTATGGATGTAAAACAGGTGAAGGATATGTGTCGAGTGCCAGCCTCGACAGTAAAATGGCGTGATGGTATGTATGCTATAAAATTGTATCTTGTTCAGAATTTTTCATTTGATTCTGAACTTACTTTATAGCACTACCCATATACTTTAAATCTAGTGAATACAAAAGTACCAGTTAGCACTAACAAACTAGAGTATCACTACTAAATCTAGTGAATACACAAGTACCAGTTAGCACTAACAAATTGTAGAGTATCTCTACTAAATCTAGTTAATACACAAGTACCAGTTAGCACTAACAAACTGTAGAGTATCTCTACTAAATCTAGTAAATACACAAGTATCAGTTAGCACTAACAAACTGTAGAGTATCTCTACTAAATCTAGTGAATACACAAGTATCAGTTAGCACTAACAAACTGTAGAGTATCTCTACTAAATCTAGTTAATACACAAGTACCAGTTAGCACTAACAAACTGTAGAGTATCTCTACTAAATCTAGTGAATACACAAGTATCAATTAGCACTAACAAACTGTAGAGTATCTCTACTAAATCTAGTGCATACACAAGTACCAGTTAGCACTAACAAACTGTAGAGTATCTCTACTAAATCTAGTGAATACACAAGTACCAGTTAGCACTAACAAACTGTAGAGAATCTCTACTAAATCTAGTGAATACACAAGTACCAGTTAGCACTAACAAACTGTAGAGTATCTCTACTAAATCTAGTGAATACACAAGTACCAGTTAGCACTAACAAACTGTAGAGTATCTCTACTAAATCTAGTGAATACACAAGTACCAGTTAGCACTAACAAACTGTAGAGTATATCTACTAAATCTAGTGAATACACAAGTACCAGTTAGCACTAACAAACTGTAGAGTATCTTTACATATAAACACAGAACATATAAACACAGAAAACATATAAGTAAACCAGATCTAAAAGTTTCCGCCATGGAATAAGTTAGAACGCGTATGGACATATAGTAATTAAAAATAAATCGGTCACGCCCAAAGCATGTTCAGGCGCTGTGATAGTCAAAATTTAATACCTCGACCCTCAGTAGTAAGTTAATTAAATTTGATAAAAGACGTGTGGTTTCGTTATAAACTGTATGTTAAAAAAATATTTTCGTGCGGTAATGAAGTTTTTTTCAACAAAATGGGAAAGCCTGGTAGAAATTAAACGACACCAGCGTCTAACACAGTTTAGTTTCTGCTGGGGTTCTCCCATTTTTTTAAAGATTCTTGATAACTGCGTGATTTTCAATTTTTAATATTTTAGAATGTAACGAAATAACGTGTTTTGTGTTGGCTCTAGTTTATATACTTCATAGGTAAGAGGTTATAAATATTTTACTGTTATTACAGTCAAACCTGATCATGCGATTGGCAAGGCCAGTGTAGTATTTGTTCATATACGCTCTCTTTAGGGTTTAAGATGGAATTTGGAACACTTGCAAGTAGCTAAATATACTATTTATTAACGCCTTACACTTTCCGCGGTTCATAAAACGTGTATTCTTTCCTGTTTATTTGTTCACTCACCATTTGCGGGAAGTTTCTTTTCAAGAAAATAATGATAATAATGCGAGCTCAATGCGATAGAAGGAAAGCGCGTAACTATTATTTATAACACTAAGCGAGTTACAAGCGAAAAGTGGGCGTTCTGTACTTTGTATAAATTTACGGCATTTGGCTCGTAAACTGCGATTGTTGGGAAGAGAGGCGAAGGAAGTAACTTGGAGCCTATAATTCCAGCGGGAACAGAAAAGTGGATGTAAATCAGTAGTCTCTAACTGTAGGCCCGACCCATGTTCTGCAGATCTGGCCCATTTAGTTTAAAAACGTTATATTGTATTACACTTTCATTGTATAAAGTAATATATTCTTTTCGCGTGTGGTGGCATATTCAAGTTTTATAAACAGAACGTCAAGAGAGATATCAACAATGTGTATCTCTTGAAGTGTATCTCTGCCGAGGGGATATTATGAGATGAGCTCAGACCTTTTGATAGCTTATTTCTTAAATGTATTTACTGCTATTTATCTTGAGATATACGAGTATATGTGATTTTGGAATGTATTTAAATATGTACATACTATGTTGCAATCAAAAAACCTATAATTAATAAAGGGTCTTTCGAATTGATCGGTTTTTAAAATTCAATTTTTTTTTATTCTTGAATAAAACACACAATTTGCCTTGATTTCAATTTTTTTTTATTGGTCATTGAAGTATAATGTATGACATTTAAACACACAAAACAATATCCGCCAAATGTTCACCTCTTGCAGCTCCACAGATATCCACTCTTTTGTCAAAAATTTCGATAGAATTTTGGCCCAATTGCGGTTCTAGCCCACCAATAAAGCGAATAATTTCATCCTTCAGCTCAGGAATTGATCCGGGGTAATTTGTATGGATCTGGCGTTTCACGTAACTCTAGAGAAAATAGTTCAACGGTGTCAGATCACATGATCTTGGTGGGCAATTAATATTACCGTTTCCGGAGATTACAATACACGAAATAATTCAACAATTTGAACGTGTTGTTGTATTGTATACGACTCCATTTTTATAAATGTCATACATTACACTTCTCAAATGTCACAATACCCAGGCAAATTCGCGACGCCATATGTGGTTTATCCAATAATTAAATAAAAACGCTAAATTTAAAAGACTATGCGATATAGAAATTTATTTATTTCGTCTACTAGCGTTACTCATTATAAAGGCATAATCAATTTATTAAATAAAAAGGCCTATTAAATACTTTCTCGCTTAACACAATAAATTTGCAGTGAAAATAAAATGAACAGGAAAAAATATTAAAATAGGTTATCTAATTTTGAAAGAAAAATACCAATTCCATACTTCCTCGCTAAATCAATATCACTGAAAAGTACAGAGAAAACAATTCAATACTTCCACGCTAAATCAATATCACTAAATGTATAGAGAAAACAGAATAAAAAAGACTTGTGTATTAAGAAATATGAAGAAGACTACTGTCAGATGGTTTGTGCAAGTGGAATACATAAATTAAGAAAGACTTACAGAATAGTGCAAATATACGTGGAGGCATGGTGGAGGAAGATCAAGAAAAGCATAGTTGGATCAAGTGAATGATATTGTGAAACAATGAAATGTAAGCAGTAAAAGGAATGTATGAGAAAATGAATGAATGTGGAGAAGGCGAAACATGTGTGTCAAGATAGGAAATCTGGCGCTATATTCTCTCTACCATCCTCGACGGCATTATGGTATGTATGTTTATGTAAAAAGATATAATCAATTAAAAAAAAATTAAATGCTTTTTAAATAATTGAATATCACTACAACTTACGATATAATAAATACGAGTATACAAAACGATTAAAAATATGATCGGGTTACCAAGTAAAAAAGGTCATTTAAATGCTTCCTCGTTAAAAAATGTTATTGATATTTACAGTATATACCAAATAAATGAAAAAAATAATTATTTTATCAAATGAAAAAGCTAATTAAATACTTTTTATCTAAACAAACACAATTCAAACTCATAGTGAAGATAAAAAAAACACAAATAAAAAACAAATAAGAATTGCTTACTAACATAAGTTCCATCAATGTCCCTTTACTTCACAAGTTACTCAAAAATGTTCCAACCAATATTCAAGATCTCAACACTGGTGGTATTATGTTGTAGAAAGTGTATAACATGGTATCATTTGTCAAATGTAGGCAAAGAAACAATGCTTTGTGTCTAGCTTTACAAGAAGCAATCTTAAAGGATCCCATACTATCAACCTTGCAATGTAATATATTGTAGAGGATAACACGAAAAAGAAGCAGTGTGTACGCGTCAGCATGATCAGACTGTTTGTGAAAGGGAGTAAAAATCTAAGATCGGGGTGTTCTGTCACCCCAAGATTACATCAGAGATGTGGAAGAATAGCTTGTAGCTGATGTTGGTATCGCGAGGAGATTCTAGAAAACTATTAACGACGACGATTAAATAATGCTATCAAACCACTAATCAGTCATCTACTCTATAAAGATTGTAGATGGTAATTTGGAAATTGTTGAAACTAATTTAAAGAAAAAAATCAGTTTTTTTCCTTCTTCCATTCTTCACTAGCAAGTGATCTAAAATGGTGACTAACATAAATAGAAGATACATTGAAGACTCACTTGAGTATACAACACTATAAAGTTTCTACAGCCGCTGTTTTATAAAATTCTTTAAGTGAGCGTGTCAATTCTTGGAGAAGTAGAAATGAAAGGTGCACGAGCACGAGCTTGCACGAGCCATATGGAAGTCTTTGAATACTTTACACGTCCACGTAGGTACGGATATGATCGGTACAGAAAATCTCCTCAGATGAAGGATTGGTACTAAAAATCCTACTTTGAATGTTTGGCAATATTCAATCAATGTTACACCTAATGGTTTGCCCATTCTGTCCAGTTAGATTCTCGGAAGAACTTACACAGAAGGAAAACTTTAATACCATCCCAATTGCATATTTCTGGGCTGATAGGATATCAGCCCAGAAATATGCAATTGTGATATCTTGTGTTGTCGATACGGTTGAGTTTTTTTTATAAATTCTCATAAAAAAACGCTCTGCCTAGTTAAATTATATTTTATGGAGGTATTTATATGGATATAGGCTGCAGAACAACACCACATCCTCGCTTGGACCGTGAAGTTCTATAAAAGCCAACAAAATCACAGCAATCCCTTAGTCGCTGCCCTGGGGGCTTACGAGAGTAAATCCGACCTACCCTTCCGTTATAAACACAAGCTCCCGAAGCATTATCTGTTGCCTGACTAGTCCACCTACAGTATTAGCTGGGACGACCAAGGTCTGAGTGAATGTGATGGAATACAAGTAGCCTGAACGAGTGGACTTGTTTTTGCTGAATAATTAGTGTATGAATTGTAATCTAGTTATAAGTAGTATGTAGGTGTTAATTATTTCTAAGATCTCATATATTAAGATTGAATAAATAAAATAAAATGATATGTAGGAAAATAAGATTAAGGAAGTGCATAAATTATAACATATAATTAAGATTAGTTAAGTAATAAATTTGTATATAGGTATAGCCTTGACATATGTTTTTACAATAAATTTACTTTGTTTAAAAAAAACAAAAGCCTGCAGAACATATATGACTTCATCTGAAGCAATTAAAAGTTATTCAAAGTGAAGTAGGAACTAGAAATAAAAAAAAAACGTCAGTATACACATCACTTCTAGTTGGGTATACTATCCACTATTTATATGCCATTTGTCTTGAAGAATTTCAGTCGTATTGCACCTGAAATGTATTGAAAAAGTAACGGGTATTTGTTTTTCTTTACCTTGTTAAACTATTTTTTAAATGCTTCGTATCGTCTTATCTTTGGACAGAATGTGCATGAGACTTCAATCACCCAAGAATATGTCTTATGAACCATACTAATTATTTTGCTAAAAATTTCTTGCAATATTTACCATACTGAAAAAATCGCGACTTGTCGAAATCGCGACCAATCAATATTATTACAAAGGTCTGGTAGGTTCCGCAACTTCATAGGTTTTATACCGATGCAATCTTTGTATTTAGGCCATCGGACACTAGCCGGAAAAAGTGTCTGTGTTGTTCGAGGAGAGTAGTACAGCGCGGGGTTCGAACCGACGATCTTCCGCACGGAAGTCCAGTGCGTTACCGCGCGACCATGCACCTCTTATATGTACTCGGAATTCTCATTACGATATTCTTTCTGGTATATTATGATGTTAGGTATATTATTACGCTGGGATAACGAGTATAACTAGGTGTAAACATACTTTTTTCAGATTAAAGGGCGCTTTTATGTAATGATAATATTTTATAAAGAAATAATAATGGATCTTGTACAGTACTTAAAACGAAATGTACAGCATCAATAATTTTACCGACCGAACACTCATAACTTATATTATATTTCAAAGTAAAAGGAATTTTGAGCATCTATTTAATATTAATAATAATTTTTGAAATACTTCTTTGAAGGTAACAAATGAAAAAGTTTTCAACAAAGCAGGTGTTTAGTTAAATAGTAATTCTCATATTTACAAGGTTACGCTGACTCTGTTATGTGGCAAGAATGAGGAAGGAATACGCAAAAAGTGCTTTATTGTGAAGAAGCAAACGCCAAGAGGAATGAGGGTTTCCCCAAACAAAGATTTAAGGACACCCCCGAAAAAATCATCCTGTAATTCGGCCTAGATAATCTGCCTACGGAGGAACAAGCTAAAAACCATATGTTAATGTATGGAGAAGTATTGATCGAGATGGACCGCTTGATCCCGACCAGACTTAGCTAGATGATCTGCATATGAGATTCTTACAAAGTAAGCAGTTGTAGTGGAGGATTCTGTCTATTTGCAGTGGATGTAAGAAATGCGGGTCTTGGATTGTGTTGCGATACAAAAATGTTCGGTGCTCTGTTTTCTCTGCCTAGCTCGACAAGAAAACGATGTAACCCGCAGAAATTTTAAGTTCAAAGTTACGATCCTTTTTATGTTCAACGTGCAGACCACTGAAATTACAGAAGGAAATAATAAGTTCCGACAATTGGACAAATAAATGTAAATATACGACTGACAGTGGCGAAATTCTCCAGTAAACAAGATAATGAATTAATGTAAATTTCCTTGAAATTACTCCAGAATAGCACAGAATTTGTAAAACTAACAAAAGAAGAGAACTACGTGATTAATTTAGTATCCAAATTATTTAACATCTTTTTTATAAATTATTCTTGAATTTACTACTCTAATTTAGTTTTTTTTGTACGTTTCCAAGGAAAGTAGTTTCGTGCTTTCTAAAACGTTGTTTGGTTACAATTTTGGTTAACTGATAATAAAAATATCAGTATATAGTATGGACTGTTGTATGCTGATAACATGACAGTGTTAACTGATAATAAAAATTAACTACAACGTATAAGTGAATTGTACGCAAAACCTGAAGACTGAAAGTTTTTTTACAAGATATGCTGAACTCATTGTCTGCATTAGCGTAACATTTTTTCTGATAGAAGGCGTAGGTTTGAACCTCATTAGCAAATTATTAATAGTATCGTTTTTTAGGCAACGCGTTGCGTGTATAATATACTGTGCAATAAAAATCAATGACTGTGTCTTCGGACCACACCATTCAACATACCCACATAATAAGTGAAATTCGAATGGATTTTCCATTGTATCAAACAATGTGCATCAAACCTTGATGCAATTCGATCAAACCAAATACATAATATAAAAAAATAAATGTTTAAAAATATGCAACCACGGTTGCTCATACTTTTGTATAAAATGGCTGAGTTATGCGTACAAAATATATTGATGGCCTCAATGTTCAATTTATCCACAAAAATATGGAAAATAGAAATATCGGAAAATTCGTTCAACAAGGTCATTCTGTGTGCGAGTGATGATGTTCATAATATCTCAGTTCGTGAATATGGCTCCGAAAACAATCTTACTTAATTCACGATTGAGTAAATACCTAATTGTTTGGAACGTTAAACAAAAGTTTGATAGTCAATAATTGGTTCGCTGTTTTTTATTATCATTTTACATATATAAATACAAACAGGAAGGTAAATCTAACGTGTTAGGTGTAGTAGCCAAGCAAATTTACTAAAAAAAAGTGGGAACGAGTAATAAGTAAATTTCATACTCCCTGGAATAAACGAAGATAAATCATCTATAGGATTAGAAATGAACTCAAATACCACTCAACTCAGATAATTTAATGTAACAAAATGTAATTTGAAAACGATATCATTCTCGATCTTAATTTAATTTTTAAAATTATTTTACAATCTCTATTGTAAACATGTTTTTTTATTACGTTTCTTCATCTTTTCCCTTACCCCATCCGTTCGGCGGCTTGAATCTTTTTCCTCCATCTCATTCGATCTCGCTAATCACTCGGGGATATTCCGAGTCTCGTCATGCCCTCCTCCAATTTCTTATATCGGCTCTTTTTGGGGCTCTTTTTTCGTCTCTTTGGAGGTTATCAATTTGTGACTATCTTTAGTGTTGTTCATCCCATTTTTTAATACATTTATTTACTGCTAACATATATGACTTAAAGTTCCGTTGTGAAAGTAATCAAAGTGGAACCCTTCTTGGTTTTATCAGGTAATGAAACGGAAAATTTTGCATAGGAAGGTCAGAATGTAACGATTTAGTCAATTGAAATTAAATACGAGAAGACCAACGAAATATAAAGGTGTAATAACTCATTTATTCAAAGAACTTCACGGGTTGAGGCATTTTGGGAAGTTAGTGATTATGGTGTCTTAAGGCTATGTTAGTAATTTAGTCGAGTAGCAAACAGCCATTTACCGCAACACGGTTCATTCATTATTTTCATTATTCATTCATGGGGAGCACAGGGATACCACAAAACGCCTCCATCTAGGTTGGTCCATCGCTTGGCACTTAAAGTCCTTCGAAGCCACAGTCAAACTAGTTCTGAGGCGATCAATGACTATTGTTATACAGGAGACTCTTGATTATCCGGGGTGGTAGAGAAAAACATCATCCCAGATAATCTTCACCAAAAAAATCAGAAATATACAAAATAGGGAGAAAGATATGAAAATGTAAAATAGTAGTACAAATAATATTAAATCAACCGTAATGGAAACGTACTTGAAATTTGCAATTTGACGTGATGCGCCCGCGTTCTTGCATTACTGTACTGAATCTACAACCGGTATTTCCGGCCTATGACAATTTCGTCAGTTTCACTATCAATTACATTGTATAAATTTCGCCAGTTTTATTTACTGGTACAAATTGTGCAACGCAGTCGTTTTAAATATTTGCTTTAAATAATATGAAATAAAATATCCTTTTTTAATTACCCTAGTTTATCATATTATATATACCACTTGGATAATGTGGGTCCGGTTCATCGAGACGCTGACCTTACTCACATCATTTCCAATTCTATCATACATTGTAATGCTCCATATTTTCATCAGTGCATATATTTCTACAGCCTTTCTGTTCATCTACTATCATGTTCACGTTTTACTCCCATTCATTAAAGATGATATTAATATACTGAACTTTTAAATATTTACTATTTATTTTCAGCTAAATGTCAGATTATAGAAAAGTTAAGAAGTATATCGAATAGCGTGTAGCGAAATGAAATAGGCATTAAATGCCACTGAAACATATATATATATATATATATATATATATATATATATATATATATATATATATATATATATATATATATATATATATATATATATATATATATATATATATATATATATATATATATATATATATATATATATATATATATATATATATATATATATATATATATATATATATATATATATATATATATATATATATATATATATATATATATATATATATATATATATATATATATATATATATATATATATATATATATATATATATATATATATATATATATATATATATATATATATATATATATATATATATATATATATATATATATATATATATATATATATATATATATTATATATATATATATATATATATATATATATATATATATATATATATATATATATATATATAATATATATATATATATATATATATATATATATATATATATACATATGTATCAAATTATGCTAAGATGATATTCCCCATAAATGCCACTGAAACATATATACTCGAACTCGACAGTATCAAAGTATGCAAAGATGATATTCCCCATAAATGCCACTATAACATATATACTCGAACTGGACAGTCTCAAAGTATGCTAAGATGATATTCCCCATAAATGCCATTATAACACGTATACTCGAACTGGACCGTATCAAAATATGCTAAGATGATATTCCCCATAAATGCCACTATAACATATGGTATATACTCGAACTGGACACTATCAAAGTGTGCAAAGATGTTCCCAACAATATTTTAGTACCAACTGTGATGTATAGAAATTAAACATGGACGTGGAAAAATATTGAAAGGATCCAAATAAATTATGCAGAAATTAGTGCACTTTGAAGAATATATGGGGGGACAATGTATGACAGAATACGGAATTAAGTGATTGGGGATGAATGTGAACTTAAGACTAAAGTGTCGAATAAGACTGAGAGGAGTTGGCCATTTATTTATTTATTTACTTTTTCAAAACAGGCTTAGCCCAATTACTTTGAAAAATACAAGACATTAAAAAAGAAGAAAAATTAAATGGAAAAAAAAATTTTAAATTATATAAAATAAAAAATAATGCATATGTATACAAACGAGTATATACACACAAACATATGTTACATATATATTCAGTCACTTAAGTATGTTGATGAGTGCTTTCTAACGCGCTTAATCTAAGAAGAAAATAGAACGAATATATGAAGAAAGACTAACAAAACAAATGTGTCGTTTAAATATGAGTGAAAGGTGTGGTGGAGAAAGACAAAGGAAAGTGTATTTGGATCAAGTGAATGATGTTTTGGAAGAAGTATAAAGAGAAAGAGAAATCGTAGAATTTGTATGACAAGTTTTATGGAAGACGTGAAGGATGTGTGTCAAGATAGGAAATCTAGCATTTGTATTCTGTATCTATCCTAACAGCCAAATAGTGTGATGGTATGTACGTAAATGTTATACTTTGAAGCCAATTTATTTTTAACAAATGGATATTTTTTGTGGTAAATTATGAATTGTGTTTCATTGTTATCATTAACAAAGTTAGACAGAACTTTGGTACCTGTCACCATTGACAAGAAGCTATGCTATGCAGTGTACATCCATCTTCCACTTTACTTTTCTATTCCTCCCGTCAATACTCCTTTGTCTTCAATTCACCGCCTACTTGCTATTCCATGTTTATTAAACTTCAGTCTGCCACGCCATTGTTCATTGTCCACCCACCAGCCTTTCTCTTTCCTCGTTTAACCATTCCTACATTGACTTCTGCCCTCAGCAGTGCCGTTATATCGCTTTAATGGGCCCATGGTCGCAATACGTCCAACTAATAGAACATCCGATTTTTTTTCTTTAAATTCATTTTTTAATTATTTATGTATGTGAATATATACTCGTAAAAACTAAATTTTTAAACATTTTAACACTATCTAACTAATTATTTGTATAACGCCTGTATAAAAATATAACACAGAATAAGTAATCAGTATAGGTATTATGTGAACTTTGATTTCTAACAAGAAAAAAATAAACATACTGTTTATGCGGGGAGAATGAAATAATCTTGATTAGTATGCTTTTTTATTGTGTTAGATTCGTCTTGTATCGTTTTGTTTTTTTTAATAGTATAATATTACTCACGTATAAAAATTCATTTATAATTATTAAGTCTTTATAATCCGAATTCTTTCCTAATATGATGTATTTGTATAACCATTTCCCATTCGATGTATTTGTATAACCCATGTACAACAATACTTAATAAATTAATCAGTATGGGCATTGTGTGAACTTTCCCATGACATATCTTACAAGAGTATAGTCAAGAGACTTCTTGTCGAGGTGGACTAAATAAATTATAAGAGTTTTCTTTTCATTGGGTTAGACTTATTTTGTTACGGGTTTCTCTCTTTTCTATTATGTAACACTACTTAAATGTTAATTTTAATTAATTTTTTTATATTATTTAGCACGTTTCACTGAGGTGAGCATCGAGGTGAACATCTGGCAAACACATGTATCCCAAGAATCTATCCGCTGCTCGCCGAGATTGTCTCATCCCTCCCTCCACCCCCTGTCCTCAACTCTAATGTTTACCGTTAAATGCGTATCACATATCTCGGTACCAGTTCGAACCGAATTCAGTATTGTTTGTGCTCCCCTGATGATGAGATGAAAGCCTTGAAACCGGTAGGGTTACACCGTTACAAAAAAGTGGAATAAACAGTGTTTAATAAAATAAATTACAATAATTTAAAATTGTTATTGCTATATCAAAAGATCGTTTGATATTTTTAATAAACAAATCAATAATTTTAGGTGCAAACAATGTTCGCTTTACTCTAGGAAAGTAACAAAGTACATGGATCGAACCTCTGAACTTCTAAAATAAAGTACATTGCGTTTCTATGAGGCTATGCATCTAATTAACTAAAATCCAGTGAAATATTTCAATAAAGTTTTTCTTTGTTAAGTAATTGGTATATCTAACAGTACTTTTACAGTTTAGTTAAAATTTACACATGAAGTTAACTAGTTACACATTAAATTTGTTCTGCCTATAAGTAGCGAAATAGTAAAAATATTTTTTTACATATACCATAATACATACATGTGTAAGATGTAATATACATAAATGTAGTGAAAATACATTATACTTAAGTTTATATGAAAAATGTAATGAACATAAAAAAGTAATTTTTCATGAAGAAAAATGTCAAGGGAATTGTCCTTTTAGCTGACTATAGTTTTATTTTATTTGTTTTCTTTTTCATATGGGGTATATATACGTGATATGTTTTCTTTTATCAAAAAGTTAAAGAAAACTTCAGTGGTACATATTTATTTCAAATGTACCTTTGTGTGACATTTTCTTATCTATCGCTTCAGGAAGCACTCGAAGAAAACCCTTTTTGGGGAATCTTATCAAAATTTATGATTACATATAAACCCAATACGCATACACTACAATCCACTTAAAGCCGAATGCCTTACTATCATATATTGAAAGATCTATAAAGTATTTTTTTTTGTGGTTCGTTGTGCGATTTTCTTACGAAATAAGTTTTTTCTTTACATAACATACGTAGCAGATGCGGGGATGTCCCTAATGTAATGACCGTAGCCGAAACCTTAACTTACTTTATTTTTTGAAAAATTAATAATCGTTCTGTACTGGGTTGGATTATCGAGACAGAGCACCCTTTAATATAGTCAGCTCTCTAAACGGCGCTGGAAAAATTATTATTGCATATTATTACTCGTATTTATAAAAATTTTTGATTTTCGCCAAAGTTTAATTCGTAATTATTTTTCTAGGATTTTATTATTCATTTAATTTGATATATAAAAGCATTATCTAATCCAATTAAAAAAGGACACCGCGATGCCAATGATCTAATCCAATTAAAAAAGGACACCGCGATGCCAATGATCTAATCCAATTAAAAAAGGACACCGCGATGCCAATGATCTAATCCAATTAAAAAAGGACACCGCGATGCCAATGATCTAATCCAATTAAAAAAGGACACCGTGATGCCAATGATCTAATCCAATTAAAAAAGGACACCGCGATGCCAATGATCTAATCCAATTAAAAAAGGACACCGCGATGCCAATGATCTTATGATAAACTAGTTGCAACCCGTGAAATATTCACGGAAGTAAAACAAATTATACATTTTTGAAATACCGAATGGAGCCAGATCAGCTTATTTTTTTAGGGTTCATTAATGTTTGAAGTTTAAAATAAAAAAGGTACATCTTGATTGATGAATTATTTAATTCTCAAAAATCTCTTTATACACGATGTTTTGTGTATAAACATTACTGTTGTTCAATTTAAATAGTTGATAACGTTTTCTTTGAAGACTTGTTTCAGATATATTGACTTTAATGTTTTCGCGTTTCCGACATCTTAAAAAAGTCACATATAATTGTCTGCATTAAAAAAAGAGCATAAAATAAATAAACACAGGTAATTATAAGGTTCAATATAATAGGAAATAAATTAATTATTTAATGAATTACAATTCAAAATAAATTGGCATCGTCCCCTTTTACACCGGTTCGTTCAGTATAATTTCAATATGTTTCGAAGTAGTAAACACAAGTAATTATAACGTTCAATATAATAGGAAATAAATGAATTATTTAATGAATTACAATTCAAAATAAATTGGCATCGTCCCCTTTTACACCGGTTTGTTCAGTATAATTTCAACTTTTTTTTTCATTTTTCTCTCGCTCTCTTGTATTCAAAATTCAATTCTCGTATTCTTTCTTTGACGACAACCGTACGGGTTTTGGCCTATTTATATTATATTTCTTATTAATTGTTGACATACATGTTTTGAAATATTTTCAGTCTTTCAACTTACCTTCGAAGTTCCATTGTTAAGGTATGTGTTTCCGACCCGGGGTTGGCGAGTTTGTTTCCCGTTAGTGCCCAATTTTTTTTAAATAGTCCCATATTTTCTTTTGAAATCTCTTCAACAGCTTATTGATTGGTTAAAATAAATTGCCACATCGTACTGAATCCGCCAGGTTATTATAAACCCGACGACACTTCATGACAAAGAAGTAACTGTATTGTATTGTTTTACACTTTTGCTGTATAGAGCAGTGCTCCGCAACCTTTTCTCACCTACGACACACCAAAATTCTTCCTAGAATTCCGCGGCACACCAAAAGCTAAAATATATAGGTATTAAATTGACACAAAAAATTTACAATAAATTTTGGTTTTTTATTTGAAAAGTATACATACATAAAACTATAACATATTTATTTTTATGCAATCTTAATAATTATTATAAAATAATAATTAATTAATGTGATACCTGCGCTTGTTTCAATGAACACAAAATTTTTATATTCGGCTCGATTTTTGACAGCGCAACACGAAGTTCTTGGTCAAGACCTTTTAAGCATGGCCGCTTATCATTTTTAATTAATACAAGAGTTGAAAAATTTTGCTCACACTTTGAAAAATAGACAATATTATTAAAAATAATTTGTCATTGTGTATTAAATACATAATGAAAAATTGTGAAATGTCAAATACATTGAATTGGACCGCGGCACACCTGTATCCGGCTCACGGCACACCAGTGTGCCACGGCACACCGGTTGCGGAGCACTGGTATAGAGTACAACCTGGCGGGCTTATTGTTGTGTGGCATCTTCTAACCAACCAGAAATATATTGAAGAGGCCTTGAGTGAAAACCAGTCTGTAATCGTTATAACAAATCTTGATTTCAACGGGAATCGAAACCGCAACCTCCGGGCTGGTAGACAACTGTATAAAGCAGTGTTTTCCAAACTGGGAGGCGCGCCTCCTTGGGGAGGTGCGGAAAGTTTAACAGAAATTAAATTTTCATAACTTAACATACATAAATAAAAAAATATATACATATAAATAAACTTTCATAACATAACAATAAACTTTATAACCTATTGTTAAAGCATTACTCGTTGTTTCGGAAATTGACGGAAACCCCTGGTTTGCAGTTTGCAAGTGGTTTATAAAACGGCCGCTAGAATTGCTAGTTGCAGTAACCGTCAAAACATTAATCTCAAATTCAAACGTCACTCATAGCTAAAGTGTCAACATACTCGTAAGCGTTAAAGGGGGCGTAGTAACATAAAGTTTGGAAACCACTGATCTAAAGGAACTTATCCTACGACTTTTGGATGAACCTTAATAAACAGATAAATAACATGCTTCTACATTTGGTAGAATAATCTAGAGTACATACAAGATTTACCATTCCAATTAATTCAATAGAAACACTTCTTTGGTATTTTTTTGTTGGTAATACATAGTGTACACCACTACTCATCTCGTGTAGCGTAATATAATAAAGGACATTTTTTTGTTGGAAATACATAGTGTACACCACTACTCATTTCGTGTAGCGTAATATAATAAAGGATACTTTTTTTGTTGGCAATACATAACATAGTGTACACCACTACTCATTTCGTGTAGCGTAATATAATAAAGGATACTTTTTTTGTTGGCAATACATAACATAGTGTACACCACTAGTCATTTCGTGTAGCGTAATATAATAAAGGTTACTTTTTTGTTGGCAATACATAACATAGTGTACACCACTACTCATTTCGTGTAGCGTAATATAATAAAGGATACTTTTTTTGTTGGCAATACATAACATAGTGTACACCACTACTCATTTCGTGTAGCGTAATATAATAAAGGATACTTTTTGTGTTGGCAATACATAACATAGTGTACACCACTACTCATTTCGTGTAACGTAATATAATTAAGGATATTTTTTGTGGACGCTAACTGACTACTCCTCTGAGATAGACTCTCAGGCCTGAGCCTAAGCGGTTTGAATGAAATAAACAGCTCTGGACTTCTGCCTTGATTCCAGCCAGACGGAATCTCAACCAAAGCCTCCGAACTATCGCATTGTTCGTGGATTAGAATCTAAACTTGAGCGTTTGTTTCTATTGTCTTTTATTCAATTTGCGTGAATTAAATTAGATACTTGAATTTATTTATCAATTATCCACAAAACAAAATTTACAATTTAAATAGTTTCAATGCAAACGCGAACCAAAAAGTACAAGTATATAATAATTGATAAACTTTCCAAAGGAGGCAGAGCCGGCTAGTCGTAATAAAATATCCGTCTTAGCATTAGAATACGCAAGCATAACTTTGGTATGGCAAAAAGTTATGAATGGTAGATAAACATGGTAGAAACGACATCATTACGTAGAATGTGTGGAAATACAATCTGCGATAGAATAAGCAAATAAAATGAAGAAACAGGTATATAAATGGTTTGGCCAAATAAGTATAGCGTAATCGAAAAAAAAATGCATTCTTTCTTTTTTGTCTACCTATGAAAGAAATATTATGCGAGTACAAATTTTGATGTTGACATTTCTTCCTTACTAAAATAAAATAAAATAGACAGTTTAAATTGATTTAAGATGATTAAATTATCCATAAAACATTTTATTTGAGTAAGAGGATAATTTTGGGAATAATTCTGCATCAATTTAGAATACTTAGGATGAAAGTGTATGTAAGATATCGTAATTTTAACTTGACGCACATATAAAATACAAGAAAACTGGTACATGGTAATACCGAAAAAAGAGGGTTTATACTGCCGGAATCATATGGTTTAGTAATACCGAAAAAAAGGGATTTATACTGCCGCAAACACATAGTTAATTACTACCGGAAAAAGAGTGTTGTATATGATACTTCCAAAACTACCAAAACTACCACTAGTTTCAGTACTACTTTCAGTACTACCAAAACATGTGTTTTGGTAGTACTGAAAACCTGCCACTACTCCATCCACATCCCTTTGATCTATCCGGAAGAGTATAGAGTTAATGCACAACAGAACGATCGGCGATAGATGGAGGACGATAGTTGGACGTAGTGTGAGCCAAAAAAAAACAGTCATCTTGTGGGCGACCCAACGGTACAGTTGTCAAGGTTTTCTTTACATTGGAAATAGAGGTGCACTATGAAAAGGATCAGATACAAAGTGGGCTGCACTCCATGTGACATGTACAGGTGGAACCTAACAGAGCTATGTTTCTGTGAGTACGGGGAGATCCAGAGCATACACTAC
The DNA here is from genome assembly GCA_949825065.1 of Odontocerum albicorne. Lineage (NCBI taxonomy): Eukaryota > Metazoa > Arthropoda > Insecta > Trichoptera > Odontoceridae > Odontocerum > Odontocerum albicorne. The sequence goes on along the minus strand of OX463845.1, from coordinate 38,545,655 downwards.
ACTAATGTTACATGTGTTACTATCACATATTGGAAGATCTGTAAAGGTTTCTTTATAGTTCGTTTTCCCTTGGTAAGTTATCTACGGTTTTCTTAATAAATATGTTTTTATAAACATGCAGAGTACCTTACTTAAGAACTGTAACTACCACCTTCCTATCTTTATTCTCTTCTTATACGAGTATATAGTTATTTCGTAATATTTTCAACCTATCAATAATAACGGGTTCCAATCTAGAGTAAAAACGCTCTTGAGGAGAGATTTTACTCTAGATTGGAACCGGTTATTATTAATAGGTTGAAAATAAAATTAAAGAACTATTGAATATACAAAAACATAGATAACTGTTTAGTGAAAATAGGAAATGAGTAAGCATGATTATGGATATTTTCACTCAAGCTTGTGTAATTTAAGATTTTTGTTATGCGGGTTTTTTTCTCAAGATTTTATATAGTCACTGAAACTTTGTATATCTAAAGTATCATGCATGTTTTTGTACATTCATTTTGTTTCTACATTCATTTTGGTTCTATCTTGTTATTCGATTTGAAACATAATTTGAAAATTGATGTATAGATATGCTTTTAAAATATAATAAATAAATAAATAATAGGTTTATTGATAGCAACATAGTATGTACAGATTATATTTAAATAACACTTCTAAAACACATAAATTGCAGATAATACATTAAATACAGAAGCTATCAAAAGGTCTGGGCTCATCTAATAACATCCCCTCGGCCAAGATACACCCCACAAATATAGGGCGAACCCAGCCACGGGGACACCAGATGTTTTTTAGCCCACACCCTTGTGTCCCACACCTTCGTTCCTTCGCACATGAATCTGTGTAAATATCAATATTTACACAGATTCATGTGTGAAGGAACGACAGAGGTCAATGGGTGGCATACAAATGTCGAATGGGAATATATACGGATTGCTGTATGCAGATGACATGGTAGTTTTAGCGGAGAATAAGGATGAATTAAAGAGTTTGATAAATAAATTGTACGAGAGATGCAGAGAGAAAGATCTGAAAATGAATGGTGCAAAATCATGGTGATAGAAAAGTGTGAAAGAATAAGTAAATGCGATATATGAGTAAGCAATGAAATATTGGAACCAATTGACGAATCCCGCTATTTTGATAGTATTTTCTCAGATAATGGAAGAGAATGATAGGTGTGTTGCGATAGGAAAAGTCAATGAGGTACAAAATATATACACTCGTATGGGAGTAAAACATGGACGTGGAAAAATACTGAAATGAGGCAAATAAATGCTTTAAAAATGTGTACAGTGAGAAGAATATATAGGATAACAATTTATGATAGAATACGAAATGATGTGATATCGGATGAATGTGAACTTAAGGTTGATACCATTAGTAAGATGAAGAAGAGCACTGAATAAAGAAAGACTAATAAAACAAATATATAGTATAAATGTGAGTGGAAGGTATGTGAGAAGAAGACCAAGGAAAGTATGATTAGATCAAGTGAATGATATCTTGGAAAGAAGGAAATGTAAAGTGAGAGAAATCATAAGAGTTGTATAAAAAGGTGTACTTGGAGTTGTATGAAAACGATACTTTTTAAACGTCACTTTAAAAAATCCTCTTTTATAACTACTATTGTAGACCACATCATAATCAGCTGCATACTGGATGTGCTTCCTTGAGACTTGCAGAAGCTACAACAGACGCTCTGACTTGGCTGAAGAAGATATATTTCTTGTAAGGATCATACGTAGAAAAAGAACACCGAAAATGATAGAAAAAGTCACTATTTTATAAAATCATGCATATTAAGATAAAAATCGGTTTCCTTATTAAAAGTGCATCGAATAAAAGCTAAATCGGATTAAAAATGTTTCCTCAGACATATTTTTATGGGTCACCCCAGGCGAGGTTTTGATCAACAGAGGGAGAGAAAATGGGATTAACGATCTAGATGGAACTGGGCAAGCAAATTATTATCTCAAGGCTCTGTAGCGTAAAAAAGGATATGTGACAGTGCTTTGTTGAGTTGATGGTTTTGGGACAGTTCTAAGACAAAGGATAGAGATGTGACACGAAATGATACCAACAAAATAAGAAATAACAAGAAGTAGATGATACCATAAGGATGGTGAAGTTTCAGTTTCCCATATATATTTGCGAGTTTATTTATCTTGAAAATGTTTACAATTTTAGGTTACCATAATTTCTTAACTTGTCAGGACATTTTCATAAAATATTTACTAAAACAATTGGTCAAAATTTGTTAAAAAAGGCAATAAAGACCTTCGTTGTGTTGTCGTTGTGACTCATATACCCGGTTTGATTTCCGATGGACCCAAAAAGGGTCTCAGTTTGGTGAAATACATTTTGTTAGTGTTGTTGCCTCTTCACGTGCGGTAGTATTTTTACAACACGTGCAATGACGAACTATTTCGAGTTTCGTACCCAATGGCTCTCAAATCGAAAGTTTGATTACTTGGCGTGGAAACAATATTTTCTGCCGGTCACGATTTTTAATATGTTAAATTCACAAATTAGGATATTTTGGAAAGAAACAAAAGATAGAAGAAGAATTTAAAGAAATAATTTTACTAAAGTTTCTAGTGTTTTTACTTGTTTACTAGGTCTAAGAACTTCATGATTTATTTTTACTAGGTCTAAGAACTTCATGATATATTTTTACTAGGTCTAAGAACCTCATGATTTATTTTTACTAGGTCTAAGAACTTCATGATATATTTTTACTAGGTCTAAGAACTTCATGATATATTTTTACTAGGTCTAAGAACTTCATGATATATTTTTACTAGGTCTAAGAACTTCATGATATATTTTTACTAGGTCTTAGAACTTCATGATATATTTTTACTAGGTCTAAGAACTTCATGATATATTTTTACTAGGTCTAAGAACTTAATGATATATTTTTTTTTAAATTTGCACATACACATACTCTCATAAAATACACGTACATATCGGTATTTTGGAAAATAATTACTTTTGGAACAGTTTGGGGTCAGGAACAAAAACAGTTATTATTGGAAACCGTTACTAATGGCAATTCAATACAAAAATAACGATAAACTCAGGTAAATTTTTTCATTCTATAGAATTTGTAAAACTCTTATGGTTATGTTAATATTAAGTTGTGACTTTCTAAGGATGTATAATTTTGAATAAGGTATATTTGAATAAAAAATCATCTCTTTAATTTAATTGTTAATTTTATTACGAATAAAATATAAGAATAATATTTTTTTTTATAAGACACAGTGTTGCCAACGTGAGGAATAAGATGGGCTGGAAACACAAACAGCCCGCGAAATTAAAAAATCCTTGTTATTTTTAATCAAACCTCGTTACTTGGAAAAAAATAACCATTGTGTTATTTTGAGTAGATTATTTTACATATCAGTCTAATCGCACGGTCCGTCTAAAGTAGTCATTCACTCTGATCGCACGGTCCGTCTGAAGTAGTCATTCACTCTGATCGCACGGTCCGTCTGAAGTAGTCATTCACTCTGATCGCACGGTCCGTCTGAAGTAGTCATTCAATCTGATCGCACGGTCCGTCTGAAGTAGTCATTCACTCTGATCGCACGGTCCGTCTGAAGTAGTGATTCACTCTGATCGCACGGTCCGTCTGAAGTAGTCATTCACTCTGATCGCACGGTCCGTCTGAAGTAGTCATTCACTCTGATCGCACGGTCCGTCTGAAGTAGTCATTCACTCTGATCGCACGGTCCGTCTGAAGTAGTCATTCACTCTGATCGCACGGTCCGTCTGAAGTAGTTATTCACTCTGATCGCACGGTCCGTCTGAAGTAGTCATTCACTCCGTATTACTAATAGACTCTGATCCGTCCGAAACGTAATCTAAAAAAATCTCCCTGCCCGATCGCACATCTCGTCATAAGGAGTCATGTATACAGTTTTAGTAATATGCTCTGCGATCTGTCCGAAACGTAATCTAAAAAAAAATCTTTCTGACCGATCGCACATCTCGTCATAAGGAGTCATGTATACTGTTTTAATAATTGGCTCTGCGATCTGTCCGAAACGTAATCTAAAAAAAAATATTTTTGGCCGATCGCACATCTCGTCATAAGGAGTCATGTATACTGTTTTAGTAATAGGCTCTGCGATCTGTCCGAAACGTAATCTAAAAAAAATCTTTCTGACCGATCGCACGTCTCATCATAAGGAGTCATATACTGCGTCTTAGTAATAGACTACGATCTATCCGAAACGTAATCTAAAAAAATCTTTCTGACCGATCGCACATCTCGTCATAAGGAGTCATGTATACTGTTTTAGTAATAGGCTCTGCGATCTGTCCTAAACGAAATCTAAAAAAATCTTTCTGACCGATCGCACATTTCGTCATAAGGAATCATTTATTCGGTATTATAATAACAATAATAAGATCACAGCCTATAGGCTGTTATCCGTCTGAAACGTAACCTAATAAAAAATATTTCAGATCGATCGCACGTCTCGTCATAAGGAGTCATTTACTCCGTATTTGTAAAAGGCTCTACGATCCCTTCGAAACGTAATCTAATAAAAAAAATCTTTCGGATCGATCGCACGGCCCGTTATAACGACTCACTTTATATTAACAACATGCCATGTGATCGGTTCGAAATGTAATTTAATCAAAACGTCAAACAAAATGAGACAATATTCCAAAAAAAAACAAATTTGAAATTACAATTGATAAATTGTATTGTCTTATGTTTAAAAACACTTTGAAATTTGAAATTAGCACATTGTAATAAATTCTTTTTTTTTTTAAAACAAGGCTTACTTTGAAAAGAATTGTCTCGAGGTAGAACAAAGACATAAAGTGTTTTAAGTGGAGAAATAAAATAGTGTTTCGGCTTATATTTGGAGCACTTTCGCTCTAATCGTTGTTATTCTCGCCAAGATGTTAGACACCGGATAAAAAACATTTCGTTTCATATTTGAATTGAAAAATACTGAGACAGGATAAAAAGTAAATACTGGGAGTTGTTAAATTAACGTTACAATTTATATCAGTTACTATTTTGGTTTGATTCAATTTTGATACTTCATTCTTTCTTAGAAACCGGTTGAAGGTAAAAATTTACATACGTCATTAAAGTTATATGAAAGAATGGAATGAAACAAGAAAAAATTAAAAAAGTTGTAAACAACTAAGTATGCAAAATGTTATTAGCATCAGGGCAACTCCTCACTAGCATCGAGATAACAAACTTCCCCATTAACGGAAATATGAGACTTTGAGGACTTAATTTGGAAATATGATTGTTAAACTTTTAAAACAATCATCAGAAAGCATTCTCAAATTCTTAACATATCGGGAGTACGGTCACGCACTATATTCATAAAATGAGGAATTCAACACTTTATGTACTTTGTTATCTTCAGCCAGTCTTTCGATTAAAATTATGTTTAATTTAAATGATGTATTTAGGTTTAGTTGTAATCATTACATTCAGTAATTAATATGAAATTTGGTAGTAATCGCAAACAGAATTATTGGTTTTGTAAAATATCAATATTAGTCTAACCCTTTTATATTGTAAGTGCAAATTCAAATGTATATTTCATCCGATAGCCGAGGAATGATTTAATCCAAAGGGACCAGAGTGGATAATTGGGCATATTTACTTAGCTGGATCACAGCTGGCGCTGATTTATCTTCGCTAGATTGGGATATCACTAACTCTAACTGAGGGAGTGCTAATATTGCCTTCAAAATATTACAGTAGATAAATTATAACCGGTTTTGAATCATTATTGGTTGAAGCATAAAATAAACGCTCTTTTGGTTATTTCCAGATATACATAATTTCTGTTTCAATTATTTATAGAAAATTTCCGTTTTTGATTATTTTCCAAACGGAATCCAGCCATGTACTTAGAGGAGCAAAGTACAATTTACTGCACCTGATCATCCAAGGCAAAATAGAAGGCCGAAGAGGTGTTGGCAGGAGGCAAATCTCCTGGCTCCGCAATAAACATGATTGGACTGGCATAAGGGTCGTTGGAGATCTTTTTCGGGCTGCCGGGGACAAAGATGTCTACTCTCAGGTGATATTCAACGTTGGGGGGACCTGACATGACACTAAGAAGAAGAAGAAGGAATCCAGCTAACTATAAAGCCATCGGCAAGTTTGTCTTGCATTAATTTTAATATTAAACAAAAAAATATGACAAAATCAACATCACGTCAGGATAAATAGATAGAATGTGTATCATTTTATCCTGTCACATATATTTCTCTTCTGTCACGTCCATACACCTTGTTGTGCACCTTCTCCTAACATGCACTTTTCACTAATGCCTGTTTTAAAATTTAATTAATTTGGGCCCACTACGTTTTTCTAGGTGTTCTGAAAAAACCCTAGTCTTCTATAATACTCGTGTAGATTATTTTTGTAAATTTTTCATCATTCATTCTTTCTAAATGACCGAACCATCTTTATACTCCTTTTTTCATTTTATGCATTGCATCTTCTTTCAAACAGCATGTTTTCATAATTTTCGTTTTCTTTATTATGTTGCGCATTGTTTTCTACACATTATATGAAATGATAATAATAGAAAATGAGATTTTTTTACAAATTACTACAATACAAATAAAGCTCTTTATATGTTATGTGACATTCGTTTAACATTTGAATTGATTGCTAAATGTTTTTTTATGGTTCACTTAGTTAAAAGTCTAGCACGAGTTTTACATAAATTTAGAAGGCCAAAATAATAATAGGGACAGTAAATATATAGGCTTATTACAGGTAAGAGGCCAGCTTTAGAAAATATGTTGTTGAATGTAAATTAATTATTGAATGAATTGGTACTGTCTCTTTATATGCAGAAAGTAAGTATGTATTAGAGTGAAAGGTGCCTTAATTAAGAGATGTGATATTTCAAAAAGATGTAAACAAGGAAGTGTTATGTCCCCTCGGTGAATTAATATTTACATATATTTATGTGCGAAGTAATTGCTAACTTCTGTAATTCAACGAGTTGCATACAAATGTCAAATGGGAATGTAATGTAGGTGATGCGGATCGCTGTTTGCTGATGACATGGTGATGAAGGTGAAGAATGAGGAAGATTTACAAAGTTTGAAAGGTAAATTGTATGAAAAGTGCAAAGACAAACATCGTAAAATGAATAATTTGAAATCCACGAACACAGCAAACGTATAACGTGTTTGTGAATTGTTACCGGACGAATTCCTAAATCAGACTGGGCCCCCTTTTTGATTATATTTTAGGGTACTGTGTTTTGGATTTGGATGGGATTGAATCCAAAATCGTCTTATCAACTAGAGTTCGGAAGTTTTATACATTTTTTTAAGATATACGCACATCAAATTTAATTATAATTATTTATTTATACATTTTTTAAGATATACGCACATCAAATTTATTTTTAAGTTGCAATACCTTCCAGCTTGACAAAAATAACGAAAATTAATGCCAACTAAAAGCATGACAACATAAAACATATTCGTACTTCTTAAGCGTTAAAAGCAAATGAAAAAAAAAAGAAAACCACAAAATAAAATATTTGCAAATGTTTTCAAAGAATTAGACAAGAGAAAGTAGACGGGAAAGAACGAGAAAACATGAATTTTGGAGAAACCAATTTTGTTATTGAAGAGAGATATATTCATTTTTAAGTCGCTGTTTGAAGCAAGCCAGCGTAGATGACAGTCATAGTGCAGCCGGTAACTGGTTCCAGAGGCTGACAGCACAGACAGAAAAGGGTGACATGAAGATGAAACAATTAACTATGAATACCAAAAGGCAATCTCTTCTGAAGTAAAGCGCCATGATCGGAGACGAACATTTTTGACAAGATATTGGGAGCGGCTGGACAATTTAGAATGTTGAATAGATGATATTTTTTTCTGAAATAATGCTTTTTAAGGTTGAAAATATGTTTTGAACAAACGTTGAAGCTCGTCTAGTTGTTCTTCCATAATATCCAGATAACATACGTCAAATATTTAAAGCAAATAAAGCACGAGGTAGATTTTATTTTTAGTATGCAAACGACATTCCAATTCAAATTCTGAATTCCAGTCTGGTTTTCACTTAGGGTCCATTTAAACAGGTTTCTGGTTGGTTAGAAGAGATTGCCACATGGCAATAAACTCGCCAGGTGGGGGAAAAAAAACATTAAAACAATGCGAAAACGACACTATATAATATTATGTCAGACCCCACTTTGATATATGAAAGCGAAGATTGAACTTGGTAGAAACATTGTAAAAGTAAGTTTAATGCTGTGAAGATGCGCGCACTAAGAAAAAAATGTGGAGTGTAAATGAATGCAAAAATTAATACGTGGATAAATTTGGTGTTTTAGGTGAAAGGTGCTTCAAGATAGTTCAGACATATGGAGGACTAAACAAGTAAATAAGTCAGAAGTGCTAGGTGTGCGTGTAAGAGGAAAACGTGGCCTGATCAAGTAGATCAGATTTTAAATGAAGGCAAAGTGTGAATAGTGGAAGGTTGTGCTTGACGAGGTATTTGAAATTGGAAGAGGTGAAAGTTGTATGTACTTAGACAGAGATCCTTTCTCTCTACCTACCTTGCAAGGGATAAACAGAGAGAACAGATCTACCAATTTATATTTATATACATTTTTGCAATGTCTTAATGGAATGAAGACTAACGAAGATCCTATGACATTTTATTTGACTGAAAATATAAAAAGACTTTTACCTCGGTTATCACCGTCATCGGTGGGTCTTGATGAGGCACTAAAATCGTGATAAGTCATTACTATCATCTTCCCTTATTTCCGATCGGGTCAGGGTTGTTATCCCAATATCCTCTCCATTTGTCTCGAGCTCTGGCTAACTCTTTCACATTTATCTACAATAGTTCAGTTCAAGCATAAAATATTTTTATATTTTTCTACTTTAATGATGTAATATCAGATTACAATATATCAAATATGGAGCCAGCTACACAATTTGTTTTTATTTAAGTAAAATATAAAACATGAAATGAAAAAGTGGCCACTATCATATGTATGAGTAAATTTTTTTATTTTTTTTTTTTACTACAGGAATTTATATTATTCTCATAATGCTAGGTGGTGCTAAGAATGTGTCCACTATGTCACTCAACTTGTTAAATAACTCTAAATAGCGCTTTTCTGAGTACTTTTCCATCACGTTGGTTCTTTTAGTTAGAATAGAGATAGTTGTTTGAATAACTCTGGTGTCATTGTTGTCATTTAGGTAGTATTTTATTAGGTACAGTAATTGTTGCTATTTAGGTAGTATTTTATTAGATAAATTAATTGCTGCAATTTAGGTAGTACTTTATTAGATAAAGTAATTGTTGCAATTTAGGTAGTACTTTATTAGATACAGTCATTATTGCTATTTAGGTAGTATTTTATTAGATAAAATAATTGTCGGTATTTTGTTAGATAAAGTAATTGTTGCTATTTAGGTAATAATTTATTAAATATACTCGTAGTAATTGTTACTATTTAGGTAGTATTTTATTAGATACAGTTATTGTTGCTATTTAGGTAGTATTTTATTAGATAAATTAATTGCTGCAATTTAGGTAGTACTTTATTAGATAAAGTAATTGTTGCAATTTAGGTAGTACTTTATTAGATACAGTCATTATTGCTATTTAGGTAGTATTTTATTAGATAAAATAATTGTCGTTATTTTGTTAGATAAAGTAATTGTTGCTATTTAGGTAATAATTTATTAAATATACTCGTAGTAATTGTTACTATTTAGGTAGTATTTTATTAGATAAAATAATTGTTGGTATTTTGTGAGATAAAGTAATTGTTGCTATTTAGGTAATTATTTATTAAATATAGTAATTGTTACTATTTAGGTAGTATTTTATTAGATACAGTTATTGTTGATATTTAGGTAGTATTTTATTAGATACAATAATTGTTGCTTTTTAGTTGTATTTTATTAGATAAATTAATTGCTGCAATTTAGATAGTACTTTATTAGATAAAGTAATTGTTGTAATTTAGGTAGTACTTTATTAGACACAGTCATTATTGCTATTTAGGTAGTATTTTATTAGATAAAATAATTGTTGGTATTTTGTTAGATAAAGTAATTATTGCTATTTAGGTAATAATTTATTAAATATAGTAATTGTTACTATTTAGGTAGTATTTTATTAGATACAGTTATTGTTGCTATTTAGGAAGTATTTTATTAGATTAAGTTATTGTCGCTATTTAGGTAGTATTTTCTTAGATAAAGTAATTGTTGCAATTTAGGCAATATATTGTTCTCATAATGTTAGGCGGTGTTGATAATATATCTACTACGAGTATATCGCTCAACTAGTTCAATAATTATAAACAGCGCTTTCCTGAGTGTTTTTTCATCACGTTGGTGTTTTAAGTTAGAATAGAGATAGTGGTTTTAATAACTCTGGCGTCACTTTGTTGACTTCCATAATTAATGTAAAATGAATACACGGGTTCTTAGTTTTATTCTTCTTTATTTATTGCAAATCACAAAACATTTCAACATTTGCTCTGTCATCATCAAGTGAGTTATCAAGAACTGAAGTAAATATTAATTGCGTCATTATGTGTGTTCTTTATGGTAAAATAAGGTAAAAAGTATCTATGCTTTTTGCTGTTAATAATGTGGAATAAAACAACGTAAAGTTGAATTAAACAAATAAACCGTCTTTTAATTTCATATTAGAATGGAGAAAAGCAATACCATTGCAAAAAATATACAATTCGATCGGTATATCCCCACATGAAATCGCAGAAATTTAGCAGGTGACATGTAAAGAAGACAAGTTAAGGACCCAAGACACCCTATAAGTGGTCACCAACTAGCAATATCAAGATTTAAATCCCCGGAATAGTTTAATGAAGGGATGCGAAAAAAATGATGATGCATCCGGATAAAATACGTTTTATGAAATGGAAAGAAATAACATATGGCGACTGGATGGAGCTGTCGGAAAATATGGCACTTGGAGACAAAATGTCTTGCCATACTTGGAAATACTGAATATAACATACTCCGAGTTAGATAGCAAATGCCTTGCCATACAGAAGATGCAGACTCAGCAGACACACATGACACGCATGGCAACTAATGAAATGTTCACCATCCCTAGGCGTGCCGACTTCAATAAGGGTAAAGGTAGGAAAACCATTTAGACAGTCGATCGGAGCGTGGTTGTTATTGCGACAGGATTTTGAGTACTTGGGCTTTCAGGATGAATGACGAGTGGAAAGTATTTATGTGAGCTCGTGAGTGTGGGTTTCTTCTTGTTGTTTTAATTTTGGTTGTTTTTGTATTTGTGTTTCTGAGTATTTTTTTTGTTTTAATTTTAATTTTTATACTTATGATTGTGTGCGGTATATTGTGGGATGAATATTTTTGGTCTTTCTGGAGTGATGATGTGTGAGGAGTTGAATTTCGCAAGATGTTTCCAGTTGTAGTTGAGTGTCACTGTTTGTCAGGTTGATGGGAGCGTGCAATGGGGTTTTGTTTTTGTGTAATCAAAAATCGGAAAGAAGTATCGATTTATTTTTTCATGTTAAATATCCTCAGTGAGATACAAGCAAAAGCCTAGTTTACTGGGGATACGACAAATGAAAGGCAACAAACCCAGATCCATTAAAATTGTATATCCAAATCAAATTACCTGTTGTTTTTTTATCAAATTGTGTATATTTCTTGTCATGTGTAATAATAAATAAAATAAATAATAAATAAAATAAAATAATAAATAAATAAAAATACTTGTAGATACTGAATATAACATACTCCGACTAGATACAATATTCAAAGATGGGGTTGTAACTTTGGGGATATACAGTATTTACAACACATGCTAGTTTGTCCAAAACATCGGGATTAATTGCTCTGGGCAGGCCCTGATTAATGCGAATGATAAGGCAATCTTTGTGGCCTCCTACTGGAAACGTGTCACATAATTGATGGACCGGATACGGAAATGAAATGACTTAAGGATTATTTCTTGCACGGTCGTAAATTTCGAAATAATAAATACTTAGTGCCTTTAATATTGATGCTAATTTGAGTGGTATATTGGTTAAAACACATCTACCCCAATTAGAAGAATAGAAACATGTTCGAGCCACGTTGACCCCATTCGACTTTGGAGTTGTATTGTCTCTAAGATCTCTAAGAGTTGTATTGTCTCGTTGTTTTTCTCATTTCAGAAAAATATTTTTCAGTCAGATTTTGTCATGAATGATTGATTATGCAGATGATATGGAAGTGACAGAAAATGAAAACCATTAAGCAGTTTTGTGTAAAAATATTAAAAAAAGGTAGAAAAATTATTTGTTAATGTATGTTAGAAGTAAGAAGTAATATTTATCAAAAAAAAAGTCATTTAAGCATTTTTTTATGTTTGGATGAACAATCAGACACTAGAATTTAGTACAATCAGGAAAACATATTCAAGGGAAAAAAATAGTTAGCATTTCTTTAAAAATAATATAACACAGGTGTGTTATATCGGATGGTCGAGAATTTTTTCCAATTTCGTATGGTATTCTTCAACATATCTGAATTGGTGATTCGGACATATTTAAGAGCGTGGTCGGTAGACAATATTGTCTTAGTTCTTCTGAAACATTGGAATAAGAAGACCATGTATTATGTGCGGTTCGTTATTACTTGTATTGACAACCCTATCGCATGGGAATAGACAAAAACACGCGTATTAAACGCGTGTGAGTATTGTTACCAGACGAACTTTTAACTAGACTTGGACACTTTTTTGGATACCATAGGGAATCAAACCCAAAGAAGAAGTCAAGTGTCTTAAGAACTACGCAGTGAAGGTCGTGACGGAATGATATGCATGTATGAATGTAATCAACCCATTAGAGGTTGTAGTAACCCAAAGAAGAAGTCAAGTGTCTTAAGAACTACGCAGTGGAGGTCGTGACGGAATGATATGCATGTATGAATGTAATCAACCCATTAGAGGTTGTAGTAAAATTAATTTTTGACTCATATTTGTTAAAGTGGTTTGACTCATAATTGGTAAACAAAACAGTAGACATGCTAATAAACAAAATAAAAAGAAAAATAATCATAAAATCTTAAAAGAAGAAGTCAAAAGGTTAAAAAGTAGAAAAAAATTACCCTACTTTTATTCAATCACTCATTAAAAAGAGTTTGAAACATAAAAAATGCTTTGTTTAAAGAAATCTTAAGTGAATTAAAATTCAAATAAAAACACAAAGCTTAAAATACGATTAATTTTTTATGCGGTAAACAATGGAACTAATTTGAAAATGATTATTGCTTTATGCAGATTAAATGAAATTTGTAAAACGACTTCTAAACTGCTTTACATATTCTTTTATATTCCCGAATTGCCTTCCATCAAAAAGTTATGCAAACGCTCCCTGAAAAAGGAGTTTTATTTTTATAAAATTTGTAAGTAAAAAATGTATTATTTCCTTTAAATCTTCTTGAGAATAAGAAATTATTTTGAAAAATATTCATACCAAAAGGTGTTTTATAAGATACAGTAATTGTTGCTATTTAGGTAGTATTTTATTAGATACAGTAATTGTTACTTTTTAGGTAGTATTTTATTAGATACAGTAATTGTTGCTTTTTAGGTAGTATTTTATTAGATACAGTAATGGTTGCTTTTTATGTAGTATTTTATTAGATACAGTAGTTGTTGCTTTTTAGGTAGTATTTTATTAGATACAGTAATTGTTGCTTTTTAGGTAGTATTTTATTAGATACAGTAATTGTTGTTTTTTAGGTAGTATTTTATTAGATAAAGTAATTATTGCTATTTAGGAATTATTTTATTAGATAAAGTAATTATTGCTATTTAGGAAGTATTTTATTACAATACATACAGTAATTGTTGTTATTTAACTCGCAACAATACAAGTTTAATACAAATACATATGTTTTCATAGCGTTCAACATGTCTGTTTTTGTGCCTGAAAACGACGATTTGCGGACAGCATTGATTTTCTGTTACCATTTGAAGAAAACTGCTACATAATGGCATTAAAGCTTGTCGAAGCTTACGGTGAGCATGTTCTTTGTAAATCACAGTGCTTTGAGTGGTTTAAAAAAATCAAAAGTGGCGATTTTGACGTGAGAAACGAAGAACGTGCAAGACCACCGAGAAAGTTTGAAGACGCCGAATTGCAAGCATTGTGGGACAAGGATGACGCTCAAACGCAACAACAACTCGCGGATCAATTAAATGTGACACGAGCAACCGTCTCCACACGTTTGAAAGCCATGAGAAAGATCCAGAAGGTGGGAAAATGGGTTCCACATGAACTGAATGAAAACCGAAAAAGACAGCAGGAAAACCGAAAAACCATTTGCGAAATGCTGCTCGCCAGGTACAAAATAAAATCATTTCTCCATCGAATTGTGACTGGCGATGAAAAATGGATATATTTCGAGAATCCTAAGCGTAAAAGATCATGTGTAACTCCAAGCAAACCAGCGACATCGACTGCAAGGCCAAATCGCTATGGGCGGAAGACAATTCTCTGTGTTTGGTGGGATCAGAAGGGTGTTATCTATTATGTGTTGCTAAAACCTGGCAAAACCGTGAATACTGAACGCAATCGACAACAAATGATGAATTTGAACCAATCATTGCGTGAAAAACGACCAGAATATCAAATGAGGCAACACAAAGTGATTTTGCTTCATGATAATGCACCATCGCATCACGCATCACAGTAAAACTGGCCAAGGAAACGATTGAGGCATTTAGTTAGCAAATACTTTCGCATGCGGATTACTCACCAGACTTGGCTCCATCCGATTACTAATTATTTGCATCGATGGGATACGCATTTGCTGAGCAGCGCTTCACTTCTTACGAAAATGTACGAAAATGGCTCGATGATTGGTTTGCCTCAAAAGAGCAACAGTTTTTTTGGCGTGGTATCCACAAATTGCAAGAGAGATGGGAAAAATATGTAGCTAGCAATTGGCAATACTTTGAATACAATATTATTTACCATTTTCATACAATAAATGTGTATTTTCTATTAAAAAAAATCCGGTTTCATATTTACAGACCTACAGAAGTTCAAAATTATTCTGAATATAAAAAAAAAAGTTCATTTAAATTTGAAAACTATATTTTTTTCTGGTCCATTACAAAATTTAAAGGTGAGTAGAAAAGGTTAGAGGGAAAAGAATCACCTTAATTTGCTGAAACGTTCCCTGAGGAGTTTTCCATTATATAAACTGTGAACGGAACGATGTAGACCTTAAATACACTATTCTCCTTTTTTCGCTTTCCTAACTTAGTATTTTTTCTATGAAAAGACAAGAGAAGTATTGTAAATTTAACACACTTTTTGAGGGTTATGTCTGAGTTTTAGCATACTATTACATTTTCGTTGTATACAGTACGGCCTGGTAGGCTTATTGCCATGTGTCAATCTCTTTCGACTAACGAGAAAGATTTTAAATATGATTTAAGTGAATGCTAGATTGGAGTAATTTTATTCTATTTAAAGACGAATGCAAGTCGAACAGTTCTAAATATGATTGAAAAACAGTCCATAGTTGTAACTAGTAATTTTACCGTTAAATCAAAATAAATGCTTTCACATTTATTTAGATTCATGCACAAATATATTTTTACATTTAATTTTCATTCATATTTGGAAATACATATAATCATGGGTGAAAACGTTAAAAAGTAACTTAAGGTTGTAGTATTTACTTAGATCACAATAAATTATTGTGAAAAAAAAACCATATTCAAGTCAATATCTTTAACTGTTCCGTCAGCCCATTATATGCCGTCGAAATTGTTCATTGTACTTGTTCTTTTTATTTTTGTGTTTTGTTATTGCATCATTTGTATATTAACATCAATAATGTAACTTCTCACCTTAATCTCAAAAGTATGTAAAATAAGCTTATGGTTGGTTGAAAGGGATTTCTATTTGACAATAAACTCATCATATTATAAACTGTGAAGAAAAAATATAAAAAGTAACTTTTTATTCCACTTAAATAATAAAATTAATTCCCCCGACACGCTTTCTGTCTCCTATTTCCAGGCTTTCTTCAGAAAAAATAACGGAATGCGAGGATTAATGTATTTAATGGAATAAAAACACATTTATTATTAAACATTTTATAATAGTAAAAACCTCCGCAAAGTTTCCGTCGAAATTTAAAATTTAACTTTGGTTTAATTAATTGTAGTTAAACTAAATTATTATAAAACATTTTATTTGAGAAGTACATTTTGAAAGATTAAAGATAAAAATATGAACCAAGAACGTTGAAAAAGCACAGAAACAGTGGACGGTTACAAGCCTACATTCATAATATGTTCATAATGATATACGAGTGTAATAAATCACATGGAAAAAATACTATTCAATTAAATAAAAGGTGTAATGTATTGTTCACCGTGAATTCTTCCCAGTGGCCAACATATCGTAATGGATGCTGACTGTTCAATCTTTAAGATATATCAACATGTATAAGAGGAGAATTTCAGGTTTCATGCTCTATTGCTTTTTATGAACCTCTATTATCTGACATGAGAAACGGAAACCACATGTTCTCTCCGAGAAAACTAACTTATTGTTCCTATCGATAAAGTTGACCTACAATCTTTAGTTCCAAAGATTAAAGCAGGGAAACGAAACATGCGGCGTTGGAGCCATATGTGACATAAAAATTCAGATTCTTTTCATGAAATTGTGTTATCTATGCGAGTATATTTGAAGACCGGTAGCAAGGTAATATTTTAACCTCTTCAGATCTGAATCAATTCTAAGGATTTAAAAAAATATCTTGCTTGAGAGTATATTATTTACACTAAATGCAACATTGTGTCGTATTCGTTTAGATAGATGGCGCTCAAAACGTTCAAAGCGATAGTATTATATAACATACTACACTTCATTTGTTATGATTGGGAATCGAGATATACCACAAAGTTGTTAACAAAGTGCTTACTTAACAAAGTGTGGCTGGGCTCGCCCTATATTGGTGGGGTGTATCTTGGCCAAGGGGATGTTATTTAATGAGCCCAGACCTTTTGATAGCTTTTGTCTTTAATGTATTATCTGCAATTTATGTATTTTTGAAGTGCTATTTAAATATATTATGCACATACTATTTTGCTGTCAATAAACCTATATTTATTTATTTATATTTGTTTATATGAACTCTGTGTCCATTATAATGGACGCCAGGCCTGTAGAGGGTAAAATAATATAATTCTATACGTATTAATAATACATTACTGATTTTAACAAATTATGAATAACAAATCTACTTGGTGATACATTAATAATTAATATTAATTCTAGCTTGTGTCCTCAATAACTATTTTTTAATATATTTGAATGTACGAATACTTATTTCTGCAGCTTAAAAGCTACTTATCATAAATTTCTTAAAACAATATTAAAATAATAAAAGTAAATCTTTCACAAACGAAAGGCTGTTGTAAAGTAAACTTGACGATCGTATTGGAAGTTTGATATTCTACCCATCGCAACTTAGGATTGGATCTGGCAAGACCGTGTGCTTGCTGAAATGTTACTTGAATTGGGTCTAAAATAATTTTTTTAAGTATTTTGCTTTTCCTATGAAATATTATCGTTTTTGTATATTTTATTGAAACTGTGTTAGTCGTGAATTTGTCTTTACGGAAAAACTAAAAAAAAACCTTATTGTCCTGGCAGCTATCAAGAGAAATGTATCAATAGTTTTGAACGCAGAGGATTTCATATAAAAAATGCTCGACCTCCTCAAGGACTCCACATACAAAACACACGATAGAGTCCCAAAAAAATCGACAAAAAACATAATCGTGAAATCCAAACAGCCGAAAAAATTAAATAAAATGATACATTGGATTTATTGAAATGCGTGATTGATACTTGGATTCATAAAAAAAGCATGTATGGAGTATATGGAACAATATAAAGTAGGTGATCAGGGTACCTGATGTTCATCCCACCGAAGATAGCTATATACAAGCCGATTTATGATAGTTAAGCCGATTTATGATTGTAAGTCGATTTAAAAAATAAATAAATAAATAAATATTAGGTTTATTGACAGCAACATAGTATGTACAAGATCACATCTGAGTAACACTACTAAAACACATAAATTGCAGACAATACATCAGACACAGAAGCTATCAAAAGGTCTGGGCTCATCTAATAGCATCCCCTCGGCCAAAATACACCCCACCAATATAGGGCGAACCCAGCCACGGGGACACCAGATGTTTTTCAGCCCACACCCTTAAACACGTAGAAACAGGAATATATACAAAAAAATAAACACAGAAAATAAATATAGTAGATGACAAAAAAAGTAAAAAAGAAAAAAATACATTCAAGAGAGAGTACACCAAAAGGTCCGGGCTCATCCCACAAACATTCCCACGGCCGAGATACACCCCACCAATGTAGGGCGAGCCCGACCGCAAGGGCATCATCAGGGGGCTTCCATCCCACACCCCCGCATATCTAGATTAAATAATAAATATAATAAAAAAGAGAGAAAAAAAAAACAAAAACGTATGGCAGAAAACAAAATAAAAAGTAAACCCACATATACCACATCCGGTTAACTGTCAGCAAGAACGAGGAA
Source organism: Odontocerum albicorne (assembly GCA_949825065.1). NCBI lineage: Eukaryota > Metazoa > Arthropoda > Insecta > Trichoptera > Odontoceridae > Odontocerum > Odontocerum albicorne. The sequence goes on along the minus strand of OX463845.1, from coordinate 38,526,983 downwards.
GAAAAAAAAAGAAAAAGAGAAAAGCCTCAAAGGAGTCCAAATTTCACATAATGACAAATGGGAAGTAAGATAGTTGAGACAACATTGAAATAGTTAGGCAGTAATACATTGAAATAGATAAGCAGTTTTAAAAGAATTAATGAGGAAATGACGCACAAACACGTATGCACAATCCTCGATTCACCACCAGCGAAAAGAGAGAAAAGAAAGAAAATAAGAAAAGAACAGCAAACAGGAGACCCATTAACCACTGAGAAACCCATTAACCACCTAGAAGATAACGCTTTAGAGCATCTCTGAAGGTATAACTATTCACCCGCTCCTTCAAGGCCTGGGGCAACTCATTCCAGCATTTGCTGGCTGAGTATGAAAAGGATCCCCTGAACAGTGTTAGGTTATGGTTTGGGATAAGTAAAAGAGTCTCTCTGCCTCTAGTCTCGTAGCCGTGAAAGTTTCTAGACCAATTCAGTTTTTCGAAGAGATAAAGTGGCATTTTTGAACTGGTAATTTTATGCATGAGTACGCTTAAGTGAAGAAACCGTCTCTGTTTCATGTCAATAATTTTAAAAGCTCTCAAAAAAGGGGTGATGTGTCCTCTGGGGGGAATGTTGAAACAATACCTACAGCAAGCATTTTGCAATCTTTGCAATTTCCGTTCGGTTCTCCTTAGAAAGCACGGTCCATAGATGCAATCACCATACTCGACTATTGGGATAATGAGCGCGTCGATTATTCTACGTCTAGCCTCAATGGATAGGTTTTGACGGATGCGATAAATATTTTTAAGCCGCGAAAAAGCCCATTGTAATTTATTTCTAACGTGAGCCTCGAATCTTAAGTCATATTCCATATACACACCCAAATTACGCACCACCATTTATGATTGTAAGCCGATTTATGATTGTAAGTCGATTTATGATTGTAAGCGGATTTATGATTGTAAGCCGATTTATGATTGTAAGTCGATTTATGATTGTAATCCGATTTATGATATGCATATTCTGTAGCATACAGGGCAAGGAGCCTAATTACCTGCAGTTTTTCTGCGTTTTCTTTCTCTACTGGATCGCTGAAAACCAGCAACTGTACATCGATACTTGACATCCAAAATAAAAAAGTGGTAAATTCATGCACTAAAAATTCCGAAATAAAATATTTGAAAATTGGTAAAAAATATAATACATATAAGTGAAACTTGTCATTGTATCCCTCTTCACAATCGTTCTCATAGAAGGAGACAATTGAAATTGTTTGAAAAAAAAATCTGTTACAAAAGACAGACTAAGTTCAATTGAACACTGTTTTAAAAATACAAATTTCATATTATGATTTCAGATATATAAACAAATGATGGGCGCCTTAATGGGCTCAGGTATATTATCAAAATGTGTGCCTATAAAATACCGCGTAACGCCATAGTTGCATTCCATCAGCAACACTACCAATAGTCCTACTCCTAGCGTCCACGAGTGGCCTCTTAAGCCCCGCGAGCCCTGGGCAATGTGGTCACTGGCATATTACCATCAGTGCCATAGCAGATAGGAGAGGATGAATGTGCGAGTGTCCGGCGCCATAAAACCGGACCCCCCCGGCTAAGGGAGGGTGACCCCTACAGAAACACCTATCAGGGAAGGCAACGGGAAACCACCCTGATTATCATTCCCAGGATATCACTATGGAGAGAAAACCAATAACCACGGCCCCTAGTCCCGGGCAGCCCTTCAGTGGGCAGGGGGTGCGAAGAATCTCCCGACTCAATATAGTGAAATCAGAAATTAGAATAGGAAGCTGGAATGTTAGAAGTTTGTATGCCGATGGCAAATTGGACAATGCAGTGAAGGAGATGAATAGACTGAAATTGGACCTTCTTGGCATAAGTGAATTGCGATGGACAGGCTCAGGAATGTATAGACACGAAAATGGAGTCCTATACTACTCCGGCTGCGACCCCCAAGATAGATCTCGTCCAAATGGAGTTGCTGTATTTGTGAAAAAGGAGTTTACCAAATATGTAAAAAAATTTGTAGCCATCTCTGACATAATCGTGTTACTCCAACTCTCAGGCCAGCCGTTTAACGTGAACATTGTACAAGTATATGCACCAACTGCTGAGCCCAGATATGATGACGACGTTGAGAGATTCTACGAATCTCTCACCAATACACTTAATAGTTTGAAGTCGAATGAAATCAAAGTAGTTATGGGAGACTTCAACGCTAAAATAGGAAGGGGAAGATGTACGCACATTGTTGGTGATTATGGCCTTGGTCAAAGAAACCAGAGAGGTGATAGGCTCTATGAATTCTGTCAAGAGAGAGATATGATCATTACCAATACATGGTTCAAGCTACCAAAAAGAAGATTATACACGTGGAAATCCCCTCAGGATGGTGTATCGAATAACATAGTGAGGAATCAGATAGATTACATTCTTATAGACAATAGATTCAGAAATTGCATAAAAAGAGTATCAACATATCCAGGCGCAGACATAGGGTCTGACCACAATCCCCTTGTAACAGATATGTCCCTAAGGCTCAAAACCTTGGTCAAGCAGAAGACCTCAAAAAAGATTGATCTCAGTAAGTTGGATTGTCCTTCTTTTAAAAATGTGTTTGCAAGGGATCTTAACAATGAATTGAGTCAAACTGCACATAATTACAATGACATGACTGTGGAGGACCAATGGAAGTGTCTGAAAGAACAAATAAACAGTGTATGTAAAGACAAGTTGGTGTCCAACATTGTACCAAGAAGACAAATCTGGATGACGGACCACATTCTGGAACTCATGGAGGAGAGAAGATTACTGAAAAACAATCCTACGGGATATAAAAATTTACAACGTACCATCAGAAGAGAAATTAGAGAGGCTAAAGAAGAGTGGATGAAACGAGAATGTGAAGAATTGGAAGCTCTAGATCGACAGCATAACTCTTTCGAGGTCCACAAGAAACTTAAGGAGATGTCAAACAGAACGAAAAGATCAGCGCCTAGTTGCTTGGTCGACAACAATAACAAACTTATATTAGACGAGGAAGACATCCTTAAGGCCTGGGAAGATTATATTCGAAACCTTTTTGACGATCAGAGACCTGATACTGGAAATGGAAATGGTGAACCCCAAGAGGGACCACCAATTTTACGATCAGAGTTACTTCACGCAATAAAAACATCTAAAAATAGGAAAGCCTGTGGCCCAGATGAAATTCCTGTGGAGATAGTGAAGCTCATTGATGGGGAAAATGTGGATCGTCTCCTGAGGCTGTTCAATAAGATTTACGACACAGGGGTAATCCCCCACGATTGGTTAAAATCAACTTTTATAACTCTACCCAAAAAACAGCACCCCAAGAAATGCAGCGATTACCGTTTGATAAGCCTGATGAGTCACGTGCTGAAACTGTTCCTTAAAATTATCCATGCTCGAATAAGGAACAAATGCGAACAAGATCTCGACAAAACCCAATTTGGTTTCAGAAATGCTTTTGGAACGAGAGAAGCATTAATGGCAGTGAACATCCTCCTGCAAAAATGTCGAGACCAACGGAAAGATGTGTTCGCCTGTTTCATTGACTATGAGAAGGCATTCGATAGAGTCAAACACACTGAATTAATGAAAATGTTGGAGGAGTGTAACGTGGATGATAAGGATAGAAACTTTATCAAAAATCTTTATCAATTCCAGACGGCTGAAATTAAAGTCGGTAACGCCCGCTCGGAGGAGATTGAAATTAGAAGAGGCGTACGTCAGGGATGCATATTGTCACCATTGCTCTTTAACATGTACTCTAACTATGTCTTTAAGAAAGCCCTAGAAAACTCGACAAGGGGAGTGAAGATCAATGGCGAATATATCAATAATATAAGATATGCCGATGATACTGTCATTCTGGCTGATAACATCGCAGATCTTCAGGAACTCCTCATAAGCATTAATAATGCAGGAGAAGAATTAGGCCTGAACATTAATAAAAAAAAGACAAAATGGATGGCATTTAGCAGGACCGATTACTCCCATGTAACATTGAGACTTGGCGGTGAATCTTTGGAAAGGGTGGAACAGTTTAAATACCTGGGCAGTATGATTACAGCTTCTGTGGACCCAGATGTGGAGGTGAAGTGTAGGATCGAAGCAGCCCGTAGTTCATTCAACAAAATGAGATCAATATTCTGCAATGATAACTTGAATTTGAAACTAAGGCAGAGAATGTTGAGGTGCTACGTCTGGTCTGTACTATTGTATGGCGCGGAGACTTGGACCCTGAAAGTGCATACTATGAATAGGTTAGAAGCATTCGAAATGTGGTTGCACAGGAGAATGCTTCGCATACCATGGACAGATTTGGTCAGTAATTCAGTGGTTTTGAGGAGAGCTGACTGCAGTAGACAGCTGCTGAAAGATGTTAAGGTCCGTAAGATCTCATATCTGGGTCACATTCTGCGTGGAGATAAATATAGTGTACTCCAATTAATACTCATGGGGAAAATCAAGGGACATCGTGGTCCAGGTAGAAGGCAAACGTCTTGGCTGCGAAATATAAGAGACTGGACCGGAATGAGACGTGTGGAGGAGCTGTTCCGGGTCGCGCAAGACAGAGAAGCCTTCGCCGGAGTGATTGCCAACGTCGGGGGGACCTGACAGGGCACATCAAGAAGAAGATATTATCAAATTTAGCAAATACCTTTAAGAAATAATTGGAAGAAAAGGCGATCAAAACAGTTTCTCGTGAAAGCGAAACTCGAGCTTAAATATAAATAAATAAATACAGGTTTTCTGATAGAAACATAGTATGTACATACTCGTATATATCCTGAAATTATACATATAGTAAGATAATGGAAGAAAATACATTTGAGAGATAAGCTATTGAAAGGTCTAGACTTATCTTATAACATTCTCCCAATTGAGGTATATCCCAATCAATAATAGATGGTGAGTTTAACTGCGAGGTTTTATTCGTAATAATAATAGTAAATTAGCGGTTCATACAATTATAAACACACTAAATATGTACGAAAATTATAACAAATACAAGTGCATAGAAAACATAGATTCATAATCACGGTACAGAAAGAAAATTGAATATGGGTAAAATTTTTGACAAAAAAGAAATTATCTACGAGGCATATCCAGAAACTAAGTGTACTGAATTTTTGTAGGTTACAATTTTTTTTATTTAAACAAAAAAATTACGTGGTTACCGTAGTACATATGTAAGCTATTTTTCGACATAGTCGCCATTCCTCTCAATGCAGGTGGTGAAGCGGGGTATCAACTTTTTGATGCCTTCCTCGAAGTAGTTTCCCGCCAACCCCTCCGTCCACTTCTCCCCCTCCTCCTTTACCTCCTCGTCGGTTGAAAACCTTTTTCCACCCATGTGCAGCTTCAGGGAGGTAAAGAGATAGTAATCTGAAGGTGCTAGGTCAGGGGAATGCGCGGGATGGTTCAGGGCATCCCATTTAAACGAGGCGAGCAGTTCCTTTGTGTGTGGTCTGGCATTGTCATGCAGCAGGCAGACTCCCTTTGTCAGCATGCCTCTCCTCTTGTTCTGAATCGCCCTCCGCAATTTTTTTAGGGTCTCACAGTATCTTGCAGAGTTGATGGTCTCCCCTTGAGGCATATATTCAATTAAAATTATGCCTTGACAGTCCCAAAACACGGATGCCATGATTTTCTTGGCTGAAATTGTGGTTTTGAACTTTTTGGCGGAGGCTGAAGAGGTGTGACGTGACCGTTTTTAAACTCGCGACACCACTTGTACACACTCGTACGATTCATAGCTTTATCACCATATGCAGTTTTTACCTCATTATAAACCTCAACCGGAGGTTTTCCCTTCCAAACGAGATAACGGATAACGCCGCGTATTTCGCACTAGGCGGGAGATTGGATTGACATTTTTCACGAAACGTGTTGTCGCGTCGACACTTCTCAACATATTGACCTCAAACTGGTCTCGTTGCGGAGGGGAAGGGTCAGGCTACACGGAAGTGTAGCCAACATGTCGAAAATAAAATCCATCCGGTCGTGAGAGCCTCAGTACACTCACCTTCTGGATACGCATAGTATAACACAATATTTTGTTTAGAGTTGTCAAACTACGTGAGCTGCTGCAGCTAGGATCCATCGAACTATTTTGTAAGTTTATGTATGAATTTTGTGGGTGTAAGTTAGCCGTGTCAGCCTTATGAACCTGTTGAGCTTTATGAGACGTTTGCTGTATACCAGGGGTCTCCAAACTTTTTAGCCTAAGGGCCACACTGACTCCTCCACTAAGTCCCAAGGGCCAAGACCTAGCTAGTTCATCATACCAACATACAGTAGTTTTGAATTACGCGCAAATTTTCGTATTGGCACTAGCCGGCGAGTGAGATATCTATGGCGCAGGGTTCGGGGGTGGACTCCGTTCCTATATCATTAATTACAGTTAAAATGTTCAATTTCATTATGTATGTCAGTTATTGTGTTTCTTAATTGGTCGTTTAATAAAAACCTCTGATTATTATTTTGTATGATTTACTTACATTATAAATTTTACAATGTAATCAAAATAAAGTCGTTGTTTGGAGACCCGTGCTATATACAATTCAAATAAATTAATAATATGTTTGTGAAAACAAAATAGTTTTCAAATATATATTCTGTAATAACACTTTTTATAAACGTTGATGACACCTTCATAATCTGGTAAATCGGGGACGAGGAATGGATAAAGTTGATCAAATACTTAAATTCCATGTATTTTCAAATTAAATTCACAATGGAATTAGACAAAAATACCATAAACGTTTCTTCTTTGATATACTCATCATAAATAAAGACACCGACACACTTGGAAAAACGGGCTTTATAAAAAGAATGTTTAAGGACGGATATTTAAATCCAGAATCGATTCACCACCTATCTCAACTACGAACAACGCAAAAACAATTTCAATATCGTACGGGAAGGCTAATCGATATGGAAATGAACACCATTAAAGAAGCGTTAGCAAAAATAGGCTATCCCACCTCCTCCACATTGAAAAAAAAAAACAAATGAAATAAAATCAACGACCTAGGACATATAAAAATATAGCCATCCTACAATATGCCAATGGTACAACCGACTCAATTAGAATTTTTGAAGATAATTTAGGTATAAAACCATATTCCAACCTTATAAACAGATAACATAGTTGTTAAGTTAGTTCAAAGACATGATACAAAATGAATCTCACGATATATTATACATGAAATATCTTGTACCACATGTGATAATATTTATATCGGACAAACAAACCGGCGAAATTATGGAGAGCGAGGAAATAGTAAACCGAGCTGAAGGGGATTGTTGAAGAAAGATTAATTGAAAAAAAGTTAGAAGATTGCGAGACGGAAGAGCATGCATAACTAGATGTTTGGATGTACAAATTTGTGTGCATGGATGTACGTGTGACAAGGGACATGGCGTGATGGTTTACTTTCAATTTTGGATTTTTCACATAAAAGATTTTTAGAATATTTCAGGTTGATAACGGGAAATTTTTATACGATAATAGGCAAGTCAGGTTTAAATGTTCAACAATATAGAAAAAATAACAGAAAGTGTCATATAATACGAGTATTATGCAAATAGATCGAAATAGAGAAATATAGCATAATAATACATATGAGTAAACCTTAGATCATTTTTTCGGTTTCTATGGAATGTTGTTAGAATATATTCCGTATTATCAAGGAATGTAATCAATTTATTATTACTTACTGGTTGGAAACACTCGGATTCGGGTAACCTATTTAAAAAATATGAATTTAACCATAAAATATATATTTAAAAAATCCAATAAAAAAAGAAATATTGGTTCACAAAAATGTTATATATTTATTTAAAAAATTTCTTCAGTATGTATATATAGATATGAAAAACAAACAAACAAAAATTTTATATATTTACTTAAAAAATGTCTTCAGTATGTATATATAGATATGAAAAACAAACAAACAAAAATTTTATATCTTTACTTAAAAAATGTCTTCAGTATGTATATATAGATATGAAAAACAAACAAACAAAAATTTTATATCTTTACTTAAAAAATGTCTTCAGTATGTATATATAGATATGAAAAACAAACAAACAAAAATTTTATATCTTTACTTAAAAAATCTCTTCAGTATGTATATATAGATATGAAAAACAAACAAACAAAAATTTTATATCTTTACTTAAAAAATGTCTTCAGTATGTATATATAGATATGAAATTAGTTTACAAAAATGTTATATCTTTACTTAAAAAATGTCTTCAGTATGTATACATAGATATGAAAAACAAGTAATTTCAAGTGCATACCATCACATCGTTTCCCTGCTCTATTCTCTGGCAGGCACAGAACTTCCGGCGCTCTATCCTCTGGTAGGCACAGAGGATAGAGCGCCAGTTTTTCCTATTTAGACACATATATTTCGCATCTTCCATATCAATACAACTACGATTTTATTATTTTTCCCTTTTCCTTCTTTCAACTTCACTTGATTCAACCATTCTTTCCTTGGTCATCTTCTACCACGTCTTCTACTCACATTTGCACTGTTCATTTGATTTGTTAGTTTTTTCCCTTTATTCTTACCATGTGCCCAAACCATAACAGTGATCATTTTCATATTACCCAACACATCAGTCAGCCTTGTTCGCATTTGTCCCTTATTTTTTCTTTCCGTATTATATCATATACCGTTAAATAAAAACGGTTCAATTGTATGGATCCGGGAATATTGTCTGTTATTTGTCGTGACCAATAATAAACTAGGATTTTGCTTGTCTGTTACTAAGGACATATAAATGTGAACAATAGATGGATAATTTTTACCGATTGATGATTATTATTAATTTTTTTGTATAATTTATTTATTTATTTGATAAGCTGTAAGACCTTAACATGAGTATGTACGAGTACTACGTGAGTGGTGGACCTTGTGCATACTGTATCAATTTGAACCAATTACCGGTACATCAATTAAATATACAATAATACAAAAAAAAGAGTTTACACAAAGATTCACTACAATAAATCCTAATTTATTTTAACAATTTCATTGAATACTGGTTCAATAGTATATTAACTTTGAAAAATATTCAAAAGAACATACTCAAAAGATTCTTTCGCAATTAACAGGGATCCGTTTAATAGCACAAGGGTTGACCCAGTTTGAACGTAACATTGTTAGGCATAAAGGAGATGCCGAGCAGGATAAAGGCTGCACTGCTGGGAAAACTTTATGAATAACAAAATATCCCTTCATAGTTTGTGAAGTGTTCCAGTGCATAAAGTCCTCGAGTGTGAAGTGTTCAAGTCAGGGCCAGTACTTTTATGTTTACAATGTGTTGTAAACGCAGGTGACTTATCTGAGGGTCACAAGTATAGTACTCCACATCTTCATTTTTATAAATCAGGTTAAAAAGTCTTCGAATAGGTAAATAAATTGCACAAAATATTCTTCTTCTCTTGTTTGATGTTCATCGCATAACCAGGTGCTTTGGTTACTTATATCTTTCAAATCATCAGCATAAAATTGAAAAATCTTCTATAGTCTTATCGAGAATGAGGATGACCTTCGCACTTCAATAAATTGGTAAGGTACTTGACTTCGATTTGAGAGTTTCGGGTTTGCTTTCTAATAGTATAGGAAAAAAATTGTTTAAAAACAGGGGTTCAGTCTAATAACAATTGTTTGTGTGATAACAATATTCAGGCGCTAAGCATGTGCGAGTATTGCTACTTCTTTACGTATGGTAGTATTACCAACTCGTACGATGATCAACTGAGAGAAACGTCCCTAATCTAGTGGTTCGTATCACAAAGGCTCGATTAATGAGGCTGAAGACAATGTTGTCTTCCAGAAGACAGTAAGATCTTTGATATTTTGGCATCACCAATTTGGATACGTTCTAGGGTAAATATGAATATACTCGTATTAACCGGCAATGAAAACTGTGACTCCTCAATAATGTGTGTGACTTTTTGCATTTATACTTGTACCGTACAATATCTAAATCTGCTAAGACGATAATCTAGAACAGTATTTTATGTATAGGCGTGAAACGTGGACGTGTAAAAGACTGAAAAGAATCGAATAAAAAACGCTGTTAAAATGCGTGCGTTAAAAAAATACATGAGAGCACAATATATGACAGAATACGGAATTCAGTGAGAAGGGATGAATATGCACTTTAGGCGTATGTGTTGAGTATAGCACTTTGAAATAATTAATGAAGAAAGGCTAATGAAACAAATTTACTTTGCAAATGTGAGTGGAAAGCGGGGTAGATTGAAACCAAAAAAATAAAAATGGATCCAAAAAAATTAAGTTGGATCAAAACCAAAAAGATATAAGTTGGATCAAGTGTATGATATTTTGAAAGATGGAAATGTAAGAAGTAATATAGATCAAAGGAATTGTATAAGAAGGCGTATGGATTTGGAAGAGACGAAATATGTGTGTCGAGATAGAAAAGTTTGATGCTGCGTCGTCTGCCTATCACAGCAGGAAGGCATCGTGATAGTTTTTTATATATGTATGATGATTATGATATAAGGATATGAATTTGAAGCGGTTATTACAAAAACACAAACATACTGAAAATAAATTATATGAAAACCCTCAGATTTAATTCATATACGAGTATACAGTGATATTGTGTGGATTTGCCAAATCCGATGAATATGTACTAAATACATTTAGTAATGTATGGAAGATATTTTAAAAGATACTGAAGTGTTTATGTGGGTGGGACTGGGCATATTTCCTATGACAATGTGTGTAAAATCCATTGGTCTGTGCAGCACCGTACAAATACTGTAGAATAGGTGGAGGTCTGCCGTTCGATACTTGGAAATATCGGCTCACTTTATGCTTTTCCCGTGAAAAGTAGCAGGGTGAAGAGATTCCTCTTTAGCAGATAGAAGTTGGTCGTAAGTAAAATACAGTGACTGTAGTGAAACTGAGAATATATTGTTGGTGTTTTGCGCTCCTTATGCACGGCCAATCGCTCATCGTAAGCTCCTATTTTCACCCGTGCATGCCGTTATGGCTTGCGAGATATTACGTATTTCGCACGTTTTCGCATGCATGGGCAGGCCGACTTTTGATAGTAGCTCTCGCGAAGGCCACGCATAAGGAACATTTCATTATAATCGGTACACAATAAGTACATCAAAAAAAATATCTTGAAATATAAAACAAACAAGAAAATATACATCAATCATGTTTTAAGTGACGCATACGTCCGATACAGTAGTCCTTGGAAAACCTTAAAATTTATATAGGTTTTTGCACGTCAAATGCAACCTTTAACCCTTCAAATTTCCCCTGTTGCAAATCAAATTCGTCCGTTTGCTTATCAAATTCAATCTTTTCCTAATCTAATTCAATCTTTTCCTAATCTAATTAAACCTTTTGCAAATCAAATTTACCCTTTTAAAACCAAATTCAACCTTCTGCAAATCAAATTTATCCTTTGGCAAACCGAATTCATCATTGTGTTAGCAAACTTAAAATTTTGTAATACAAAGATGTTAATACAAGAACTCATTTAATAGCTATTAAAATTCATCAACATTATGTATACAAAAACTAGCTACAAATATACTTAACTTAATCTATAATGGTTTACCTGCAGTAGCTAAAGATTATTTCATCTAACGAATCGACATAATTATAAATTATGATGGATCATTAATTATCATTTAATAAGTAATTTTTTGTTCATCTTAGTATTATGAAATTTGGAATTTGTTATCAAAAGATTTGCAAAAGTTTGAATTTAATTTGCAACAGGGTATTTTTGAAGTGCAAAAAGGTTGAATTTGAAGTGCAAACCCTGTATAAGGACAGCAAGTAGGCATCAAACCTAAAAGACGGCAGTTCTACAAAACATTGAATCATATATTTTTTGTGACTTTTTGGTTTCCTTTCGCTGGCGGTATTACTCATAAGTGCGGTACTGATCACAGCTTCCCGTGTTGCACAGCCACGTCTCCCGTCTGACCCCTAAGGCAATAAATGCCGCTCACAGAATTGGAATGGTGTGATTCAAATTAGAAATAGTCCAATTTTGATAAAATATTATTTTATATGGAATTTTTACTGTTCAAGTAAAAGAGCATATAAATATTTAAAAATAAAAAACAAATTTAGAACTTATCCAATCGTTCTAATTTTTTTAGAGTTTTATTTATCGATCTTGAAAACAAATAAATCACAACGAATTCCGTGGCTTAGTAGGTAAAATGTTTATATTACACTTTAGTTGTATACAATACAACCTGGCGGGCTTGTATTGCCACGTGACAATATCTTCCAACCAACAAGAAAGATGTTAAAGAGGCATTAAGATAGACCAGACTGGATCAGTGTTTTAGCGGGATTTGAATTCGCAATCTGTGGGCTGGGAGACAGTTGTCTTACTAACTAGGCCACGGAGGCCGTCTTGCTTGTATGTTCTTATCGGATTCGATTCCAGATGGCATCAACCAACAAAAAAGGACTTTTATTTCTAAGAACTTTCGAATTTTCTCGGTTGATTAATAGAAATCTTGTCTTTTTTTGTTTTTTTTTTGTTGTTGTTCATCCCTCGAGATTGTCCGTCGGTATTAGTAAAAAAATATAATATGCATTAAAATAAACTTTATAATTTTTCCAATTATTTTCAGTATTAGATAAAATGTTGAAAATCAATAATTAAACAAAAATATGTTTAATATTATATTTTATGGGTACTTAAAATATCAATTTAAAAACAAACTAGTAAAATATTTTACTCAAATAATTTATATTTTGTTATATAAAAAGAATTGTTAAATATTTAGATTGTGAAATATTATTTCGTTTTAAACATTTAAATTTAATTAACACGTTTGAATATTTAAATAGGCTCAAAAAGTTAAAATAGAAATTTGTGCTGGAATAAGAATTAAGAAATAAAAAATTAAATAATGTTAGGAGTAACGATAACTCAATTAACCTTCCAGGGCAGACACTATCTTCGAGTGTCGTAACACAAAAAATTTAAACCATATTTGAAACACACGATCACTTCCTGTATCAGTGCCATACACCGAATCCTTTTTTTTTTTAGTTTTTGTTTTACTGTAGGAAACAATCACCAAATACTGAAAATATTCCTTATTCTGTTCTACCTTCAAAATAACGTCAATTTTTTAAAGTGATTTTTGTAAAAAAAATTACGAAAAATGCCCTAAACTATTATCTTTCATAATAATAAGTATTCATTATGTTTGCAATTAACTTAGCTTCGAAAATTTTCTCCTAACGACATCTTTCCGAAAATAACGAAATTACTTTTAGGACAACCTACATAATACATTAAGATATATTTCAAGAATACATTAAAAAAACAGAAGGTCTGGACTCATCTAATAACAAGATACACCCCACCAATATAGGGCGAGCCCAGCCACGGAACACCAGATGTTTTTCAGCCCACACCCTTGAACATGTAGAATAAGAAGGGAAAAAAAACAGAAAATAAATAGATGACAAAAAAATACATTAAAAGGTCCGGGCTCATCCCACAAACATTCTCCCGACCGAGATACACCCCACCAATATAGTATACTTAGTTAAGAGGTTTTTTCTATATTTAAAAAAAATACTTCAATGCGATTTTTCCACGTTGTTCGTTGATGAAACCATTATTTGGATTTATCAGCTTCTATTATATGATTTTATCGTTACTTTTTTGTGGAGTGTATAGAATCGAAGAATTTTTTGTTAAAATTGACGAGCTTTTTTAAGCTCCCGACCTAGCGATGCGGCATTAACGCTGTAACGGCGAGTAACACAACACAAGAGTGGAACTTAAATATAACGATCCGATAAATTTTGATCGATTTTCCCAAACTTAAAATGGGGATGGTTATTTATTCAGAGTGCACACAAGTCATCAAGTTTGATGAAAGCTTTTAAAAGTTTCAGGATACGATAACCCATGGTGTTTACTAAAATGGTTACTGATTTACGAAAATAAATTCTCGACATCTAAAACCTCTCATCATCATCATGCCATATTCCTTTTGGGGTAAGCAAAAATAACAGATATCCACTTTATTATATTATTACTTACACTTCTTCATACACCTCGACATTCATACATTATGTAAATGCGAGAAACCTTCAAATCGCTCATGTGTTGTTACTTTTATATGACGTTATTAAGTGTTCCGCCACCCCCTCATATGTTGCTAAAATATTTAACGCCTTTCCGACCACAGATTCGAGGAGGGATTGCTTTTTTGCTTTTCCATTACACGTCACTTTACTTTATCCGTCGTCGTTTACTTTCCACTGTGTTAGATTCTGGAATCAAACACCAGTTATCAATTAATATAAGACTCGCCCCATTGTTGACGTGCTTCAAAATAAATATTATAAAACATTACATTTCCTTTAAGTGGCATCACGAGGTTTTTTTAGTTTTTTATCATTAATTTTTCAAGTTTCCCTTTCCTTCTTCTGGCAATTGATGGCTATTGAATTTGTTTTATTTTGTTGCCAGTTTTCTTTTATTTAGCGTTTGCTATAGCATAGTTTATTTCCACTATCTATAACCCTTAAGATATAGTCGGAGAAGACCATCAGATTGGATATACCTGCCTTTTCTAAAGTCGACCTGATCCATAATTATTTTGTATGTAAACGAGGCGAGAGCTGTGTACATATATTAAAAGGCGGGAAGATTTACCCTCTATACTTTCCCCGAAAGAGACAGTGTTTTTATAAGAGCTTTGTGTTATAACTCAATATTTGAATATATGATAAAAGAAATGAGTGATTATTGCGCTACATAGATTCAAAATTTATTTCATAATATTCATATTTTACTTGAAGATAACTTCATAGATCTAAACGCACTCGGATGATTTATTGTACAAAGTCTGAAATACGATTTTTTTTAAATTGATAATTTTTTAGCATTTTCTGGTGACTTCTTGATAATGATGTATTATTATTTTTTTAGATCTGGATAAAACGTCAAATGAAAAAACCAGTGACGTGATCGTTTTTAAATTAAAAAGTCATTTTATAATATAATTTGACACGACTTGGAAAATTTCTAGCCGTCGTGAAAATTCTAGAACAAATTACTATTGAATTTTATCACTGACGCTCTCGCCGTTCTTAAAAGCCTTCCCCCCCCCCCCACCCTCTAACATAATGTAGTTTCGTGATTCATGCCAAGATATTTTCACTTTTCGTCACATCAAAACTTAAAACTTGTCACATAAAAATTGTTTTTAGATCCTAACTATTACAATTTGTCGCATAAAAGAGATCGCTTATTATCGAAACTTATCTACGTTGGTGCGTTAAAAATGCAAAAATGTTCACGTTTCTTTTTTTTTACAAAAATCACTTCTTTTTTCTTTACGTAAAAAGAAATCAAATAAATAAATAAAACACTTATTTAAACAAGTGTTTTATATATTTGTTTTTTTTTCTTTTAACATAAAACATGGCAACACAAAGTGAAACTTAAGTCTTTTCTAAGATTCAGGAAATTACTTTTTTTTTCATTGAAACTTCTATTAGCGCGGTAGAGCAAATTGGCCTGAACGTCATGAAAAGTGAAACGGTGTAATACATTAATATTTATTTTTATTAGATATTTTATTTATTAATAAATTATCAATAATTATTTAAACATTAATAACTATTATTAATAATAATTAATATTATTAAGTGTATTATATTATTATTAAAATTGTTATTAGTTATTATTAAAAATACATAAAATCAACTTTTCCTAGGAGCTAAGAAGTTTCACTTCTACCGCGCGAGAGTCTCACGCTTCTGTTTTTTTTTATTTTTCACCTCGGGTTATATGTTGATCGTCGTGATTCTATTCTATGTCTGGAACTTGGTGCATTATTTTCCCCTCGGGTTATATGTTGATCGTCGTGATTCTATTCTATGTCTGGAATTTGGTGCATTATTTTCACCTCGGGTTATATGTTGATCGTCGTGATTGTATTCTATGTCTGGAACTTGGTGCATTATTTTCCCCTCGGGTTATATGTTGATCGTAGTGATTCTATTCTATGTCTGGAACTTGGTGCAATATTTATCTTCATCCCTCTTAATCTTGAGGCATATTGAATGCGGCTTTCTAATATGATCCTGTTAACTCCTTCATTAGTTTTCAATACATCTGATAGGATAATCTGATCTATGGTAGACATTAATATATTGTGCTACCCCACTTCACAAAAATCTACATTGGCTGATGTGTCGCGAATGGATTGATTTGAAACTTGGTCCCTTTGCATTCAAGTCCCTTAATGGCATGTCTCGATTGAACCTTTCGAATCTGTGTCCAAGAGATGTGGCTTCGGAGAGGAGCAGAACTTGGAGATTGGTATTATCTTCATCAAATACGCGGGGAAATACCAGATCTAATGACCGCAACCACTATATTTCTTACTTTAGTTTACTTAATACCAGATCTAATGACCGCAACCACTATCTTTCTTACTTTAGTTTACTTAATACCAGATCTAATGACCGCAACCACTATCTTTCTTACTTTAGTTTACTTAATACCAGATCTAATGACTGCAACCACTATATTTCTTACTTTAGTTTACTTAATACCAGATCTAATGACCGCAACCACTATCTTTCTTACTTTAGTTTACTTAATACCAGATCTAATGACCACAACCACTATCTTTCTTACTTTAGTTTACTTAATACCAGATCTAATGACCGCAACCACTATATTTCTTACTTTAGTTTACTTAATACCAGATCTAATGACCGCAACCACTATCTTTCTTACTTTAGTTTACTTAATACCAGATCTAATGACCACAACCACTATCTTTCTTACTTTAGTTTACCTAATACCAGATCTAATGACCGCAACCACTATCTTTCTTACTTTAGTTTACTTAATACCAGATCTAATGACCGCAACCACTATATTTCTTACTTTAGTTTACTTAATACCAGATCTAATGACCGCAACCACTATCTTTCATACTTTAGTTTACTTAATACCAGATCTAATGACCGCAACCACTATATTTCTTACTTTAGTTTACTTAATACCAGATCTAATGACCGCAACCACTATCTTTCTTACTTTAGTTTACTTAATACCAGATCTAATGACCGCAACCACTATCTTTCTTACTTAAGTTTACTTAATACCAGATCTAATTTACTTAATTCTAACATTACTTCATATTTTCTTATATGTTTATAGAAATAAACTTATAAAATATTTAAATTTCCCTCTTATTGGTTTTCCTTTGAATGTCTGCATGATCACCATTTCACCTGAAGAGAGTCTTAGAATAAGAGGAAGAAACACGTTTTAAAATAATTAGTGTAGTAACAAAGTAATTTATTGTTAAATGTTCTAATATAAAATTCCACAAATTAAAACGCAAAACCTGTGAACAAATATTATAGTATTCAGTTTTTTGTGAAATTTTATTATACTTGTATATTATTTTGCTACGTTGTTTTTCAATTTCTTACTGTGTGCAAATAACGTAAATACAATACTTGATTTTCCTTCTTGTTCAAAATACCTTAAATAATATTTGCCGAATATCCATTTCAATCAGGATTACTTCGAGTACAATCATACTCGTAACATTTAAAATCGATTCAATATCCTGCCAATAGGAGCGGCAAACAGCCGTGTAATAGCTGATACGCTTTTCAATAACTTAGAGGTTATTTTCTTTTATTGAAATACACACACATATAAGGCAAGGTTTTCAATACTTTGTATCCCGATCCCGTGTGAACTAAATTTTACGTTGAGTATCGATCCCGTGTTTTTACTTGATCGATGCATTTAAACAAAAAAAAGGATATATTTCTGACATCTGACGAATATTTTTGTAAACAATTCAACTTTTAAAGGAGAGTCTCCTGATTTCTTACATGGATAATACGCTAGATGATGTAAATATGCATTAATTTATTTATGATGGATATTATAACGTTGCGTCATCAACGTACAGTAAAGTATCAGATCTTGAAGATTTTGACATATGAACCTGAAGATCAACTACCATACAGTCTCCGGGTTCTAATAGAATGAGAAAATAACAGGATCATCTAAACAAAAACAAAATGTGTTTAAATATGTGTCGATACGTATTCCATCAACTGACAGAAAAAGAAAACCCTGCAGGACTTGTAAGGTATGTGCTAAGCACAAGAAGATAAGTGAGACCCGGTATGATACATGTGTAAAGAGTGTAATATAACGCAACACAAAATATAATATTGGCTAAATTATTGTACTAAACTAATTCATCAAATTATTTTAAACAAACAAACAACGTTTCATTAAAATATTCTAAATATTTACTAATATATATTAATTTAAGTAAATTCTTCATAAAAATCTGAAATTTATCATAAACAAACCAAGACACTAGAAACATTTTCATGATTTTGATTGGGTCTTAAAGTGTTGATCACGAAATAAAAGTGGAATGTTTTGAAATAATTATAAAAATAATATAAATAGTTGTTCTGGTATTTACACGATTAATTACAATATTTAAAAGGTTTGAAAATGAATGTTGTGAAATCACAGTTTATGGTTATAGAAAGAGGTGTGCTGAAAAGTGTTTGCGATGTATGGATTATCGTTGAGGAACTGGAGCAGGTTGATAAGTTCTATAGTCTGGACAGTATATAGTATTAACGTGTGATGGGTGAGTTTTAAAGGGGCATTAAAATAAAGGTAGTGACAGGTAACGGAGCATTTAATGTTATATACGAGTATAACAACCGCGTTTTATCAAAAGCATTTTAGGAGCTAGTCCTTAAGGGAGAGATGATGATGATTTGTTGATAAATAAAACTCGTTAGATCGCAATGCGGAAAGAGAGGAATTTTATTAGTAACGTAGGTATTTACATCATTTTAGAATGTGCGCGGGAATGCGCTCGCGATATGCCTACGTCTCGTTTCGTGCGAATGCGTTTGCGAATGCAAAAACGATTAATGTTGTATGTAGGTATCATTCAAATACGGAACTGGCGAGACAAGTGTGGTGCGTTCTCGTTCTAGTATGGAATGCGGTCCGCTCTCGGCTACGGGTTGAATGGCCGGCGCGTGGACTTTGTAATTGTTTGTTTTGCATTGCTAAGGAATGCAAAGGTCACTTCATCGGTCATTGACCGTGTGTATGGACGCCTACAGTGTTCCGAGTGTGCGACCACCACAGCATCAAAAATGATAATACGTAAAGGTATGTTGGTTTTTACATAAAGGAGCATTGCCAAGTCAATTCTTCCCCCCAACCTTGACGTTTGGGGGGAAGAATTAACTTGGCAATGCTGTGGAGATGCATGCAAAAATAAAAATTATCAGTGTTGATACGTAACATATTAAATAAGGCGGAATGAAAACGTCAGAAAATAACACATGGATAAAATGGATGTTTAAATTAAGATGAAGAAAGGAACTTAAAGATGGTTTGGATGTGAAAGATGGTTTGGATGGGAAAGAATGAATATACGAAATAATAACTAAGTGAGTACACAAGTCAGATGTGCACATTAAACCATAAATGTTGATAAGACTTCCCAAAAAGAGTTATCTTCAAGAGGTTTCCAAAGTTGCACACGTCACCCAACTCTCTTAACACTTTGAGGATTACAAAATAATGTAAGCTGAAATAACATTATTACTCTAGTGTTTTGTGAATAATTAATTAAACCATCTGATTTAGGTTTATATTTCACAACAAAAATAAATTAAATTCGAGCGAAACATATATTTACCAAAAATAAAGATTATCAATAAATTAAGTATAGCTGTAGCAATTTCAAAATAAGTATGTTTAATTGACGAAAAAATACACTATTATCGACTAGAACTAACCAAGAAATAGACAACAAATATAATTACAGTATCCGGCGGAAAGGAATACACATCGTTTGTAAAGCATCGTCTATGTCGCACGATGCGGTTAGCGCATGTGTATTACTTACCACCGGGTACTGTAACTATTGTACACATCTTAAGAAATATCTAAATAGCCAAAATCTAACAAATGAGAATTTATTTTAAAAAATCTAGCAATTAAGAATAAATCACATCCTGTAATGCCTGAGCGCCTCATTTCCCTGTCAAGGTAGGCAAATCGATCGATCTATCGATCACCATACTTTTTTTAACTCGACAAACATCCAATAAATACTACTATCTAAAAGTTCCATAAAGAACACATGAATGTGGCAAAACGCTTCCATCGGTCCACAACTCAATACTCAACGGACTTCAACATTAGGTCGAGACTAAATCACTGTCGTAACACGACACGGTGTATGCTGTAGGATGCTATAAAAAATATTCTGTAAGAGTATCATAATGTTTTCTGTGCCAAGATTTTGAAATAGAATCTCCAATACTTAGATTTTTAATAAATCTTGCTTCATCGGTTTGATTATCCATTTCTATTCAGTCGGAGTGCCGAATTGGAGCGCGACCCAAGGAGGTTCGGTCCCCCAAAGCGCCCGCTCAATGGAATATCGCGGGCCCTTACAAGTGTTGGGCTACACGATACACGATATAACATAACTAACATCCATTCCCAAGATTATCCCCTTGAGGTGATATTATACCGACCGAAGCGGCGCTTCAGCCGTCTCTCTCGATGAAAATTTCCGCCCTTTTCAATAAAAATATATCGCATCGATAATGAAAGACTGTCATAATTCTAAAAGGTTTTTTTTTAAATTACTACATACATACATATTATCACGCCATATATCTTGTGGGGTTGACAGAGAGAACAGATCTCCAAACTTTCCTATTCAAGTGTACAACTGTCGCATCTTGCATATTCAAACATCTCGTTATGCACAATCTTCTAATGTTTATACTTTTCCCTTCACCTTCTTCCAAAAATTCATTTGATTCAGCCACGTTTTCCTAGGTCTACTTCCACGTATACTTTATATTGATGACTTGTTTAATATATTCGCTTAATCATTTTTTCGTCATTCATTCTATCAACATGTCCAAACCATCTTAAAGTTCCTACTTAAAACTGACTAAAAACATCAATTTTATCAAAGCATAAATTCCTGATGTCTTCACAACTTTGCCTTAGGGCATCCAACTCCACGACAATAATCTTACTTTGTATCCATCTTCTGCCCAGTCCAAGTATCACTTCCATACTCCAAAGTGGGCCCCAACGCACTATTACCTACTGTCATTTTTGCTACTGTTGACATTGCGCGGTTTTCGTACATGAATATTACATTAAGTGTTACGTTTGCCTTGTTCCCTGTCGCTAACCTTCTTTAAATCTCCTTTTCAACTCGCCCATCACACCTAAGCCTACTGTCTAGATAACAGAACTCATCAACCTGCTCCAGTTGCTCTGGACCCATACATCGCACACATCTTTCTATAACCATTGCATATGATTTCGCGCTGTTAATGTTCAATCAATTTTTAAATGTATTATTAAAATTAAATACCGATTACTTTTTAAAATTAAAATAAATACGTTTTTGTATCAAAGATACATATTTCGTTATTGTCATCACCACCACAATGTCCATATTAGGGTAAGCAGTCAGAATAGATCTCCACCTTATTCCATCTTTACACATACGAGTATGATTTGTTTCTGCTACGTCCATACACCTCGTCATATATTTTTTTTATTATGAAGGCTTTTCCTCAGTGCTGTCTTAACACACAGCTCTTCTGGATAATACTTAGAGACCTCACAATGTTAAAATAGTTGTCCTCGTTTTGAAGCATGTTATTTTTTTATTATGAAGGGTTTTCCTCAGTGCTGTATTAACACATAACTCTTCTGGGTAATACTTAGAGACCTCACAATGTTAAAATAGTTGTCCTCGTTTTGAAGCATGTTATTTTTTTATTATGAAGGGTTTTCCTCAGTGCTGCATTAACACATAGCTCTTCTGGATAATACTTAGAGACCTCACAATGTTAAAATAGTTGTCCTCGTTTTGAAGCATGTTATTTTTTTATTATGAAGGGTTTTCCTCAGTGCTGTATTAACACATAACTCTTCTGGGTAATACTTAGAGACCTCACAATGTTAAAATAGTTGTCCTCGTTTTGAAGCATGTTATTTTTTTATTATGAAGGGTTTTCCTCAGTGCTGTCATAACACATAGCTCTTCTGGATAATACTTAGAGACCTCACAATGTTCAAATAGTTTTCCTCGTTTTGAAGCATGTTATTTTTTTATTATGAAGGGTTTTCCTCAGTGCTGTCTTAACACATAAGTCTTCTGGATAATACCTAGAGACCTCACAATGTTAAAATAGTTGTCCTCGTTTTGAAACATGTTATTTTATGTTTGAACATTGATTTTGTAAGAATTTTTTTGTTGAGAGTATCGATTAATTTTTAGGTTAAATTTATTAACCGGTTACAATTTTTTCCCATGGGTGATTAGAACCGGTAGGAGCCCCAAAACATTGCTATGCTCTGTGCTTAAATTCTGTTAAGATAGCCCTACTTTTCCCTTTTATGTATTTGAAACCTAAAACTATTCAAACTTACTAATCTGAAAAAATAAGACAAACCTTGGCCTTAAAGTTATTTGACCTGAATTTTTTTAAAAGAGATCTGCGTGTCTTAAGTTAAAGGTTTGTAAAGGGTATTTCAAATTGAGTGGTTTTTTTAATACTATTTTTTTTTTAATTCATGAATAAATTATACAATTTGCTATGATTTCAAAAAACTTTTTATTGGTCATTGAAGTATAATGTATGACATAAATACAAAAAAAAAACAATATCCGCCAAATGTCCACCTCTTGCTGCTCCACAGATGTCCACTCTTATGTCAACATTTTCGATGATATTTTGGCATAATTGTGGTTTTAACTCACCAATAACGCGAATAATTTCGTCCTTCAGCTCAGGAATTGATTGGGGGACATTCTTATAGAGCTGGATTTTCACGTAAACCCAGAGAAAATAGTCCAACGGTGTCAGATCACATGATCTTGGTGGCCAATTAACATCACCGTTTCCGGAGATTACAATAGATAAAATAATTCTCAATTTGAACGCGTTGTTGTATTGTATACGACTCAATTTTTAATAATTGTCATACATTACACTTCTCAAATGTCACAAGACCCAGCCACGACGCCATCTGTGTTTTATCCAAGAATTTGAAAACCACTGAATTTGAAAAACCCTTTAGAATATTAAATAATAAATTTATTTGTTATTCCACTAATTAATAAAATAACAAAGTAATTTATTGTCAAACATTATAATACGGAGTTCCACAAAATTTAAATCGATCCGTCTGATAAATGAAAGGTCTTAAATTATTGCAGGCTCCTTGTTCTCTCTTACAGATTTGCAACATGGATTTTATAGTCCAAAACCATACAGTAGCGTCAATGTACAAATACGTAAGAAGTGTTAATGACTACACAAAAAGAGACCGTAAAAGTAATTAATAGGTTCGCTGTCAAAAAAAATTTAACCGTTAAACAATTTGAGTAAAACGCTCTCAAACAAATTAAAACCGTTCAACCATTTTAAGTAAAACGCTCTCAAACAAATTGAAACCGTTAAACAATTTGAGTAAAACGCTCTCAAACAAATTGAAACCGTTAAACAATTTGAGTAAAACGCTCTCAAATAAATTGAAACCGTTAAACAATTTGAGTAAAACGTTCTCAAACAAATTGAAACCGTTAAACAATTTAAGTAAAACGCTCTCAAACAAATTGAAACCTTTAAACAATTTGAGTAAAACGCTCTCAAACAAATTGAAACAATGGCACAATTGAGATAGTAAAACGATTTAAATGGAGTTATGCATGACATAAAGTAAAAACTTTAGACAAACGTTGGTCTTCGAGACTTATCCAGTAGTATTATCTCGTATAACTGAAAAGACAAGAAAGTGAAATTAAGCTAGCTGAGGGGATTTTTCAAACATTCGTATAGCACCCCTAAATGTAGTCTTCAGCCCCACTAATCAAGCCCTCGGATTAAAAAATCACTTAAATACTACTTTACATATACATATATAAACAAGTTATTACGAAAGAAGAACTGACCACACTTCAGTGATTATAAAACGTATTTTTGATATACATTTTCAACCTTAGGAAATTTGATCACATCACATTATACAATAATAAAAAAGTAAAATTGGTTAAACATGACAAATCGTCAGGAAATTCGTTTATTATATATTTTATGTGACATTCTAATATTATATTATATAATATTATATATTCCGATATCCCCAATATCTTGTCGAAAATGTTCAGCGCATCTCCAATTATGAACTTGAGCTACGTTCCAGCCGAAATTGCTTTTTGGCATTTCCAATTCTTCCCTCCTTTTCCCCGTCGTCCTTTACCCATCAATGTACTCATGTTAAATATTAATACTCCACAAAATTGTATCTTTCTGAATGCGCTAATATAAATGAGGCTGCAGTTTAGCGGTTTATTGTAAATGGGGCTGCAGTTTAGACTTATTGGATTGTTTATGTGTGATTTTGCGGTTATAAGTCAGCTACCTCTATAGAAACAATGAACGTAATAAGATGACTGATACAAACCCTTGTATTGTGCTAAAATTTGTTAATATTTAAATAAATAAATATCTAAGAATTCGAAGCAGATCTTGGATCATTGATATATCCGAATCGACAAGCCAATAAAATAACTATTTATTTTATCTTATTTTAAATACTCATTTAGTTGTAAAAATAGTTTAGTAGTAAAATAGTGTAACACATTAATTAATTTCTAGATAATTGTCGTATCGGTTGTGTTTGCTTTTAATAAACTCATAATATCAACTAGGGACACGACAACTCAAGTGTACCGATATGTCGCCCATGTGAACAGAACTAACGAGATCTTATCAAATGAACATCACTTGACACTGACGTATACTCCTAATATAAGAGTTCACAGCAATTATTCGAGAAGGAAAAGGATATATACCGAACTAAACATTGTCGTTCTTTAAAATCAATCCTAAATGGATCTACAAAGTGACAGTATAACTTTTTTAAATTTCTTACCTGAAATTTTATCCATTAAATAGCAGCCATGTAATTGTCTGTGGTAGAATGGTACAAATCATCCAGCTGTGGGTGCTTGTTATCTCTTAAAATATGTATATATTACTAATAATTGTATTATCTTAAATAATAATAAATAAAAAAACGTGAAAGTGAGAAAATATATTGTATTTCTCATGATGTCTCTGAGTTACAAAAAATACAATCATGATACAAAACAAGAATATGAAATTATAAGCGGACAGTAATAAAAACACATAGAAAATCTAGACTAAAACATCAACAATTATCATCAAATAGATGCCCTGACCACAGCATTACTGCAGTTCTGCCATATCACATCGATACAGTGTACAATTTGTATAATTAGATCTTTCAATTGATTTCTTTAATTGTAAACTCTACACTCTGGCTTAAGTGAGAAAATTAAAACACACATTTCAAAATACTAAAAAACACTAAAATAAAACAACCAGACAACTCAAGCAATCCAGATCTTCGACAGTCACCAGCAATAATCTCTTCGAAGATTTTTTTTACATTTGATACAGGTTTGGCCTAATTACATCAAATAACAGGCTTGGCCCAATTATATCAAGAAAAAAATATAAAGTTTAAATACTCTCTTAGCAAAATAACAACGGGAACTAACAGGCAGATATCGAGGTTATTGTAAGCAAAAAAAGACGACCTCCGAGGCCTGGTGGTAAGACGCTTGTCTGCCGATCCGGTGGTTGCGGGTTCGATCCCCGTTGGAATCCAGATTTCATGGGAAGATGGGATTCCTGTCTGGTATTCACTCAGAGCCAATTAAAACATATTTCTGGTTGGTTGGAAGAGATTAACACATGGCAATAAACTCACCAGGCTAAATTTGAAAGAAATAAGAAGCAGGATGATAATTCCAACAAATTATAAGCAGAAAATTAAAAGGGTTTTTACCAGTCACCTGTGGTTCGCTGCTTTAAACCCATGTTTATTAATTGAAACAATCTACAATATTGTATATGCTCGTCGATCAAACTTTAATCACATCATCAAACTATGACCAAAAATTTAAAAAAATCCTACATGCACACATACATATAATACATTGTGTGTAATGTTCATATATAATCATGAGCTTTAATGAAACTTCCCAAAAATTAATTTCTTCAAGTGTTACCTAAAGTTGCACACGCCATCCTTATCTCTGACCAAAAATTGTAAAAAATCCTACATGCACACATACATATAATACATTGTGTGTAATGTTCATATATAATCAGGAGCTTTAATGAAACTTCCCAAAAATTAATTTCTTCAAGTGTTACCTAAAGTTGCACACGCCATCCTTATCTCTAACACTTCAAGACACGCCATTTTACACCACAGGACCAGCAATTACAAAAGCTCTATCACAATTTCCCACCCTATTGGATCGATTCAAAACAATCAATTTATTCTGTGAAAACGAAATCGACCTCAAAGTTCTATTCTTAAAAGGAACATTTACAGACACAGATACGAAATATATAATTAAGCTATTCCATTAAGGGACTTATTTTGTCTGCGAAGCTCCGATAGATATTAAAAAAAAAACTTTAGAAATCGATATATAAATATCGATAGTAAAAAAAGCTTTTGGCAGTTTTTAGCCTTTTCTTTCAATTAGCGCCATAAAAGCGGAAAACTTTTCAATTTAAAGAGTCCATTACTATTTTCCCCCTCTCCATTCTTTCTTTCGCTTTTCTTCCGATCCTGGTCACACTGTTTTCAGATCGACTGGTTGCAAATAATTCACTTACAGTCTCCTTTGTTTGCGAGGGTTTCCTTTGTCCTAGTTTTTGCGAGCGTTATTAAATTATTGCTATAAATTCAATATTTCTTACTTTCCACTTATTGTAAAGAAAAATATTACGAAATAGTACAGCCTTCGCTATTTTTCAACAAATCACGGATTGCAGAATTCAATCAAAAAGGGAAAAACGAAAACCTAGCAATTCGATCATTTTCAAATAAACTACCAATGAACATTTTTGAAGGCATGTTATATTTTTAAAAGTTATTATTTTCTTTTCAAAAGATTGAATGGTGGGTTATGTAATGTGTTTACGTACCGAAGCATTTCTAGAGGTCGAAACCTTTCTGTTCATCGATAGACTATCCCTCGTGATCGAGTATGATTGTCAGCAATTATTAGTTCATTGAGTGCATGCTGTTGCAGGTCAGTAACCACACATTCTTGACAAGTCAACCCTTAGTTCCGATGGCAAGGATATTAAACTTTTAAGACGATTGGTTGGTTTAATCTGATATAGCCTTGCGTAAGGCAGTTTTACGGAGCGCTTTTTTGTATTGCTTAAATTGTTATAAGAATTTATGACTCGCAGTATATCATATAAGCAACAGAAAAACGTAAATTTAAGTGAAAAATTGTCTAAAAGTGAAAATGAAATCTTAGTCCCAACATCAAAAAACAAAACTTGGGAAAAATGTATGAAAGTTTGATAAATGTGTTAAAAATTAGAGCGTGCAGAATATGTAGAATTAAAAAAATAAGACAGAATAAGGAATAAGAATATTAGGAAAGAATGAGGGCTAGATGAGTGAATCACTTGAAGAAATGAGAGTTCAAATTATAAATTTTGCATTATAAAAGTATGGTTTGTGAAAGATTTGGAGTAGTGGTATGGAAATATGTAAGATAAGAAAAGGTTGGAATAATCTAGAAAAACGTTCTCTCCGTGGTTGCAGTCCTAAGACTGGTTTGCAGCAATTTCAACTCTTCTCCTCCATTCCCCCCTGTCCTGTGCGACTCTTTTTAAATCTGTATATGTTGAGCAGCGCACGTCCACCAACAGGTCCTCCAGGTACTCTCGGCGTGGGCGTCCCCTAGAGTTTGTCCCTTCGGCCATACCCTCCATTATGGCATGCAAGAGGCCCTCTTGTCGTATTATATGACCGATCCATCTTGCACGCCTTTCGGACAGGATCCTGAGCAGGTGCCTTCCTCCTTCGATTCGTTGGAGAACCTCTTCATTTGTGATGCGGTCTCTCCAGAAAATTCCTATTAGTCTTCTATAGGACCACATCTCAAAAGCCTCTAGTCTTCGTCTATCTCTTTCGGATAGGCACCATGTCTCGCAGCCGTACATCAAGATACTCCAT
Organism: Odontocerum albicorne; assembly: GCA_949825065.1. Lineage (NCBI taxonomy): Eukaryota > Metazoa > Arthropoda > Insecta > Trichoptera > Odontoceridae > Odontocerum > Odontocerum albicorne. The sequence continues at coordinate 38,498,722 of OX463845.1, read as the reverse complement.
ACATAAGTCTTGATGAGGAGTATTCTCAGTTTTAGGTCTATATTATTTGATTCTATTATTTTCGACCTTTTATTAAATGCAAGTCTAGCCTGATGTACACGGCTGTCGACCTCGCTCTTGGACCGACCGTCCCATGTTATTTTACTCCCGAGGTAGACAAACTCCTTGGTGTTCTTTAGTGGTTTACCCGACATCACTATTATAGAGTAGACGATTGATTAGTGGTTTGATAGCATTATTTAATCGTCGTCGTTAACAGTTCTCTAGAATCTCCTCGCGATAGACAAACTAGTAGACAAACTCCTTGGTGTTCTTTAGTGGTTTACCCGACATCACTATTCTCATCTGGTGTTGCGCTCGGCCTACAGTCAGCAGCTTTGTTTTGTTTTTATTTATCTTCATACTGTAGTTATTTTGAAGAATGCTTTCCATAGTTGTTCGTTACACAACCAAATTAATCAAATGTTGACGAGAGAAGAGTATTGAAGAGCTTGTATGTATTTGTGTATTTTTATAAAGTAAAATATATATAACATGTTGAATAGACGTGGAAGAAGGGAAAGATGTGTACCTTACGTATTTAATTTTTCTTTACTTAATGATTTTTTTAAGTCACAAGACTTTATATATGAGAAAACTTTTATAATAAAAAAAAATAAAGGACAACAAACGCCGTCCCTTTAGACAAGGCTCCATAAAAATAAATTGAAAAAAAGATACCATTAACCATGTTACAAAACCAGGGGTGTTAAAACTTTGGACATTAGAATTCTGGTATCTTTGGTTTCTACCACTATTGAGATTCAAAGGCGTGTTTTCAAAATACAAAAAAATGGTTTTAAAATGTGTGCTAGAGGAACTTTGTGAAATGAAAACATTATGATTAATATATTCCTTCATAATTTGTTTGAATTTTATTTTTAACTAACCCGTTTTTAATATCTGGAAATTTTGGTGTACGAGTATATTAATTTTGTTTTATGTTAATTGTTTTTTTTTTTTTGCTACTACGAGTATATTTATTTTGTTTTATGTTAAGATTTTTTTCTCAATGTATTTTCTACTAAATGGTCTTTCTTATAATATACGAGTACATCGCTATTATTTTTAATGTTAATTTTTTTTTTGACAAAGTAAAATACAAATATTTTTAAATTAGACCTTTAATTAAATTTTTTTGTTTATTGACTTTTCAATTACTTTTTTTATTTATTACACACATACTCGTACACATCATACAACCGTGTACCTTCCGGGTAGGCAGGGAGAACTAATCTCCAATATTTTCTATCCAAGCACTTAACTTTCACCTCTTGAATCATACCTCTTGAATAATGCATAATCTTCTTTTATTCATACTTTTACCTTTACTTTCTTTCAAAATCTGGTCAATTTAATTTAACTATATATTCCTCGGTTTATATTTTCTACACACATCTCGCACTTCTGACTTATATACTAGCTTAGTCATTATTTCGTAATTCATTCTTTCAACATCTCCAAGCTGTTTTAAAACTTCATTCTTCATCTTGGTTTAAACATCCGAGTTATCCAAACATTTCTCGGTGTTTTTATTCCGCATTCTTTCATATGTTAACAATCTAAATTTTAAAACAAATCAATGAGAGGTCATATTTCAAATCAAATCAATGAGAGGTCATATTTTCAGATCAATTTAATGTAGTTGCTCCTAGCACTGACTGGCCATTGCAAATGTATTTATAATACTTTCATGAAAATGGAATTCACAATTTACGGAGGATCTCTCAAACGATAGAGGGGAAATTGACTTCTTAGATCTAGCAGTATCAAAAGAATGTTGTGCTGCATTTGAAATTGAAAGTGCTGGAAACTTTCTGAGATATTTAAACTTAAGGCCTAAAACCGTTAAGAAATCTTAAAGAAAATGACTCGCGTTTATTATAAGTATAATAACTGCGCTGCGAGTAATTTACCTTCTCCTATGACGCCATCTTTAAATCAGGTCTCGTCGGTATTACTGTCACAATCAAATGTGTCACTGCAGGTGAAAGCGTTACTTTGGACAGGTCCTTGTTCGTCACTTTGTGACGTTGCGCTTATAATAAATTTAAAATATTTCGATCTTCTAGTATAGTGTTATAGCCTTTTGCAACGAAAACACTTTTAGAATTTCAACTGTGTAGTTTTATTTGTATGAAGATTGAATAACATTTGAAGTATAATATTAACAGTATTATAATAACGATGATGATAATATCTTAGTGGCTTTTAGAATAATGATGTCTGCCTCAAATATGGCGTCCTATTTAAAGCAAAGATAACTATACCACGACTCCTCGTTAGATTAGGAAGGAATGTTTCGGGTATGTTATCCTTGCCCTTAAGGTCAAATCGATATCAGGCGACTTATCTCGTCGCAGCTTCTCCCATTTAGTGATACCAAATCTTTATTGAATTTGGGGAGATAACCACCGACGAGATGATAAACTTAAACATAATACATTGAGTAGGTTGACACTCATGTGATAACGCTAATATTTATAGGATCTAGTACATGGTTAGCATCGATAAGTTTGACAAGGGTTTACATAACTTATAATATTTAATTGAATGTGGATAAGAACATCGATAAGATAACATCAGTTTTGGTGATTATATCGTGTTACAGATAATGCTAATATTTATAGGTTCTTAAATAAGCGGAACATTGGTTGCATTGCGGGTGAATGAGAGTATAGATAAGATGAGCATGCGCTGGCAGTAGACACATGACAATAGATTGTGCTGGATGGATACTTTTGTCTTTCATAACAGAGGTGTGATTGAACCCAATTGGACTGATGAAGAAGGCAAAGTGGCTCATAAATAAATTTCCTCAGCCTCATCGACAAGATCCGGTTCTTTCGCTAACCAATAGCAAAAGCAAACCTGCTTTTTTATTATATGACCCGACCACACAAGAAACATGTGTAGCAAGAGCATATGTGGATATCCAACATCGAGAACTTTAGACATCTTGACTTATTCAGAAAAACCTCGCCAACTGATGACTGAAAAATATAAAATAATTGATTTGGGTACAAAGAGTTTTTTCGGGCTGCAGTAAATGGGTTAAGGATTACCATAATGCAGGCCAACATCTTTTGGAGAAGGTACATCGACATGAAGAATAATATGTTTCAAGCAAATAAATGTATCGTTCATTGATCAATTTTTTTTGCTGATCTAATACTCGTACGGTCTTGCAGGCAAATATCAATTTACACTATTTTTGGGTCTAGATTTTATGATGTATATTGTGGGTTCCGTATAGGCAACGTTCATTTCTATGTCAGCACTTGTCTTCTCTTGGGCAAAGAGAACATATCACCACTTCATTATTTACTGGCGCAAAGCTTCCTGCTACGTCCATGCACCTCGTCATGTAAATTTTCCTAATATAAAGGCTTTTCACTTTTTATTCTTTCAAAATTCGATCGATTTGGTTGAGTCACATTTTTTTAATTGTTTCTCTACTTCTTTTACCTTCTTTAAAACTTGTATAAATATTTTTTTTAAATATCTTATAAATCATTTTTTTTACGTGGACAAACAATCTAAATGCTACCTTATTTATCTTAAGTACTGCATATTTTCATACATTGTTTTTTCACACACGCTTCGCAACGCTCATTAATACATTAATGATGATAAACGTAGTAAATAATTACTACAAGAATAAGAAGAGGAACGTTTTAAGTTGACTTATTTTAAGTTTACAGTATGTATAGTGATGACTACCACGCAATAAAAGTGGAACTATTTCTAAATTATCCATCCCCCTCCCTGAAAAAGCAGTGGCTCCCGCTTCACTCCACTTTCTTCAGTTGTCATCCCCAACTTCAGCGCCACTCGGCTGACAGAGATAAATCGGCGAGACTTTCCGCATATTCTTTCAGGCTTGAACTGAAAATGTTTCCAATAAAATTGTTTTCACATTCAGCTCAAAACTCTACCACACCAAATAAAAACTAAGAAAAAATATTTATTTTACAGTATTTTTTTAATATATTTGTTTTAGTAACACATAATATGCTTCATTCTAAGCTCGAGAAGACTATGATCTACCTCGAGATCATTGAGCAGCTCGTAGGATAAGCGTGATGACGAATTTCTCTGGAATGAAAATGCTCTGCTGGAATGCCTACAGCATGCAGCAGAAGATCGAGGAACTGATGCTGTTGGTGTACAGTTCAGGTATAGATATTGTGCTTATTACGGAAACTTTGTTAAAACCTGTATCTCGTGTGAGAGGCACCGGTGGCTTCACCGTCTAGAGATCAGATCGCGTTTCTGGTAGAGGTGGAGGCACCGCGATCCTTATCCAAGACACTATCCATCATACCCAACTCCTCACGCACGCCCTGACAAACTTGGAGGCTACTGCCATCAGCCTCAAGGTTAACAGGGAGACAGTCTCCATTGTGGCAGCATATTGTACCGGCTATCATTCACTTCTGGAAAAGGACATCGAGGCAGTGCTGGCCCAAGGTCATCATGGCCGAGGACTTCAATGCCAAGGACCGTTACTGGAACTGCTTGAGAGCTAACCCGAACGGAACGACGCTGTACAATTATATGGAAAACCACAACTGTCAAATACTCTATCCAAATCAACATACCTGTTTCATCAACCTCCGTAGTCCTTCTACACTGGACATTGCCGCAGTCAAAAACAACCCCAACATCTCTGGTTTGACTGCTCTAGAAGCTCTCTCGTCACACCACCTCCCAGTCTACTTCTCATTGGGAGTGAGGCCGATTGCTAGCCTCAGAGAGCAGTACGACTACGCCAATGCTGACTGGAAGGGTTACAAAGCCTACCTCCACAACCAGCTCTGCCTATCACCTGAAACTCTGGTGAGCCCACAGGACATCGATGCCGCGATAGATACCATCTCCACCTTCATCCCTGATGCTCGTGATGAAAATGTTCCCCTCAAAATTGTCACTCCATACCAAATAACTCTTACTCCTCATATCAAACTCCTTATATTTCTAAAAAACAAACAAAGGTAGACCTACAGACTTACACTAGACAAACGTGACAAAACACTTCTAAACGTCCTTCAAGATGAAATCAAAAAAGAAATCCGCCTACTTGAAAACCAGCTATGGCAGAGAAAGTTGGCGGCCCTAGAACCGGGTAACGGTACTCTCTGGCGAGTCGTGAAGGGTATCAAGTGCTCGTCTCAAAGCATACTACCTCTGCGTACAGCCTCAGAGTTGGCTGTTTCTGGCATTGACATGGCCTTGCCTTGGCGGACGCTTACGAGCTCAATGTACTCGTACATGGATTACGATTTATCTTCAAACGCTCTTTAAAACCTTATTGTTCTCAACCATGTATGGATATGTATCATATATTTACGAATTATCATAATAAGACTAGGCAAACAAATCCCAAGAGTAAAAAATTAGATTCCATCAAATTTTAGTCAGTGGAGCTTAACTTTTTAGAGGGATGATGACTTTGTTTTGATTATTACTCATAATCTAAGCGTCATATTCAAATAATAATTGTCGAATGCGTTTATCATCTTACAATGTAGTCGTTAATATTTTAACTATATTTTCTTGGAGCGCTCAGTATTTGTAGGGAGGAGACCTTTACTTAGAATAATAGGTCCTAAGCCCATTAACCCATCATAATGAAATTTAGCAAACGTGTTCGGAGTTTTCAAAATTTGACTCTAGAAACTTTTGGTCGGTGGCACTCAACCTTATTTGAAGAAATTTTCTTTAAAATTTACTCCTCAACTAAACATCCAATGTGAATAATATCAATTTATGCGTATTTTAATTCAGGAACTCCGAATATCATTTTGGATATCTCTTTTTTCAGACGTGGACTTTTTTTAATATATTTTTTACTTGATTTACATATTTTTAGATTTTCTTTACGACACATTTTCGAAAATAATAAATAATAAAAATTACTAAACTTTTAACTAGGGCAAGCAAAAAAGTAAGTATACAAAAATGAAATACTGCAACTGATGAAGGAACTTAGAAATCGTTTGAAAAAAATGGATCAAAAGTTTTACAAATGTAAACTTCGAATGAAACAATGGATATTCTGGAAAACAAAAAAATGAGACCTTATAAAAGAAATAGGTTCCAACGACATTCGAACCCGCAAATCCTGGACAAAAGGCCACAAAGTTCGTATGTGATGTATTTTAGTTCAATTATGTTTTTCCTACGATATTTTGTCTTCTGGGGAGATTTTAAAAATGATTTGGCTTATTGTAATAAGTATGCAATAGTTATGGTAACAGACAACGTGGAATGGGAAAGTAAATGCGATACATGGGTGAGCGATGAAAGATAATAGCAAATTATGATATTCTGCTATTAGCGAAGTATTTTCTAAGATGATTGAAGAATTTGGGCATGTAGAACGAATGAAGGAAGAAATGCTACGAAAACTAATACATAATACAAATATAATTGGAACTTTTCCAGCAAGGAAAATGTGATTGAATAATATTCCGAAAGAAGGATACGTAAAAAAAATAGACAAATCGTAGAAATTGTATTACAAGGTGTTTAGATGTACAATTAAAGGGGCAAAATATGTGTGTCGAGATAGGAAAGTCTAGCGCTTTGTGTTTTTTTCCTACCCTGACAAGCAAATAACGTGTCGGTATTATTTCTTCAAAACATTAAAAGATTTTTTGGAAAAAAAATAATTTTGATTCACTTCAACAAACTGATTGCAAAGTTCCAGACAATTTCAAAACCGCTACATTTTATATCGTTTATTATGTGCCATCATCATTAGCAGCGTATAATCTCACAGGAAGCCATCACCTCACATAACTCAGCTCAATGGCGATTGGCTTATTCCAAGCATAATCTAATCCAAACTTAATCTATTCCAAGCATTTAATTTATGACCGTGCCGACGTTCGTGGCCTGATAGCATTCGCACTACACAAGCTGGCGTCTCAGGTATGTATTATACATTATTGGCGGATTAACTTCCAAGCTGGTTTGCTCTTAAATGATTTGACATTTATACACAAGCTTCGTAGCCTGGTTGATTAAATGCCTGTCTTTCAATCTACAGATAACGGAATCGATTCATGTTGGAAACTAATTTATTTGAAAAAAAGTTCCATTCGACTTTTCACTTCAGGCCTCTTTGACATATTTCTAATTGGTAGAAAAAGATTATCTAATTGGTTGTACAGCATGACTGAAGGTTACGATCTTCACTGTTATGCTTACGCAATATATCTCTATCCATTTGTCTCTCTGGCCAGATGTGAAACTTCGCACTGAATGAAGTAGGTAACGTTCTTGATCTGGTCGGTCCGACGAAAGGTCTCCTACCAGAAACATTGCCCAGCATGAAGTTTCATCGTGTCTGAATATGTGTCCGAAGAAACCCATTGTTGTCAGATTGTGGAAAGACGAAAGCTTATATGGAGTTCTAATAATAGATTCGTTTGTTCTCCTTTCCATCCAAGATATTCGAAGCATTCATCTCCAGGACCACATCGATCTTCTTTGCATCAATATACTTTATTTTTCAAACGTTTGTTTCATATAGAAATATCAAAGCTTCGGCGAGTCTCGTTTTAACACTTTAAGACTTGATCAAAATTATTGTAACCGTTCCCAGTGACCGGCATGTTTTTGAGGAATTCTGATTTTTGTAAAGGGCTTACTAAAATTACAGTATCTTAGTACGTTTTCAGGATATTGTTATAAGACTATATATTTGTTTAAAATACTTTAGATATTTAGTTAACTGCTAGTATTTTCCTTTGCGGAGAGCTCGTTTTAACACTTTAAGACTTGATCAAAATTATGGTAACCGTTCCCAGTGACCGGCTTGTTTTTGAAGAATTCTGATTTTTGTAAAGAGCTTACTAAAATTACAGTATCTAAGTACGTTTTTAGGATATTGTAATAAGACTATATATTTGTTGAGGATATTGTAATAAGACTATATATTTGTTAAGAATATTGTAATTAGACTATATATTTGTTTAAAATACTTTAGATATTTAGTTAACTGCTAGTATTTTCCTTTATGGAGAGCTACAACACACTTTTTACACATACGTATGCCGAGTCTCACTTATCTTTTCGTATTTAACACACACCTAGGAAGTTCTGCAGGGTTTTTTGTCAGTTGATGGAATATATAGTATATCAACACATATGTACAAATGCTCTTCGGCAACCTGTTTGAAAAATCCGGCAAATTATTTATTATATTTAGAGCCGGTACTTATATTTAGAGCCGGTACAACATAGTATGTACGAGTACATATACAACATAGTATATACGAGTACACACACAACATAGTATGTACGAGTACATATACAACTTAGTATGTACGAGTACATGTACAACATAGCGTGTACGAGTACATACACAACATAGTATGTACGAGTACATATAAAACATAGTATGTACAAGTATATTCTGAAATAACATGTACGAATATAGTATATCTAGAGAAACTATTGCATTTTGTTTTATCAAACACTGTTTATTCCACTTTTAGTAATGGTATAACGCTACTGGTTTAAAGGCTTTCACCTCATCATAAGGGGAGCACAAACGAGGATGTGCTTTTTTTTGTGCTCCCCTGATGATGAGGTGAAAGCTTTGAAACCGGTAAGGTTATATCGTTACAAAAAGTGGAATAAACAGTGTTTGATAAAACAAATTACAATGTCTTTAAACCTGCACAATGTTAATGCCTCAACTATAAATAATAGAGAAACTATCAAAAGATCTGGGCTCATCTCATAACATCCTCCAAATCAAGATACACCCTCACCAATAGAGGGAGAGCCCGGCCGCGAGGACGTCAGAGGTTTTTTATTCTTTCAGTTCACACCCGTTATATGGGTGTGCAATAAAAGATTCGAGCAAGTTAAAAGATAGAAAAAATAAAGATAGAAAACAAAGTTAGTAAATGAAAATGATATTTGAATAAAAGTAAAAAAAAACTGAAAATATAACACTCTAGGGAAATAGAGAAAAATTTGGGAGTCGTTATGGACGCGGGAATATTTAAAGATAATGCTTTTTTAGCTTTATTTTAAATTGATATTAAGTATGGGATTAACCTGAATTTATTTAATATTTCACGTTTATTTTTAAAATGTATTAGCTTTGTTAAATTATTTTTTTATTTTATTGTATTGAGGAATGTACAGTAGCTTCCACCTTGATCATCTCAAATTTTATTTCGGGCAAATACATGGTTTTTCCTTGACTTATGCGACCTGGAAAATTGGCACGCAATACAATCCTAAGGCTTCAATGTCGCGCACCGCTTCGTTGATGGGACAAATGAGAAACACGAGTTGAGGAATTCCAGAGCACAATTCATACAGACGGGAACAAATGATTCTAGGCATGTGAACAACTGTAATACATCCCACTTTATTTGCCCCAACAAATTTGATAAATTCTGTATTGAATGTAAAGGAAGCTAAATTTGAAAAAAATTGAATGTGGAATAAACTCACATAAATAAAAATCATGTAAGGCCATCACTGGTGGATTTATTGATTTCAAACTGTGTCTCTTTGTATTCTGGTCCCTTGATGGAATTTCTCCATTGTATCTTTGAATTCTATGTCTGAGCCTTTGACGAAGTTTAGAACTTTATGGTAAATTTTGTTTTCATCGAATAAATTGATTTTTTTAAATCGATCCAAAAAGGTGGGGCATTATGGTACAGTTTTTGGCATTGCTAGTCCTGTGGGGTAGAAATTTGCGCCTCTTAATTTTTGATATGGAGGTGTTATCAAAATATATTATTGTATATACGAGTATATATATACTACACGCATACTATCCTCAAACTAAATTTGTTACTGTCCCATCAGAAATTTGATACTGTCCCATCAGAAATTTGTTACTGCCCCATCAGAAAATTTACAAAAGTTTCTTTGTAGTTCCTCTTCCCTTAGTAAGTTTATTGCGGTTTTCTTACCAAATATCCCACCTTCTTATCTTTACACTTAATTTGTTATTTTTTTTATCCTTATAATTAACACAGGCACATTTTTAATATTTGAAGAGACGGCATATCCTTTCGTCAATCTGAGTTTATTTTTTATTTGATTTGTGCATCACATCTCCAGGTTTGTGCATCACATCTCACAATACCCGCTTATATTTTACCTCATCTATGAGTTATAGTGGTGCGAGATTTATTTGTTATAGTACGGTCTAGGTTGTCTCCAGGATATCGAGAATAAGGTTTACTCACAGTATTATAATGAAAATTACGTCAGTGAGTCTATTTGCCTTGGCGTTATTGGAATGGAATGGAAGGCCGTTGCTATTGGCTAAGTGGGGAATCTAAGCTTTCATTTAAAAAAATAATTCTTCACAACGGTCAAATCAAGATTCATCGCTTGATCAACGCCTTTAAAAGCCGTTTTACACTTGAGAAGATCGATATCATCGGCGTTAATATATTAGGTGTTAACATAAGTTGTGTCCGATTTTTTCAAATTTAAAAATGAACATCAAAAGTAAAACAAAATGGTCAAAGTTATACGTCATTCGAAAGAAAATTTTCTGCGCTACAAGATATTGTGTTTGCTTTTACGTTACATATATTATTTTATTTGATTACAAGCCTTCAAAATGGAATGTCAAGTAGACGAAAGTGAGCATTATCGATACCTCCTTCTGTTAACGTTCAATCGAAGGAATAAAGCCGCCAAAGCTGCTCGCGATATTTGCGAAGTGTACGGTGAAGATGCTATGAATAAAAGGACGGCTCGTCGATGGTTTTTGCGTTTCAAAGACGGTAATTTTGACCTGCAAGACATGGAGCGTTCCGGACGACCAGTAGGCTTCAATGAGGACCGCTTAAACCATATTATTCATTAAGATCTACTTCAAACCACTGTAGAATTGGGTGATCAGATGAATTGTAGTCACACATGACTGTGTACCGCTATCTTAAATCAATGGGAAAAGTCCAGAAGTTCGGCGCTTGGGTTCCACATGTTTTGAATGAAAACAACAAAAATCTTCGTTCGTCAATCCCTTCACAAATATCGCGAGCAGCTTTATTCCCTCGATTGAACGTGAACAGAAGGAGGTGTCGATAATGCTTACTTTCGTCTACTTGACATTCTATTTTGAAGGTCTGTAATCAAATAAAATAATATATGTAACGTAAAAGCAAACACAATATCTTGTAGAGCAGAAAATTTTATTTCGAATGACGACCTTTTCCGTTTAGTTTTACTTAGACACGTTTAGACACAACTTATGTTAACACCCAATACGTCTTGCAAATCAAATGTGGGGAAGGAGGAGGTTTTAGCCAAATTTAATTTTGCGATCCGGTTTTTTCGTAGGTGATCTGATGAAACTTAATCTGAGAGATTAATCAATGTCACTTTTTATGCATATTTTTTATCTTCAAACGCTCTTTAAAACCTTATTGTTCTCAACCATGTATGGATATGTATCATATATTTACGAATTATCATAATAAGACTAGGCAAACAAATCCCAAGAGTAAAAAATTAGATTCCATCAAATTTTAGTCAGTGGAGCTTAACTTTTTAGAGGGATGATGACTTTGTTTTGATTATTACTCATAATCTAAGCGTCATATTCAAATAATAATTGTCGAATGCGTTTATCATCTTACAATGTAGTCGTTAATATTTTAACTATATTTTCTTGGAGCGCTCAGTATTTGTAGGGAGGAGACCTTTACTTAGAATAATAGGTCCTAAGCCCATTAACCCATCATAATGAAATTTAGCAAACGTGTTCGGAGTTTTCAAAATTTGACTCTAGAAACTTTTGGTCGGTGGCACTCAACCTTATTTGAAGAAATTTTCTTTAAAATTTACTCCTCAACTAAACATCCAATGTGAATAATATCAATTTATGCGTATTTTAATTCAGGAACTCCGAATATCATTTTGGATATCTCTTTTTTCAGACGTGGACTTTTTTTAATATATTTTTTACTTGATTTACATATTTTTAGATTTTCTTTACGACACATTTTCGGAACTTTCAACAACCTGCAGGTAAAAAATTCTAACGTACTTTGAGCATGTTACTAGAAAGAAAGATGAATTTTTGAAGAAGCTGGTGATCACGGGGATAATTGAGAGAATAACTACACAAATACTTCCTCAAAGTATACGCAGATAAACCCTCCACACACACAAATGACACAACAGTGGAAAAGTTAATCCCTGAAATCACTGACAATAGACTAAACACGTGGATCACACGTAATTTTTACTTTCAATATAAATAAAAGAACTCGTTTTCGTACGTTCGTTCCGTGTGTAAGCGGTGACTCTCTTTATAACTCAGTTCGTAAATACGATACCGAAAACAATCTCAATTTACGATGGTGTAAATGATTTTCTAGTACATTAAACAAAAGGTTGTCAATCAATAAAGGATACGCCATGTGTAAATATATTTTATATAAACAGACAGGTGTAGATAAACTTTTTCTAACGCTTGAGGAATAAAAGCTAAGTATACCTATTAAGAAATACTAACATAACAGATATACTCGTACAGTGCATATCTGAGTAGAAAGGGTGTATTGCATTGATTTGTATTACATTTTCGTTGTATACAGTACAACTCAGCGGGCTTATTGCCATGTGGCAATATCTTCTGACAAACCAGAAAGATGTAAAAGAATCCTTTAGTGAAATCTTTTTTTGCAGACTGGAATCTTTTTTTTTTTAATTTGAGTTTCAACAAGAATCGTACCCATATCCTCCAGGTTGGTAGACAAGCGTTTTACCAACTAAGTCACGGAGGTTGCCGGAGGGTAATAGAGAAAGGCCAAGGTTGAATCAAGCTAATAATATTTTGAAACGAGGAAATGTAATAAGTCAGAGAAAACGTAAGAGTTATATGAGAAGCTCTACGAACAAAGAAGAAGGGAAGGATGCGTGTCGAGATAAAAAGAAAGTCTGACGTACTGTACTCTGCCTCCCGCGATAGGGAATAGTTGTATATTTGAAGTACGTTGTGAAAGTTTGTTACGTATAACCAAGTTACACAGCAATTACCATCTAAAGTTGTTAAACTACTCTGAACCCGTATTTGATCTAAAAGTTTTGTACATTTTATGTATGGAACATGCAAATCCGCTTCACTGGTTTTATTTTCTAGCGGTCAGTATCGTTATACGAAAACTGCAAATACATTTTTGCTAATCAACTCAAACTCTATTGTACATGTAAAAAGGTTTTATCAAAAGCTCAAATAACTATTTAAAACGGTAGTACTGAATAAAATTTTACATTGCTTAAAAAACGGTTTTTTTTTTCTGGGTATTACATGATTTTTTAGGGTATGAGGGGCTGTGACATCTCAATAGTTCAAAAAACAACCTCTTCTGAACGTAGTGAACCTGCAAGTGAACTGACGAAGTCCTGACGACCTAATATCGGCGCTATAATCATAGGTGAAATGGTCTTTCCATGTATAAGAAAAATTAAATAACTCCTTCCATGACAGCTCAAGCACTGTGTAAGGCATTGTCGTCCCCGTTTATCTGTGCCACAAGATAACCACTTTAAAGTTGAAAGGGAAGCGTGACCGGATGGGACATAATTGTCATCCGGAAGTAGAATACCCTCTCATTCGGATCACCCCGGAAGGGAACCTATTTAAGCGAATCATCCTCAGAGATTTTTTAAAATAACTATTGACTCAAATTTAGATACTCCCAGTCAATGAATAATGACGAATACGTTTATTAAAAATACAGAATGTATACAAGAAAAGTTTCATTCAAAGTTTTTGGGTGGACCGGTATACTCGTATGTGTATATCATTCCGTGTTCACAAGGGGACCGACTTAATTTTTTAGGATTGCGTTTAAAAAAGATTTTGTGAATACAGTTTCATTGATTTCAAAGAAATTCAATTCGTAAATACTTAGAACTTACTCAGGTTACGGTCTACTTCGTAGACTCGACGACTTTTACGAATACCTCTAGCCTGCGAGCCGGTGCTAGTCCGTAGACCACTGTACTAGAAACACACTAATTTGATAAATTTATTTCATTAGAAACTATTAACGATCTTAATATTGGCAAACGAAGGTAGACAAGTTTTATATTAACGTTTTCATATTAATTGACATAGAGTTATTCGTCTAAAGTAGATCTTTGTAATTTCGGCAATCAAATCATTTTGATCCAAAGTTTTCTCACTGAACGCACATGCTAGAATTTAAATATTTGACGTTTGTGGAATGTGTCTTTGTGGAATAATGTACAATGCGTATTCAACATATCACAGAAGTTGAATGCTTGTCTAGATATATATAATATAACCAAACTAAGGGTTAAACTGCACTTTCAGTCGAAGTGCAATTCAATATTTTGTAGTTTTTTTTACTTTATTCTTGGTCAAGAATCTCATTAATTTATAACAACCTAATATTATTTAACTCCTGGCTATTTAAATAAAGTCATACACAAGAGGTTTTTAAAAAAAGTCTACGTATTAGTGCTCCATTTTAGCCAAGCAGTCGATGATTTTAATTAATATGTTTTCTGCAAAACTATTACTTGAATATGTATAAAAGAAAGCAAAATGCATAATTTAAGACAAAAGTTATTCAAAAAATATTTGAATACACATACATTTTTGACATTTAAAAAAAACTGTTTTTTTTCTGAAAATAGATTAACTGCGTCTAACGAAATTCACAAAATACTCATTATGGTGATTGATCTTGGGCATCGCGATAAAATAAATAAAATCCGTTCAAATTATTTCTTTTTGCCAATTTTTAAATTAACCCAAAGAAAACGTCAACATACTATAAATATAAGAACGATTAAATAGATTTTGACATAATTTTTCTCCAGCACACAGATATTATTTTAGAAAGGTCATAATAAACTGGAATCGCGTTGGGACATAAAAAGACCGAGAAAGATGGCATTTTAGTCATGAAAACTTGTGCGTCTGTCACATAAAATTCGATACGGCGGTTGTATTCTGCTTTGAAGATACAATTATTTCACTACGAAAATAATTCGTCAATATTGTTTTTTGAGAAAATATGAGACGATTTACTTTGTGTTCTCAAAAAATGTATTGATCGTAAAGATATTTTGACTTATTATGACACTTTTTTACAACTCTGAACCCCCGAGGTACCATTTCACGAATATTGCAGTCACTGGTCCAGAATATCTTTTTGTTGGCTTATCTTACACCGTATATATTCTTCATCTTCTCAGCAAGCATCCCATTTTGAGATGGGATACTTTTATAATTTTCTGTCTCCACTTCGCTCTGTCCTGAACATCTTCTCAGCAATCATCCCATTTTGAGATGGGATGCTTTTCTAATTTTCGGTCTCCACTTCGCTCTGTCCAGAACATCTTCTCAGCAATCATCCCATTTTGAAATGGGATGCTTTTCTATTTTTCGGTCTCCACTTCGCTCTGTCCTGAACATCTTCTCAGCAAGCAACCCATTTTGAGATGGGATGCTTTTCTAATTTTCGGTGTCCACTTCGGTCTGTCCTGAACATCTCTTAGACAACTCTGCAGACTCTCGTATTATTCCTTACCACATCCAGCTATGGACATTTTTTATTATTATTATTACACATGACAAGAAATATACATAATTTGCGAAACAAAAAAAAACAACAGGTAATTTAATTTGGACATACAATTTTAATGGATCTGGGTTTGTGGCATTTCATTTGTCGTATCCCCAGTAAACTAGGCTTTTGCCTGTATCTCACATTTATTTGTTTGTTTATTTATTTTGTTTCAAAATTTATTTCAAACTAATTTAAACATAATTAACTTTCATGTCATGTCAGAGAAATTTTATTTTTATTTTCCCCAAAAAATTGCATTTAGATTTTTTCCACTTCAACAAAACATAAATGTCTAATACATAAAACAAATCGATAACGAAAAATACGGATGAAAGAGGCTTATTTGATTCGAGTACATTTTGAAATGTTTGTAGTGTAATTTTTCTGAATTTATTTTACACATGACAAGAAATATATATAATTTTCGAAAAAAACAACAGGTAATTTAATTTCGATATACAATTTTAATATTAGGTGTAAACATAAGTTGTGTCCGTTTTCTTCCAATTTAAAAATGAGCACCAAAGGTAAAACAAAATGGTAACGGTTATACGTCATTCGAAAGAAAAATTTCTGCTCCATAAGATATTGTGTTTGCTTTTACGTTGCGGGGATCTTCATGAATAATATGGTTAAGGGGATCTTCATGAATAATATCGTTTAATCACCTAATTTATCGAAGTCCACTGGTCGTTCGGAACGCTCCATGTCTTTCAAGTCGAAATTACCGTCATTGAAACGCAAAAACCATCGACGAGCTATCCATTTATTAATAACATCTTCACCGTACACTTCGCAAATATCGCGAGCAGCTTTGCCAGCTTTATTTTCTCGATTGAACGCGAACAGAAGGAGATGTCGAAAATGCTCACTTTCGTCTACTTGACATTCCATTTTGAAGGCTTGTAATCAAACAAAATAATCTATGTAACGTAAAAGCAAACACAATATCTTGTAGAGCAGAAAAAAATATTTTGAATGGCGTATAATCTTTACCATTTGGTTAACTTTTGGTGCTCATTTTTAAATTGAAAATAACGGACACAACTTTTGTTAACACCAATAGATCTGGGTTTGTTGCCTTTCATTTGTCGTGTCCCCAGTAAACTACGCTTTTGCCTGTATCTCACTGAGGACTATGTATATATTCTGTGAATAAGAATCATTTTGACTTTTTGTCATTTTAGGTTTTGGAAACCGAAAGTCAAGTGCAGGTTTTCGTGACAGTAATTATGGACCTGCATATTGTATATAGCTTATTTTTGGGTATATTTTGGCAAAAAAATTACGACATAACTTAAAAACAAAGTCGCAGATATTTAATTGTTTAGATAGTTTTCCTGTACGTTTGGTTCTATTGTCTAATATATGTAAATTTAAAGCGAAACCAGTTAATAGGGAAAACTGCAGAAGTATATTTAATAAACACAAAAAATATTTAGTATACTTCTACAGTTTTTCCCGTTTACTAGTTTCGCTTTGCGAGCATTCTCAAAACGATGACTGGATAAATGAGGTGCATTTATTTATTTATGTATTACACTTGTTTTATTAGTTAACAACTTTTCTGTGAAAAAGAAACATTTTTATAACAAGTATACATTAAAAAAAAAAGCTTTGTTTGTTTTAGATGCAAACACAAAAACTCATTATTTTTAATATAACAATAACAGAGTTGTGCATTGTTTGGTTTTGCTTCAGGTTCATATTAAATCGTTCAGGTAGTCTGGTAGTGTTCAGTGGTTAGTAAACATTCAATCGATAATAGCACAAACCGGTGATACGGGCTCAATAGAAGAGAAGAGAACAGTTGCGGATGGAGTTTAATGGAAAGGAAGATGCGGTAATAGAATAGTATCACCGCTCGACACTTCCCGGGAAATTTCGTTCCGTTCCCAGGAAATATTTCCCGGGAAATTCCTCTCTACAGCGGGACACAGGATAATTTCTTGACAGTTAGTGTCCTACATGGATATTGACAGGTGAGACACATAACTGTTTTAGACATTCAGACTATTACTGACAAACAGAGCATTTTTTATATATTTCACTTGTTTCAATAAACAAGTGTCTTCATTTTGAAAGATATCTTCTTTTTATTGATGTGGATATTGTATATGGTATGTTATATTGTTGCAAAAATCAATATTGAGAGACAGACTTCGTAGCTGGGCTTCTTAGTCGAAGATCCCTTCACCATTCCAATGTCAAGTCAGAAAGTGAAGTTGTATCGTGGAGTTTGTTTTTTTTAAGTAAGTAAGCCGTTGCACACCAGTAAACTCACTGGCAACACCGCTATGCTGGATCCGATAGTACACCGAAGGGAGACGATCGTAGCATATCGACATTTTTTTTTCAATTTTTTTAAAGAATAGGTATGACCGAAGTCTTAGGTATCCTTACGCCCCCGAATACTAGTCAAAAAAATGCCTGTGTCATTCGAGGGGAGTCGAGCGTGAGGCTCGAACTAACGATCTTCCGCACTGAAGTTAAATACGTTACCGTGTGACCATGCACCTCATTAGCTGAGACAGGCATGTGATGTACTGCCGGGATTCGTTCTCTGCCCATCTCATCCACATGGTCACAACAGTACCGTCTTCTCTTCCTGCTCCTTCTGACGATATCTTCTGTGTCTGTCGAGTATTAGAGTTTCGACTTTATCTCTGAGAGGTTTTCCTACGATGGTTCGTTATATTCTCATCTCAGATATTCGAAAAAAGATCAATGTTCTAATTGTGTTGACTGTAAGACATGAATTGTCTGACACAGGTCTTATTTAATCAAAATATGCGATCAATCTTTATGTTTTTGTTTTTCCAGGTTCAGATATTACGATTTTAGGAACGGTTGTTCCTTAAAGGAGAGATGATGAGGATGATTGTTGATAAATAAAACTCGTTTGAAATCGGAATATGCAAAGAGGTATTTTATTGATAAACGTCGGTATTTATAATATTTGGAATGTGTGCGGGGAATGCGCAAGAGATATATCGCTGTCTCGTCTTTGCCTTACAATATGTTTATTGTCGTCACATAGGGTATTCGTTGTTTTGACTGACAGCGCGGAAGATATGTTGCTCTCTCCTTTCCTCATGGAATGCGGTCTCCGCTAGTAGTGAATTGAATGACCGACCGTGTGAACTTTGCCCATTGTTTGTCTCGCATTGTGAAGCATGCGAGTTTAATGACCGGGCGGGCAAAGGTCGCCTCGTGGGTTCAGTGACCGCACGTATAGTCACTACACGATTTTTAAATTAGTGATTTTTTTCATTATTTTATTTCGTTGTCGAGGTATTTGATGCTTGAAATGTCGATAGAAAATAAAAACAGGTTTTTCAAAACTATCCGGTAAATCCTAATACAAGAACACCATTTATTTTTGATAATACTATACTATCTCTGATATTAAAGTTGAAGTCTAGATTATTAAGAATTTGAAATGGTGCACGTTAAGTCCCATATGTCTGGTATAAAAATCCCTAAAGAAATTTTTGCAGCCTCTGTTGAAAAGTAAATAATACCACTGTAGTTCCACTACTAACCGAATTTTGGGATAGTTTGACCGCAATCTGATTTGATTGCCCAAAAAATCCCTTAATTCTAGAAAAGCCCCAATAAATCCAGTTAACACGACGTTTCCCGAGACCTTTGTATTTACCTGCCCTCCAGAGAAAAGAGCCCGGACCTGGAAGCGACTCGCAGTGGTTTATTATGGTGAGGGTTTTACAAGAAGATTCTTACACATGTTTGAAAAAAACAGGTTCAGTTTATTTGATTTAAAAATTTTTTGCAGCCTGTTGGACCTTCTTCACATTTCAGTGTTTTTAAAAAAAAAATTATAAAAGTATTCGGTGTTAACATAAGTTGAGTCCGTTTTTTTCCTATTTATAAATGAGCACCAAAAGTAAAACAAAATGGTAAATGTTATACGTCATTTGAAAGAAAATTTTCTGCTCTACAAGTTATTGTGTTTGCTTTTACGTTACATATATTATTTTATTTGATTACAAGCCTTCAAAATGGAATGGCAAGTAGACGAAAGTGAGCATTTTCGACACCTTTTTCTTTTCGCGTTCAATTGAGGGAATAAAGCTGCCAAAGCTGATCGCGATATTTGCGAAGTGTACGGTCAAGATGCTTTGAATGACAGGAAAGCTCGTCGATGGTTTTTGCGTTTCAAAGACTGTTTTGACCTGAAAGACATGGAGAGTTCCGGACGACCAGTGGACTTCGGTGAAGACCGCTTAAACCATATTATTCATGAAGATCCCTTTCAAACCCCCGTAGAACTGTCTGAGCAGATGAATTGTAGTCACATGACTATACCGCCATCTTAAATCAATAGGAAAAGTTAATTTTTAAATTGGAAAAAACGGACACAACTTATGTTAACATCTAATATATAGTCAATATTTAAAAAAAATCAGTAATTCTATGTTTGTTTAAATTTATTATTAATCAAGTTCCTATAAAAAAAATGTGACATATTTTTCGAAAATTTCAAAGATTTAATATAGCCTGACAACTATATTTCTAAAAAAATCTTAAGCTGACCCCAGTCAAGTATTTCTTTTAAAAATGTAATCAGGTCCAACAATATATTTCCATAATATCTTGTCAGTTTCATCCAAATATCTCTATCCATAACAACTTGATATAATATTGTCCCCATAAAAACATGGGATGCTTCCAGCCCCGTGTCCCCATTAAAGAAATATTCAGTTCAATCAAATAACTTCCATAATCTCTTGTTATTTCTATCCAAAAACCTCAATAACAACTTGTCGGTGATATTTCATTGCCCCTTTAAAAACTTGGGTTTATTCCGCTCAAGTATCACCATCTAAATATTTCATAAGAACTTGTCAGTTTCATCCAAATACCTCAATAACTACTTATCCTTTAAATATTTGAACCACCTCCAAACAAGTATAACCATTAAAATTTTAGCGAGTGTCATCTATGTTATGTATCTCTATAGCCACTTATTATGTATATATTTTTTATATTTCTATGCAATCTACCTCCTAGTATTAATATAATTGGAAATGAGTTTTGCAACAATTTAGATAATTTTAATATAAGTGTATGTATTTTATATAGTATTCGCCAGAATATGACAACAATATTTAGAAATAGCTACTAACTTTGTGCTTTCCTTTATTAATATGAATAACTTAGTATAAACGAAACATTAAGGACAATACTTTGCCGCTGGAGTTGAGTAACTCTGCATCAACATGTGGAACTTGCATCTCGTTCTTCAAGTGAGCTCATGTGTTTTCTATATCTCAAGATCTATTCATAAAATTCTCGAAAACCCCAATTCTTCTTGTTCTATGTAAGCGTTGTTCCACTAAAAACAAATCTAAGTTCTTGACCATTATAAAATAAGTCTTCGACAATAACGTATGTTAAGTCTACTTGGTAATATTTTGTCACATACATACATATATTGAACTTAAATATATCATACATATAAATATATTATATAATTTTAAACAATGACTTCGTAATTTATTATTACTACTAATTTTTGTATCTTCATGTTAGATTAATACCAAGTTTTGCACTTTTTGTCAATAATTGTAAGTACTTATACAACTGGGCATTTGTTTGTAAAAACACTGCTGTGTCGTTAATTAATTTAATAAATAATTAATACCTTGACTCAGTTACATTCAAGTATCTGATTTACTCGTATAAACTTAAACCATTCAATCCGAGTGTGTCCATAATAACTTGTCAATTCTATCCAATTGTTTTTTTATAAAAACCTCAGCATTTCTAAATTATCCAAGAACTTCTATAAACACTCAAATGGTTTTATTCCAATCTCTTCGAATAAACTGAAAACATTCTTACGATAAACTCTAATGTCGACAGTAAGAAAACACGTGGGATGTCAGATCATGGAGTGTAATCAGTTCCATCCAAGTTGTCTATAATAACTTGTCAGTTATATCCAATTGTGTTTTTACAAAAACTTCAGCATTTCTAAACTATCCAAGAACTTCTATAAACACTCAAATGGTTTTATTAAAATCTCTTCGAATAAACTAAAAATATTTTTTCGATAAACTCTCGAGTGTTGACAGTAAGAAGACAAGTGGGACGCCAGGTCATGGGTTGTAATTTAATTTAAATTTAATTGAATCGGAGGTTGCATTGGAAAACTCCCCAGGCGGGTACTAAATCTAATTGCCTATAAATGCCTCATTCCAGACAACCTGCACATATACTCCCAGAAGCAGACTACTACAAAAGTTTCTAGACTGCTCGTCAATTGACTTTTTTTAATTACTCGATATTATGATCATTTTCTAGAAATTATATGCATAACTTCATTGTTAGTGGATACGAGACAACATACCTATATTCTAACTAGGGGTTGCGGGTTTGGTTCCCAATGGTTCCAGATTTTTTTAACCCTGCAGTGCATTGGGATGCAAATTTGCATCGTAATAATTAAAAAATATGATAAATTCAAGAGCATGTTTTGGGAATAAAATACACTAAAGTCCTATAGTACAACTCTCTCTCTTGTTGACTATTTGCAAAAAAAAATAAAAAAAGGCGTTTGTATATCAAAAAATTATTTTTAATTCTCACAGTTGGAGGAATGGTGGATTCAAATATTTACTGCATTTCAAGAATTAATTAAACCATTATAAAAGTGTTTTAGACGTTAAAAAATAATAACAATTCAGGTATGTTTTATTTATTTACACAATATTTTCATTTAAAAACTTATCTGTATGGTAATAACCAACAAAATATATGTGAAGCAAATTTGCATCATCATGCATTTTTTCAATAAAAAAAAAACTAAAAATTATTTTTGATTTTTTTTCATTATTTTTCCCGTTGTAAACATAACTTTTCTTATGCTGAGTATAAATTTCATCAAAATCCATGATGTCATGCATTGTAGGGTTGAAAGGTTCCAGTCTAGTTTTTAATTCACGCTTCTTTTTTATCTTTCCTGTTGATTAAAAGCACCAGGTTGTATAATATAACTACGAAAGTGTAATACAGCAAACAGAAAGATGTGAAGATGAATATTGTGAAATCCAAAGTCATGATATATGTAGAATAGTGAGAAATGAAAAGTAAACACGATATATGGATGAAAAATTAACGATTGGATTAAGTTGGAAGATTTAGCTTTTACGATACTATTTTCTCCGATGATGAAAGAGTTTGAAAGATATCGAACGCTGTAATGATAGGAAAAAGTCTATGAAGCATTGAAATATATATTTATTTAACACTTTATTGCAAATACAATCTAGCGGGCTTATTATCAGGCGTCAATCTCTTCCAGCCAACCAGACAAAAGTAAATGAAGTAAGTTAAAATACATGGTCGCATAAATTAATCAAATTACTATCCATCCCCACGAAATCCACAAACACATACGTGAGCATATGCCCACAACCCCCACAAAGACGGACAATCACCCGAACATTATTTTTCATATAAAGTGAGATATCATCAATCAAAAGAAAAGGAAAGGATGGTGGAGAGGGAAGAGAAAAATCAGGAATGAAACACGTTATTTTACTGACTAGAAATTAAGAGTTTTTTCAGTCGCTTCCAGTTATGAAGGCCTATTATCGTCGCCAGTTTGCTCCTACAAGTATCTCCGCTTCCAATCCACTAAAATAAATACAGTCAAACCGGAGAGTATAAAAATCTGCTAAGATGATAGTCCATAACAGTATTTTAGTATCAACTTTGATGGATAGGAATGAAACGTGGACAACACTGAAAGGAGTCGAATAATAGCTGCGGAAATGCATGCACTGAGAAGAATACACGGGGTTATAAATTATGAAAGAATAAATGGTTGGAATGAATGTGAACTTAAGGCATCAATTATGAGTAAAATAACGAAGAGCATACTTATGGTAAATGGTTTAGGCATTTAGAACGAATTTGTGAAAAAAGACTTATAAAGCAAATAAATATACAGTGCAAATGTACGTGGAACCTGAGATGAACGATAACTAAGGAAAGTATGGTTGGATCAAATGAATGATATTTTGAAAGAAATAATCTTAAAAAGTTGTATCAGAAGGTGTATGTATGTGGAATAGGCAAATTATGTGTGTCGATATAGAAAAATCGGACGCTATGTTTCTCTGCCTTCCCTGACGATATGTATATATGATATTTTATTCAAAATTCATAAACAATGTTTTTATTATAAAAATAAGATATCCAAGATCAAGCAAAGTATGGTTGGATCAATTAAGTAATATTTTGAAATAAAAAGTGAGAAAATTCGCATTAGCAATACGGATAAGGAAGAGGCGAAGAATGTGAGTCGAGATAGGAAAGTCTGGCGCTATGTTTCTCTACCTACCCTGATAGGGAAATGGCATACTGATATGTATATGTGAATGATAATTAATTAAAAATTCATGAAATATATATGTTTAATAATAATAATAATGAATGTAAGATATCATCAATCGATGGAAGAAATAATGGATGATAAAGAAAAAAGGCTTAAGTTGGAATAAAACACATAACATAACTGACTTGAAATTTAGAAGTTTTTTTTTTATTTTCCACCATATAACTAACGATTCATATTAAAAAATGGTCAGCCTTAAATCTCTTGAGGGTATCCCATAACTTGTACCTGGAAGGCGTTACTCGTTAAGTACACGTATGAGGATCTTATGAAAAATATTCCATACTTCCCTCCCTTGTGTGCCTCTCAGATAGTGTAAGCCCGCATAATTCTACGTACTAAGCCTAAACATAAACATGTCCAAACTACCTGAAGGCTGTTGTTTCAGGCAGACAACAATATGAGGAGAACCTCTCATTCTTCTTGCTACAATATAGTTATATAAATTTAAGATCTTTATTATAATTTTCTAGGAAAGATATTTATCCTCTTGGATAAATAATAACTTTTTTTTATAAATGCTTTATTATTGGTTTGGCGTTTGGGTTATTATAAATATATACTTACGAGTATTCCAGTTCGCCTGATTCGCAAATTTCTAGTCTTTAGTCCGTTTTCAATGCAGCTGCTAGACTGATAATATGATAGTCATAAATATTGCCATATTAGTTCACTTCAAAAAAGTCTACACTAACTTAAGTCTACACTAACTTAAGTGTCGTGATCGAGTTGATTTCAAACTTGGTTTCTTTGTATTCAAGTCTCTTAATTTTTATTGTTTGAATCTATGTTTCTATTGTTTGAATATATGTTTAAGAGAAGTCTCTATTGTTTGAATCTATGTTTCTATTGTTTGAATCTAATTTTAAGGTAAGTCTCCATTGTTTGAATCTGTTTCTATTGTTTAAATCTGTTTATATTGTTTGAATCTAAGTTTAAGCTAAGTCTCTATTGTTTGAATCTAAGTTCAAGGTAAGTCTCTATTGTTGGAATTTATGTTTAAGGGAAGTCTCTATTGTTTGAATCTATGTTTAAGGGAAGTCTTAATTGTTTGAATCTATATTTATATTGTTTGAATCCATGGTTCTATTGTTTGAATCTATATTTAAGGGAAGTCTCTATTGGTTGAATATTTTGTTTGAATTTATGCTTAAGGGAAGTCTCTATTGTTGGAATCAATGTTTTAGGGATATTCCTTCGGAGACAAATATAACGTCACGGTCGAGTTCTTTTCATCTAATAATTAAGTTGTTCCAAATCAATCCGATTGGGCGGAGTATTGTGATGGATCTTTTTCCGTTGCTGGTCCTGTGGTAGGGAATGATCTGCCTCTTAGAATCAGAGATATGGGTGGCGTGTGCAGTTTTAGGAAGCACTTAAATGCAACCCTTTTGTGTGAGATTTTATCAAAATTTATGAATGGGTTTGAATCGTGAGCTAGAGCTCCCTTGAGGACAGTTTGCTCTCTGAACGGCGCTATATAAAGTATCCTTTTATTATTATTGTAAGGTTTTTTGGAGTGTTTTACTTATGATTGGTTAGACTTATGATACCGACGTTTCGATAACGTTGCAGTTTTTATCTTCAGGGATTGTTCGTAATACCGCTAACCTACAGTAAAATCTTAACTGCAACGTGAACGGTTCACGACCGCAACGTGGCGTACGGTTCATTCCCACTACGAGAGAACAAGCGTGAGGTTTTTATATATATTTAAGTTATTGTTAATTTTCATTTGGTATTAGACTGGGGTGATATTGGATCTTTTAGATTTCACGATACTCGCTTGTGGGTATAGAGATCGGGGAAAACCCATCCAGTGTTTTCGGGTGCTGTGTGCCGCGTGGGCATATCGCGATATTGTGCGCGCTGAGAGGCGGGCCTTTAGGGCCGACTTATGTAGTCAATCCGTGGCTATAATCAAGTGAACAGTGAGAGCGATCGAACGCTAATTGTGATCAGTGCTAGTGCCGTGAGTGCGGGTGTTGTGAGTGCGGGCTGCGCGAAAAAGACGCTAAGATGCAAAACGGGATCGTATGCGATCGGGTGAACGGTGTTCTTGTGCCGCGAACCCCCTTGGGGCCAGTGGCGGAAAAATGGGAGACCCCGCGGGTACCTGCCAAAAGACGGCAGGTTGCCGGACCCGAAGAGGTGGTCCAATCCAATAAGTACACGTGCCTCCGTGAGGTAACGGAAGAAGCGCCCTGCGTAGTGCGCAGGGTGCATACAAAATCGAAAGTACCGCCGGTGGTAATTACCCTCGGTAACCTTACGCACGGAAATCTTATTGGCCTGATCCGGGAGAGCGTGAAGGGCCAATTTGAAGTAAAGTATACCGGGAAGGGGACCGCGAAAATCACGGTTCACTCCGTCGAGGACCATGACGGCCTCGTAAAGGGACTCGATGGGAGGAAAAAAGAATTTCATACGTTCACAAAGGTGGACGATAGGACCAAAAGGTCAGTAATCCGGGGATTACCAGAAATTCCCACAGAGGAGATCGCCGGCGATCTCGCCGCGCAGGGTTTTCCAGCGCAAAAGGTCGTCAAGATGACGACCAAGACAGGCGCACCCATGTACCTTGCCCACTTTGGGAAGGAAACTGATATGGGGAAAATAAAGGCGACGCTGAGGTTCCTCTGCTACTGCAGAGTGACCCTCGTCAAATACCGACCCAAGAAAGGTCTCGGTACGCAGTGCTTCCGGTGCCAGTCACTGGGGCACGCTTCATCGAACTGTCACCATCGAGCCCGATGCGTCAAGTGCACCGAGTTCCACCTGACAGCCGAGTGTCCCAAGACAAAGGAGACACCGGCCACTTGCGTAAATTGCGGTGGTAGCCACCCCGCAAACTATTCGAAGTGCCCTACAAGGCAAGCATACGCGGAGTCAATCGCCCGCCGGATGGCACCGCGTGTGACACCGGGTCGCTCATGGAGCGGCGTCGTGACGGGTGCGGGGAATACGCTTCCCACACAAATCAATCAGGCCGCCGCGCGGGACGCCCGCGCTTCGTGGCCTATCGCTGGCGCAATTACTCACGAAACCGCGCAGAGCGCGAATATGCAACACGCGAGCGCGCAGCGCGAAAACTTCGCTCACCCGAGGGATCCGAGAAACGGCTACCGACCACCGTTGCTGCCGAATCCCGAACCCATCATCACCAAAACGAGCTTCGCGGGTGGAGAGGGAACAGAGCTGACCCGTATCCTCCGCCTACTTGTGAAAATGAGGACGAGGCTGAGCCAATGCAAGGATAGAATGGAGAAGGCGTTTCTCATCGTCGATATAATGGAGGAACTCGAAGACTAAAACCATCCCGAGGAGCGGCCGGGACAAGTCACCAGGACCGGTGGGCGGCACGCGGCTAAGAGAGGACAGCCAAGGGGGAAGAAACGCCCTGGACTTCGAGTACATTATATACATTACAACACTCACACTCCACTAACAAGCCGAATGTGTTAATATCGCATAACGGAAGAGCCCAGAGGTCCTCTGAAGCTCGACTTCCCTCGATGAGTTTTCTGTGGTTTTCTCACCGAATATGTCTTCAATACATATGCGAATGCGGGGAAGCTCCAATCACACAGGCCGCAGCCGACACCATCCCATCCCCACACTCCACACCTACACTTGATCTTATAAACATATGTATTTATTCTCCTTAAAGGTTTAGCAGAGTTCTTCATATACGCTCTTATAGCCTACAGTCCCTCAGACGGTAGAGCATAGCGAAGTAAATCATAAAGAGCAAAGAAAGCTCATTAAGCCACACCACGTCTTTGCGCCTTCTTCGTCGTCTTCTCCAGCATCGTCACCTCATCACCACCGTCTTCACCATCGTCGCTTCACTGAGACCCCCGGGAGGGGCGGGAGGATGCCTAACCTGAACTCCGCCACCAGGGCCGCCGACGTGAGCTGCCGTATCCCTTTGGGTGTAGTCGCCATGCCCAACTATGGTTGATCCAATTCGGATTATAGAAATCAAGAGAGATAAAAAAGGCTCATCGAGCCTAAAAATTAAACAGAGACTAACACACAAATACTTATTATAAGTATACACATTTAAATAACACTGCACACACATATGACACAACAGTGGAAAAGGTATTCCCTCAAATCACTGACAAAAGATCGACGACGCAGTAAAATGCGCACGTTTAAAAAAAAAGTTATTAAAAATTAAAGAACTCGTTTTCGTTCGTCGTTCATTTGGTATTATTTAGTTTAGTTAATTTCTCTTTTGGTACCCCTCAATAAACTCTAATTGACAACGCTGATATATTCAATGAATACACATAACCCGTGACGAATATAATACTCGTATAATGCACTATACAAAGTGCGTGATCAGGGTGCCTGACGTTGATCACCTTTTACGCCTACCCCACCAAAGAAACGCCATGATGGTATGTATATATTACTGGTAGAAAAAGATAAAAAGAATGTGTCGTGTTTATATTTTTTTTTCTAAAAGCGAAAAACGCTCGACACGACCCTACTCTCAATACACATATGTCGATAAAAAAGGGTTGACATAATTGAATTGAAATACTCAAAAAGGTCGGCATAAGTTACAGCAAACCCAATTCGACAAGATGCTCAAAAAATATTAATGTGACTTATTTTTCTTGCATTAACACTCACTTTTCTTGAATAAATACTTTTTTTTTTCTTGGAAAAAAAGTTAACTTTCTTTTCTTCCGTTACTTTGTATTTTAATGTGTATTAATCAACAGAAACTCTTCGTGATGTTTAGATATGTGATAAAAAAAAGTGAAAAAAAAAAGTCAGAGAAACTGGGACTAGTGATGAATTATGTTATCTAGGCAGTATAACATATTTACGTGTGATGGGGAGAGTTGAAAAGGATTTTGGAAGAAAGCTAGCGACAGAGAAAAAAGTCAACAGAGCACTGAACGTTATATACAACAATCGAATTATATTAACATGTGTTCGTATTACACACTATGTAACAAAAATGACAATACATTATAGTATGTTGGTATCCACCTTGACGTATGGAAGTGAAACTCGAACTTGGCGGCTGAATAAATGAAAGGAGTAATGTTGTTTATAGTTAAGGCATTAACGTTGTGGAGGTTTAAAGACATTGTAATTTATTTTTAACAAACACTGTTTATTCCACTTTTTTGTGACGGTATAACCCTACCGGTTTCAAGGCTTTCACCTCATCTTCAGGGGAGCGCAAACAAGACTAAATGTATCAAATGAAATAACCAAAAATATTCCAAGTCACATAAAGTCAGCTTTTTACACTAACTTTAATCTCCGGAAACTCTTATTTAATGGGAAAGGCAAAAATGGAATACTTAGCAACAGTGGTGTGTATAAACTTTTATGTGCTGACTGTGATAATTTATATATAGGAAAGACAGGAAGATCTTTTGAAAAGAGATTTCGTGAACACCAATCTGCCTTAACAAATCCTCTAATTTATTCTGAAATGGCTAATCATTGTCACCGTGAGAATCATACTTTTTCTATCGATGATGCCAAATTCTTACATATCAGCGGCAACGGAAATAAATTGGACAGATTAGAGGCCCTAGAAATGTCTAAGTCAGTATACCGATCGGAGCATCTGTTGAAAAGTTATTTCCCCAAAATCTCCCCGCTCTTGGCCGAAATTATTTCTAGCCTTCCTCACCCCCCAGCCTCCAACCGTTGAAGTGTCTATATCGGTACCAGTTCGAACAGCATTTAGTCTTGTTTGCGCTCCCCTGGAGATGAGGTGAAAGCCTTGAAACCGGTAGGGTTATACCGTCACAAAAAAGTGGAATAAACAGTGTTTGTTAAAAATAAATTACAATGAAAAGAGTAAGATTTATTCTGGGGAGTTGCGTGTAATTAGAAAAAAAATAATGTCAATATATGAAAGAGGGTGAAATCAAGACATCAGAAATAAATGAACGGATAAAATGGATGTTTTAGTAAGATGGAGAAATAAGCTTGATGGTTTGAACATGTGAAGAGAATGAATGACAAAAAATCAATAAACGAGTATACAAGTCAAAAGTGCAAGGGATGCGTGGAAGAGGTAGACCAAAGAAAATATAAAGTGAGAAGTATGAATAATAGAATATTGCGCATGACGAGGTGTATGAATATGGAGGAGGCGAAAGTTGTGTGCTTGGATATAAAAGTTTATAGATTGTTATTGTATAATTGTCTACTCTGCCAAAGGATACGGAGTAATCAAATGTATGTATATGTATGGACACAAAAAAGAACACTAGACTAAATAGTAATCTCCAAGGAGTGCAGAACAAGGCATTCAAGATGTCTTTTAACACCCATCCCAGAACAAATCTTACCCGACTTCACGCTGAACAGCGAGAAGAAACCCTACAACACCACATCCTCGCTTGGACCGTGAAGTTCTATAAAAGCCAACAAAATCACAGAAATCCCTTAGTCGCTGCCCTGGGGGCTTACTAAATTCGCCCTACCCTTCCGTTATAAGCACAAGCTCCCGAAGCATTATCTGTTGTCTGACTAGTCCACCTTCAGTATTAGCTGGGACGACCAAGGTCTGAGTGAATGTGATGGAATACAAGTAGCCTGAACGAGTGAACTTGTTTTTGCTAAATAATTAGTGTAAGAATTGTTATCTAGTTATAAGTAGTATGTAGGTGTTAATTATTTCTAAGATCTCATATATTAAGATTGAATAAATAAAATAAAATGATATGTAGGAAAATAAGATTAAGTAAGTTCATAAATTATAACATATAGTTTAGATTAGTTAAGTAATAAATTTGTATATAGGTATGGCCTTGACAAATGTTTGTACAATAATTTACTTTGTTTAATAAAAAAAAATAAAAAAAGACTAAATAGTAATGATGAAAAAAACAATAACGTTTAATTATAAAGTTTTTAACAATTTCATATTTGTACTTGTAAATCGCAGATATAGTAGAAAACTTTAATAAACTATATGTCCTGAAAATTGTAAATACTAGCAGTATAATTGGTAATTAAAACTTGTAATTAAATTGGTAATTAAAACTATTGGTAATTAAAACTATCACGTCCCCGGTAATTAAAACTATCACGTCCCCTCAAAAATGTTCAGCGACTTTCCGATCACAAACTTGTATTGGTTTTTCTAGTTCATCGCTCTTCAATTTACATGTCAATTTACGCCGTTTTATTTTACGTGATACGGGCCTGCTTTTGTCTTAGGTTCTACAGACAGTAGAATGCCAGGACTGGAGAAGAATGTGCACGACATACAGCAATTCAGTGTGAGTCACGTTCATCTGTATTAAGGTCACGATGCAGATTGTTTTTATACTAGCGATTTGAAGCATGCTACATACAATTTGACAGTGGTTTCAAAAAATAACTCGACTTCAAAAGATTTTTAACAGGAATTTGCTTCTAAATAAAAATTATTGTTAACAATTTCTGGTATAATTTTAACATTTTCGATATAAAT
Organism: Odontocerum albicorne; assembly: GCA_949825065.1. Taxonomy (NCBI): domain Eukaryota; kingdom Metazoa; phylum Arthropoda; class Insecta; order Trichoptera; family Odontoceridae; genus Odontocerum; species Odontocerum albicorne. The sequence continues at coordinate 38,467,173 of OX463845.1, read as the reverse complement.
AATCAGGAGTCGAGGTGAAGGATAAATAACCAAACTAACCCGCAGGGCAGTCCATTCGGCACGAAACGGAGCCTATAACATAAAGCGCCCAATCCGCATGTTAAGGGATGATTTCAGTTTAATGCGATTTTTTGTATACTGAATGACTAAAAATCAAACTTCACCAAATCCATTATGTGTCGATCAGAAGAAAAAAAAGATTTTTGTTTAAAAAGATACTAAAGACTTATACAACGCAGTTGCATAACAAAATGAAAATAAAAACATTATAAGATCTACTCGGAATCTAACGCGAAAATACGACTTTTGATGCTATTGAGCTATGCTTCGTATTAGACCAGTGTTTCCCAAACTTTTTGGAACTACCGTCCCTTTTTAGAGCATATATTTCATCAACCTCCAATTTCTTAGCAAACTTGAGTGATGATTACTTAGCAACTAGATCCATTCTTAGTTGATTACAATAACGAATTCGTTTTACTTGTAAACATTATTTCTTATTATTTTTAATAAAAAGTCGTACGAGTAGTTCAACAATTCTTGTTTTAATAAAAGAACGCAGTTTATTTGACGAGGAATAATATTAAAATAACAAAAAAAAATTAAAAGCAAGTGCTAGAAAAATATGGAAATCTGTTATTTGTGCCTGACCCGCAAACAACACAGCTTGGTGAAATGTATGCATATTCTCGAATATTATATTCATATTTTGAAATTTGCAAAAATTGCTCAAATGGCACCACAATATAAGATTTTAACAAAAATGTACTTGGCCACGTTTAGCTTGCACTAACGCTCATGTTTGCTATCTAAATATTCTACAATACCTAAGATTGTGGCGTGTCACATCCTACTACAACAAACCCTTTATATAACATACATATTGTTACTGTTGGCAAGAGATTGGAATTTATAAACAAGATGACCCATTTGTCTTCTTATAAATTACTACCTACAAAGTCTCCAAAAACAAATAACAACGTATTTATCAGCGTCTTACCAACAATGAAAATCTATATGGCACAGTGGTAAGACGTTACTATTCCACCCAGGAGATTCGGGATCGATCCCTAATGGTGATCAAAGCAAAATAATAAAAATAGGGTTCCTATCTGATTTGAAAAGACTGGTTTGGTAACAATACTCGACACCGTAGACGTGTGCATGTGTGGTTGTCTATTCAAGTGTGGCAGTATTCCCAATACGTGCGTTAGCGAACAATGAATTATCCATACCAAAATAAAAAAGTTACTACATCGCATTGAAAGCCTGTGAACATGGTGTAAAAATAACATACTTTTTGGTAAATTGCAAGTTATTCTTAGAATTTTGAGAACCCTCTCTAAATTCTATGCAATATGGCATACAAACATCTAGTGAAATTGAAAATATGAAAAATACTGGCTGTACAGTACCGTACAAAAACTGTAGAATAGGCAGATGGCTGTTTTCGGCTCAATTTATGCTCTTCCGGTGAAAAGTAGCAGGATGAAGAGATTCCTCTTCAGCAGGTAGAAGTTGGTCGTAAGTAAAAGACAGTTGACGTTCGAGAAACGGAGAATCTATTTTTGGTATTTTGACAAAAAAATCAATACGAATCATCTATTTTATCGTATTGAATGCCTATAACTCATGACGAGTATAAAAGAAGTTATAGTACAATACAAAGTGGGTGATCAGGGTACCTGACATTAGTGCTACTGTGTAAGCCAATTTGTGATAGGCATATCCGGTTTCATAAAGGAGCTTCAGAACCTACTCTGATAGCAAGCAAAAGTTTCATGCCATTTAGTTCCAGCCGCTTCTGTTTGCTTCCAGTTGTGCTGAGCATATTTTTAAGTATCCCATGCAGTACGTATCTCTTGCGCTGACCTTGTACAGATATATATTTTGCTGGCCTCCCTGTCTCCTTCTGCCTTACATCAACTCGCCAAAAAGTGAATTTCTCGGGAGTATATACTCAGGCGTACGAAACACTTGTCCAGACCACGCGAAATCGGAATCGCATACTAAAGCTTATTGCTACTCTCAAAACTCCATCTTTTGATACTGTATGATACCGTTGAATTTTCATTTTTTATGCTGATATTCGAGTGCCTTAATTTGTCGTCTGTAGGGAACCCATGAATCGCATTTACACATCACAGATTGTATAGAACAAAAAATACCGTATTGCATTACACTTCCGTATGTATTGAAAGTGTAATGCAATGCGAGTATTAAAAAAATCTGCGACTACAAATTGTCCTGTGATGTATATGAATTCTGCCTAAATCGCTTTTCGCCACTACCGGCTGAAACAGAAAACTATTAAGATTTCCATTACGCACTCCAGCCACACGACGGCAAGCGGCTGCGTATGCGGGGCACCTTACGCCGTCATACCTACGCCAGTAATTATTTCTCCGACATTATGTGTTAAGCTAAAGCGTCCCGCGGTGCGACAGATCGCGTCACATCTCTTCCCTCATTCCCTTATACGTCTACATCATAACCCTATTACGTGGCACTCGGCGCTGCGGGCTCCGCTATTATTTCATTTCGTACCAAGCCACTTTGAGTTGCTACGGGTGTTCCTCAAGGGGGCTTACTCGTTCCTTTAATGTGCATATAATATGATGTATCTCCATAAAGTGAAACCAAATTAATCTGGTAAAGCGAAATATCTTCTTCAGCCTTCATTCCCTTAGAGTGTTGCAAAATCCCTCTCTACTGAAACCAAAATTTTGCTCATGCAATATCTGTTTACGATTTCGGAATAAGCAGACGTCTGTTCCATAGATATTACATATACAAAGGAGCAGTTAGACAAACTAAAATATCTTCAAAATGTTTGTCAGATATTAATCTTAAATCAGGGAATGATCATTAATCTTAAATATGATTTTGATCATTTCACTTCATATATGAAAAATAGACGCAAATTTTACGTTTCGTAAATATTTTATTATATCTTTAACTGTTCCACCACCTCTTCTTATATCGTCGAAAATATTCAGGTTTGCTCTCCTTTTTTACGTCGTACAAAATAATGTGAAACGTGCTATGTAATACATCATTGACATATTTAAATAAAAAATTAAAAAAAGCTTTCATTTTATTCGGTAATGTAATTTGTTTCATTCCTAATTATTATTAACATGTTTCATTCCTAACTATCTTCATTAGTAAACTTTTTTTTTTTTCTTTGATTGATGAAATCTAACTTTTAATGTTTTAATTGTTTACTTTTAAATTTATAACGTTCATGAATGTTAAAAAATTCGATTAAAATTGTGGCAACAATATTACTTTCTTTTTTTACTTTGTTAAGTTGGTTGAAAGAGATTGTACGAGTACAATGAAGTGTTAAGTAAATAAATAAATGTACAATGTAATTGGTCGTCTCGTTGTTGTTGTTGCTGGTCCTCGTAACAGTCGAGGATCCCCTCGCCATTCCAATGTAAATTTTCCTTTCTTCCTCCTTTTTTTCCACTCTTTAAGTGAGTGATCCGTTGCATACTAGCAAACTCATCGGCCACACCGGTGTTCTGGATTCGATGGTACACCTTAAGTGGAAAGTTCGAAGCACATCGCTATGTTTTTTATTTGTTTTTAAAGAATATATATCAGCCAAGTCATATGTATTCTTATACCTCCAAATACTAGGCAAAAAAATGCCTATGTCATTTGAAGGCAATAACACAGTGCGGGGTTTGAACCGGCGATCTTCCACACGGAAATCCAGTGCGTTACCACGTGGTCATGCACATCATAGATTATTCAATAAAGTATAAAATACATAAATAAATTTACAATTGAATTGGTACTTTATAACATAATAACAAAGGGTACACGTTAAGTATGCCTTTTTGATATTTAAACTGAAAAAATATGGATTGTATCTGTTTTGCGGAAAAACATTAGATATTTTTTTTAGTTTTCGTTCAACTATTAAGAATCCAAGTGTTAACTATTTCGTTCATTGCAAGCTTAATAGATGCCATCCACAGCAGCCCTCCACATCCTACCCGTCATCTTGCTCATTCGTCTCGAGAAAGGATCTCAAGCTGTAAACTCCAGAGCTATCACTCCTTATCGACACCGGCTTTCAGCGCTGCACAAGGGTGTTCTTACACTTTTCATCCATATTTTTCCAATTTCATTTTCACTTTCAATAGTTATCTAACTGTTCAGTACTAACATAAATACTACTTACAAATGCGTACAATTATTGCATTTTTTTTTGTTGTATCCTGTGCGACCTAGCAGGTTTATTGCCAAAATACAAAATCTTCCAATCCAAGTAACCTTACCGGCAAAAAGCTTTTCTTCTTTCACTCAGGTATTTCAAGATTATTTCATATCTACTTTTGGATGATACTTAAAATTTACAACCTCCGTGATCTATTTTGTAGAAAGCTTCACTTCCAATCAGAAATACATTTGGGTTCGATCCCTCTCTTTTTTGGCTGTTTTATTTAGTAAAACATTTTTATATACTTTCATTGATTCGAAGAAATAAAAATATTTAACGTAGTCTGTTTGTGAAAAAAAAGAGAACACTTTTACATTGTTTTAATATACATGGAAAGTGTTTAAGCAAAGTGCTTCATTGTGCTATTTGTACCATAGTTGGGTAGTAAAACTTACTGTGGTTAATGTGATAAAACATTCACAAATAAAGATAGTTTAAAACTTCATGAAAGGATTCATAGTGGAGAGAAGCCTTACAGCTGTGGACAATGTGATAAGACATTCTTACGAAAAAATTATTTGAAATCTCATGAAAGGATTCATAGTGGAGAAAAACCTTACAGCTGTGGGCAATATGATAAGACATTCTCACAAAAATATAATTTGAAATTTCATGAAAGCATTCATAGTGTATAAAAGTCTTACAGCTGTGGACAATGTGATAAGATATTCCTATTTGAATACACACATTTCACCTCTTCAACATCAATACACTTTATTCTACAACTTTTGCAATGTTTCTAAATTCCTATGTTTCCTTGTTTTAATATATACTTGATTCAACAACATTTTCCTTGGTCTTTCTATACCACGCAGTCTACTTACATTTATACTGTCAAATTGTTTTGTTAGTCTTTCTTCAATCATTCGTTTCACGTGCTCAAACCCCCTCAGAGCGCTTATCTTCATCTTACTTAACACGTCAATAATAAAGTTCACGTTCATTCGTAATCCCTTCATTCGATATTCTATCACACATTTCTACAGCATTTATTCAACTTCTTTAATTTTTTCCCGCATCCACGTTACATTACCATAAATCAAAATTAGTACCATAATACGGGCCACTTCGGGTTTTTTTAATTGTTAGTGCCCAAAGTTATTATTTTTTTCGTTTTTATTTCTTTATTCAATGAATACAGAAATCCTATGACCCTTGAACTATCAGCAAGTGTATCTTTGAATTTTTTTGTTATTAACAATCTAACATATGTTCGTAAACAACAGAAAGAAAAATCAGACGACATTCCATCGAATATTATTTTAGCGTTTTTTTTTAATAATTTTGAATTCCTTTGGGAATTTCATAGAATCATTGAATAATTTATCACATGTTATAGCCGCTCGCTACAGTGATGTTGGGCTTATTCTTATAGTAGTGTTTCCATAAAATGCGCTTTTTAAGATGAGATTCCCAATTTATAATAAATATTATATAAAGAACACCCTGCACTGCAAGATCTGCACTGGCAACAAACTGCTCTTGACTTCGTTCTCCATTTTTAATTATATCTTCTCTTGAGACTCTTCAAAGATTTAATGTCTTAAGCAATGAAGCCTTTTGTCTCTTCTTCAAGCGTCTAGAAATGGATAGTTATTGGAGAATATTTTAGTAGAAAATTTATCTGTCAATTTTAAGTTTTCCAAAAAGACAAAATACTCGTACATATTAAAATGTTCAACTCACGTATACGTTTTGGTAGATTTAAGAATATCATCATCATAAGAAACGTATTCTGCGATGATAATCTAAACTTTAAACTTCGACAACGGTTAGTCAAATGCTACGTTTGATCAGTGTTATTGCATGGAGTAGAATCATGGACCCTCAAAGTAATTAGTATGAACCGACTGGGAGTATTCGAAATATGGATGCACCGGAGAATGCTACGGATACCCTGGACGGATATGGTAAGCAGCACAAGGGTTCTTTAAAGAGCCAAAGTTGATAGAGAGTTGCTGACTAATATTAAAATCCGAAAGGTGTCCTATTTGGGTCATGTACTTGAGAAGCAAAGTACAAATTACTGCATCTGATCATCCAAGGCAAAATAGAAGGTCAAAGAGGTGTTGGCAGGAGGCGAATCTCCTGGTTCCGCTAAATACGTGATTTGACTGGTATAAGGAGCGTTGGAGATCTTTTTCGGGCTGCCGGGGACAAAGATATCTACTCTGAAGTGATATTCAACGTTGGGGGGAATGACATAAAAAAAAATCATCATTATGCCATGTCCCTTTTTTGGTATACAGAAAAAATAGGTCTGCGTGTTGTTCTACGCTTCTACCACATATGTATGACTCTCTATGCATACGCTTCTATTATAAAAGTTTTCCACTCTCCCTTCATTCATAATTTGATTAATTTGCTAAGGCCAAGTTTTTCTTGGGTTTCCAAATTTTTTGTATCTTCTATATTACTTGGATTGATATTTTTTGTAACTATTTTAATGGTTCTTTCTTCATCTTAAGCACTCTATCTTCTTCCATTTTTTAAATCCATATCTTTTCTTTTATTCTTGTTTCTTGTTCTATAGTACATGAATAACAACAAAAGTATATCAGGAATGCATTGACTTTGAATATGATATAAAACGTTAAAACCTCATATATCGGCGACCAAGGTTACAAATATATGTACAAAATCACCACAGAAATAATATTTGTCCTACGTGTTTTCGAGTTTTTCATCCCGAACATTTAATTTTGCCAAATATCAATGTTTGGCATCAATATTGTCAATTAAAAAATAAATTTTATTTCTTTTGACTTATAAAAGACAATTTTTTTAGTACAAACAGGCTTGAATTATACATGAATAAAGACAAAAGGAAAGCAGCAATGCATTGACGTTGAATATGACATAAAACGTTAAAACCTCATATATAGTCGTTAGCAATATACGGAAACTTCACACTTTTCACTCGAAAAACTGCCATTGACGACCAAGGTTACGTATATGTGTACAAAATCACGACACAAATAATATTTGTTCCACGTGTTTTCGTGTTTTTCATCCTGAAGGTTAAATTTTGCCAAATATCAATGTTTGGCGTCAATATTGTCAATTAAAAAATAAATTTTATTATTTTCACTGCTTAAAGACAATTTTTTTAGTACAAATAGGCTTGAATTAAACATGAATAAATACAAAAGTATGTATAGCAGCAATGCATTGACGTTAAATATGATATAAAACGTTAAAACCTCATATATAGTCGTAAGCAATATACGGAAACTTCACACTTTTCACTCGAAAAACTGCCATCGACGTCCAAGGTTACGAATATATGTACAAAATCACCACAGAAATAATATTTGTTTTACGTATTTTCGTGTTTTTCATCCCAAACGTTTAATTTTGCCAATTATCAATGTTTGGCATCAATATTGTCAATTAAAAAATAAATTTTATTTCTTTTGACTTATAAAAGACAATTTTTTTAGTACAAACAGGCTTGAATTATACATGAATGAAGACAAAAGTATAGCAGGATTGCATTGACATTGAATGTGACATAAAACGTTAAAACCTCATATAAAGTCGTTAGCAATATACAGAAACTTCACACTTTTTACTCGAAAAACTTTCATCGACGACCGAGGTTACGAATATATGTACAAAATCAGCAAAAAAATAATACTTCTTCCACGTGTTTTCGTGTTTTTCATCCCAAACGTTTAATTTTGCCAAATATCAATGTTTGCCGTTAATATTTTCAATTAAAAAATAAATTTGATTATTTTTTACTTATAAAAGACAAATTTTTAGTACAAGCAGGCTTGAATTATAAATGAATAAAGACAAAAGTATAGCAGCAATGCATTGATGCTGAATATGACATAAAACGTTAAAACCTCATATAAAGTCTTTACTAATATACGGAAACTTCACACTTTTCACTCGAAAAACGGCCATCGATGACCAAGGTTACGAATATATGTACAAAATCACCACAGAAATAATATTTGTTCCACGTGTTTCCGTGTTTTTCATCCCAAACGTTTAATTTTGCACACTTTTCACTCGAAAAACTGCCATCGATGACCAAGGTTACGAATATATGTACAAAATCACCACAGAAATAATATTTGTTTCTCGTGTTTACGTGTTTTTCAACCCAAACGTTAAATTTGGCCAAATATCAATGTTTGGTGTCAATATATTCAATTAAAAAATGAATTTTATTTCTTTTGAATTATAAAAGACAAATTTTCAGTACAAACAGGCATCAATTATACATGAATAAAGACAAAAGTATAGCTGCAATTCATTGACGTTGAATATGATATAAAACAGTAAAACCTCAGATATATTCGTTACTAATATACAAGTGATGGATAGCTTGTTCGGAGTTTCGGTCCGATGGTAGGACACCTTACTCCTTCATCGGATAAGTTCTGACTGTTAAGATATTTATTGGAAATTTTTGGATCTTTTTGGGAATCGGGAAAGGATAGGTTTGTGGTAATTGTTTTGATTTTATGAATGATTATGAGAAATTATAAACGATTAAATACATATATAAATATGATGATATGTACATAATATTAAATACAAATATACATAAATTTGTGTCGTCACACACTGTTTTATATTGAATGGGTGAAAAAAAAAAAAAAAAAAAAAAATGAATTGTGAATAAATTATAAGAATGTATATAGTATATGTAGATAAGTAAATGAGTGGGGAAATGTGTGTGACTTTTATAAATATATTAAGGTGTAGAAAATGTTTATTGAAGGTGAGAAATGCGGTTGCCTATGGGGGTAAACTGTCTGCCGGAGGAATTATCGATGATGGGGTGTTCAGAGTGACAATCGGGGGGTCATTTGGGGGGATGATTAGAGTTAAAGAGGGGGGGGGTCGGGGGGATGTTTCGCAATATTGATTTCGGACGAGTGTGTCTGTAACTGGTGTTCGCGTTGTAGTTATCTAAGGCTTTTATGACTGGGTTGGGATGACGGGATATAGAGCTGTAGAACCTTTCGGCCAGAGCGCGCATATGTTCGGGGATAGTATGTAGTTTGGTATCTGCGTGGAGTCTTGAATTACGGACGATGTAGGGTGCTTTTAAAATTATGCGGAGGGCTTTGTTTTGAATGATCTGAATGTGATGTAGCGTTGTTTTCTTCGCGTGGCCCCAGACCGGAAGGGCGTATGTCAGTTGCGGTCTGACGATCGCTTTATATAGGTGGAGTTTAGTGCGCGTGCTAAGTTTGCTGTATTTACTGATCAAGGGAAATAATGATTTGAGTGTTCCGTGAGCTTTTGATTTGATATTGAGGGCGTGTTTATGCCACGAGAGTCTACTGTCTAATGTGAGGCCTAGGTATTTTACGTGTTTTGACCATGGGACGCTCTGGCCGAAGAGTTTAAGAGTTCTGATGGGTTTGATGTATCTGCGTGAGAAGCGGACTGCTGTGCTTTTGGTGGGATTTATTTTGATCTTCCATTTGGTGCACCAGTGCTCCAGAATGGGAATGAAGTCTTGCAGTCTGTTGTGGGATACGGACTCATATTTCGATGAAGAGAGAAAGGCTGTGTCGTCAGCGTATTGCGCGGTGATACAATGTGTACGTGAAAATTGGGGCATATCGCTCGTGTATATGTTATACAGGATAGGGGACAACAGTGCACCTTGGGGCACACCTGCCAGAATGGGGCGAGGGGATGAGTTTATACCGTCTATTTTGACGGAGAAGGAGCGATTTTCAAGGAATGATGCGATGATTTGCACTAGTCTGAGGGGAATACCTGACTTGTGCAGTTTGAATATGAGTCCGTTGAGCCAGACTGTGTCGAAGGCTTTCGCCACGTCTAGTGAAAGGAGGGTCGTGAGGCCTTTGGAGCTGAAGTATTTGATGATGTGTTCTACAACGCGAAGAAGCTGATGGTTGGTAGAGTGTAATGGCCTAAATCCGTGTTGCGAATCTGGGATGATGTTACGTGAGTAAGTTTCTAACGAGAGACGTTCTAGGATTAATTTTTCGAGCACTTTACCTAGAGTCGGGAGCAGACTGATCGGTCTGTAATTTTCAGGGATAACGTGGCTTTTACCCGGTTTAGGGAACATGATGACGTCGGCGTTTTTGAATGGGGTTGGAAAGAATTTATGTCGAAGGCAGGCATTGTAAATGGCGGTAAGGGCGTAAATGGCTTTTTTCGGAAGTTTTTTCAAGGTGAGATTATTGATTTTATCGGGGCCGGGGGCTTTTTTGTTGATGAGATTTTTTATGATAGATTGAATTTCTAACGGTGAGAAGAAGTCTGTGGTGGGGGGGGTTTGCTCATTTAATATGTCGGCAACTGCGTTGTCGACCATTATTGAGTGAGAGGGGTTAGAGAGGTCTGCATTTGGCGAGAAGATATTAGCTAGAGAGTCAGCAAAGGTCTCTGCGCGGTCGCGAGCAGAGAAAACGGGGCCATTTGGTCCTTGAAGAGAGCTGGGTCGGGAGGGCGTTTTTCTAAGGCTACGCGTTAGTTTCCATTTGAGTCCATCATTGTATTCGAGAGACTCGACGAAGTCTGACCATTTGTCATTGCGGAGTTGCTGTAGGAGGTGTTTGATTTTTTTGACTAATCTGTTGTAGTCGGTTTTGTAAGAGGGGACAGCTGTGTTTTGCCACAACTTTCTGGTTTTGTTTTTTTCCATAATCAGTATTTTGATATGTGGAGGAAGGGGAAGTTCGGGTTTATCGGCTGGTCTCTCTTTTGAAGAGGATGTGAGAGCGGATTTGATGGTGGTTGTGAAGTCATTTATAGCGGCGTCTATGGAGTTCGTGTCGGGGAAGGTTGTCGGTATTTTGATGCTGCTGTCGACGTTAATAGCGAAATCGCTCCACGAGGTGATGTGTCGCGGAGGGGCTGAGGGCGAGAAGGGTGGTAAGCCATCCGTCAATTGAAGTAATACCGGGTAGTGATCGGATTGAAGCTGGTGAACAGTCGTGAGATCTGTTTGATAGAGAATGTCGTTATGGACAATGATGTCGATGACATCAGGGCGATGATTGTCTATTAGTGGATAGAGGGTGGGAGACGTGGGTCCTTCCACGAAGTATCTTTTCCGGGAGGAGATTTCGTCAAGTTTATTACCGTGAGTGTTGGAAGTGCGGCTGTGCCAGAAGGGGTGTTTAGCATTTAGATCTCCCGCCATGATGGTGGGGATATTATCTGCGAGGAATGAGTCCAATTCAGACTCGACAAGTGGGGAGGTAGGTGGAAGATAAGTCGCGCAAAGTTTAAGAGGGCCGTGATTGGCGGTGTTCACCACTACGCATGTGGATTCTATGTTGACGGTGGAAGGGGAGGGGATGTGGCAGTGGTCTATTGTGCTTTTGATGAGAGTTGCGGTGCCGCCTTTTCTGCCGATGAGGCGGTCGTCTCTGTAGCAGTAGTAGTTACGGATGCTGTAACGGTAGCTCGGTTTGAGATGCGTTTCCGTTATCAGCAACACGTCCAGGTTGTGCTCGAGAAGGAAATCCTCGACCTCTTGTTTATGTGTTCTGAGGGAACCGTTTGCATTCCAGAACGCGGCGGATATATGGGATGGTTTATAGGTGCGAGCCATGTTCTTGGATGTAGTTGAGGAGGTTCATGGCTTCGGTGATGGCTGATTTTAAGTTATTCAAAATGAGATCGCGATTTGGGGGGGGGGCGGCGGGCAATATGTAGTTTTGGGGTGTAGATGTTGATAATAGGGGGCGATGAGTTGCGACGTTCGCGTATGACGCGTTGGAAGTGACTGGTTTCGATGCACTCTGGGGAGCGTTGAGGAATCGCCGTGTGGCGTTGTTTGCCGAGGGGGCGTTCGGTAAGGGGGCGTTGGTGGAGGGGCGTTGGTAGATGCCATCCATGAGGGGGCGTAAGGGCTGCGAGGTCTGGAAGTGGTGGTGGGGAGCGATTGAAGGGAGGTTGCTCTTGGGGAAGCGTGGGCAGCCTCTGAAGTTGGCCGTGTGTGGGCCTCCGCAGTTACAGCAGGTGGCGGGAGTGTCCGCGGGCTTCCTGCATTCAGATGTGTGATGCGTTCTACCGCATTTCACACAGTTGGCTGGGGCGTGGCAGTTGCCGGCGGAATGGGCAAACTGTTGGCATCGATGACACTGGCCCATGCCTTTGCGCTTGTTCAGCTCCTCCACTGTGACTCGAATATCGAGTACACCGTGGAGTTCGGTGAAGATGCGCTTTGCGGAAGAGTCCCTTGTCATCTTGACGATGACCATGGGGAGTTCCACTCGATTCCGGTTTTTCATGCGATACACATTTAAAACCGGATAATCGAGTGATTTGAGTTCATCTGAAATGTCCTCGACGCTGATAGGGGTCGGTAGGCCGCGGATGACGGCTAGCAGGGGCTTCTCGCTCTCCAAATGGAAAGAGTGGTATGGAATGGCGAGAGAATCGGTAATGTGGACTAGGGAGCGGTAGGCCTCTACGGTTTCAGTGGTGATTTTAAGATCACCATTGGGCTGCACCTTCGAGGAGAAGTGAATGTTTTGAGACCTGAGTTTAGCTCTCAGGTCTCCATATTTGGCGGAATTGTGAAGTACGATGGGGGGGATGCGGTCTTTTTTGATCTGAAGTAGAGGTCGTGAGTCATTATTTAGAGGTGGGGCGGGGGCTGCGGGATGAGGAGGGCTGAGTGGGCCTCTCATTTTTTTGCTGGTTTGGGCCACGGTGGCACCAGCTGGCTTCGGGTCTGATTGGGGGCAGACGAGGGGGGGGCTTTCTTGGGATTGAAGAGCCCTTTTACGGTTTTTGGCAACAGATTGCCAGTCCATTTCTGGAATATCCGGAATGATAATTATTGGCGGGGAAAGTGGGGAGTCAAAAGTGGGGGTGGGGCGCGGCGGTGTTGTGATAGGGATAGGGACCACTGACAAGACAGTGGGTGAAATAGATGGAGGGTTTTTGGCCTCAATCGAGACCTCACCTTTATTGAAGAGTTCACGAAGAAGTTTTACCATCTTCATTGTCTCTTTTTTGGATGTGGTCTCCATCTTGAAGAGCTCGAAGGCTTCCTCGAAAGTGGAGATGGTCAGATCAGGGGATGTTGAGCGGTCCGGGGACTTAGCGAGGTCTGGTATAGGCGAGGTCACGGCGACGGATGCGGGCGTTTCGGTTGGTTCGGAACTAGTTTTTCTAGTAATGATGCGTGGAGTTTTAATGATGAAGTTCGGTTTGACGGATTTGACGGACTTCATGGCTGCTTAATAGGAGGAATTGAACAAATAGAAAGAATAATTGTGGACAATAAAAAGTAGGATAAAGCTGTGGAAAAAATAAATATAATTGTGTAATGAGTAGAAACACAAACAGTGATAAATAAAGAATTAAAGTTTTGATAAATAATGTGAAATATGAAATGAAGATAGGATGGGGAGAGCTGTCGACCTTTTCAGATCTTCAACTCTGCCCTCGGAGTGTAAAAGGGTAAGAAGGATAGTAACAGTCAGTGGCTTACTTGATGAAGAAGAAGAAATTCTGGCATCGACCGGCACTCGGAACAAATTACGTCACCAAGAATTTTGTGGAGGCCGGCTCCTTATCACGAGTTAATATAAAAAATAAACCGATTTGATCTTAATAGCTGTCTGGGACGAGTGGAATGTCAATTTAATGTTTGTTGTTTGTGCACATGCGAAGCCGGGAACGGCACTTGTTATCGCTGTTTTAGCGACGATGCGCGGAAAGTATGCGCACTGGCAAAAACGGCGACGGTGAACTTTAATCGACACTATATGAAGAATCGTGTATTGTACTTTAATTAGCAACGGATTGCAGTGAGATCACGTTTGAAAATCGTTACTAATATGGAAACTTCACACTTTTTACTCGAAAAACTGCCATTGATGACCAAGGTTACGAATATATGTACAAAATCACCACAGAAATAATATTTGTTCCACGCGTTTTCGTGTTTTTCATCCCGAACGTTTAATTTTGCCAAATATCAATGTTTAGCGTCAATATTGTCAATTAACAAATAAATTTTATTTCTTTTGACTTATAAAAGACAATTTGTTTAGTACAAACAGGTTTGAATTATACATGAATAAAGACAAAAATATAGCAGCAATGCCTTGACGTTGAATATGACATAAAACTTTAAAACCTCATGTTAAGTCGTTAGCAATATACGGAAACTTCACACTTTTCACTCGAAAAACTGCCATCGACGACCAAGGTTACGAATATATGTACAAAATCACCACAAAAATAATATTTGTTCCACGTGTTTCCGTGTTTTTCATCCCAAACGTTTAATTTTGCACACTTTTCACTCGAAAAACTGCCATCGATGACCAAGGTTACGAATATATGTACAAAATCACCACAGAAATAATATTTGGTCTACGTGTTTTTAATCCCGAACGTACAATTTTGCCAAATATGAATGTTTGGCGTCAATATTTTCAATTAAAAATAAATTTTATTATTTTTGACTTATAAAAGACAAATTTTTAGTACAAGCAGGCTTCAATTGTAAATGAATAAAGACAAAAGTATAGCAGCAATGCATTGATGCTGAATATGACATAATACGTTAAAACCTCATATATAGCCGTTACTAATATACGGAAACTTCACACTTTTCACTAGAAAAAGTGCCATTAACAATCAAGGTTACGAATATATGTACAAAATCACCACAGAAATAATATTTGTTCCACGTGTTTTTCATCCCGAACGTTTGATTTTGCCAAATATCAATGTTTGGCGTCAATATTTTCAATTACAAAATAAATTTTATTATTTTTGATTTATAAAAGACAAATTTTTAGCAGCAATGCATTGACGTTGAATATGACATTAAACGTTTTAACCTCACATATATATTCGTTACTAATATACGGAAACTTCACATTTTTCACTCGAAAAACTGCCATTGACGACCAAGGTTACGAATATATGTACAAAATCACCACAGAAATAATATTTGTTCCGCGTGTTTTTTGCGTTTTTTATCCTAAACGTTTAATTTTGCCAAATATCAATATTTGGCGTCAATATTGTCAATAAAATAATAAATTTTATTTCTTTTGACTTATTAAAGACAATTTTTTAGTACAAACAGGCTTGAATTATACATGAATAAAGATAAAAGTATAGCAGCAATGCATTGATATTGAATATGACATAAAACTTTGA
The DNA here is from genome assembly GCA_949825065.1 of Odontocerum albicorne. Lineage (NCBI taxonomy): Eukaryota > Metazoa > Arthropoda > Insecta > Trichoptera > Odontoceridae > Odontocerum > Odontocerum albicorne. Next base: position 38,451,788 of record OX463845.1, on the reverse strand, counting down.
TACCTCATAGAAAGTCGTTAGCAATATACGGAAACTTTACACTTTTCACTCGACAAACTGCCATCGACGACCAAGGTTACGAATATATGTACAAAATCACCACAGAAATAATATTTGTTCCACGTATTTTCGTGTTTTTCATCCCGAACGTTTAATTTGGCCAAATATCAATGTGTGACTTCAATATTGTCAATTGAAAAATAATTTTTATTATTTTTGACTTATAAAAGACAAATTTTTAGTACAAGCCGGCTTGAATTATAAATTAATAAAGACAAAAGTATAGCAGCAATGCATTGACGTTGAATATGACATAAAACGTTTAAACCTCATATAAAGTCGTTAGCAATATACGGAAACTTCACACTTTTCACTCGAAAAACTGCCATCGACGACCAAGGTTACGAATATATGTACAAAATCACCACAGAAATAATATTTGTTCCACGTGTTTCCGTGTTTTTCATCCCAAACGTTTAATTTTGCCAAATATCAATGTTTGTCGTGAATATTTTCAATAAAAAAATAAATTTGATGATTTGTGACTTATTTTTTATTATTTTTGCCTTAACATATATGTGTTATCTCAGGAATTATATGTGTATAATATGTTATAATGCTATCAATAATCAATATTTGGGTTTTATTTCTATTTAATTATAAAAATACGTATTGTTTTTGCTTTTTTTGTCAGAAAGGTAAGTTCTTAGTTGAAGTAAAATAAAAAATGTGTTTTGGATTTATAAAAAACATGTCATAAGTATCACTTAATTACTTCAAGTAGCTATTTGTAATTGATAAGCAAGAAAGTAATTTATAATTAATTTAACTATTTGTCAGAGCAGTTCTGCCCCTGATGTTTGAAAAGTCCCCCCTGACTGAAGGGGTTCTCTAGAAAGTATTATATAAACACTCGTGAAGAAATATAACAGAAAGCCTCGGCATCTGAGTAATTTTAATCGATTTTCGTTCCACGCTACAGTTTAGTCTTAAGATGCCCATTTTATCTCCTGAAGACCTAAAGAAACTTTAAAAATGACTCATCCTAGAGTATTATTATTTGCCAACATCTTTTAATTTTGATTTTTATTTATTTATTATTACACATGACAAGAAATATACATTATTTGCGAAAAAACAACAGATAATTTAATTTCGACATGCATTATTTTAATGGATCTGGGTTTGTCGCCTTTCATTTGTCGTATCCCCAGTAAACTAGGATTTTGCCTGTATCTCACTCGGGATATTTAGCATGAAAAAATAAATTGATACTTCTTTCCGATTTTTGATTACACAATAACAAAACCCCGTTGCACGTTCTCATCAACCTGACAAACAGTGACACTCAATTACAACTGGAAGCATCATGCGGAATCAAACTCTTCACACATCATCACTCCAGAAAGACCAAAGATGGTCATCCTATAATATACCGCACACAATCATGAGAATAAAAATAAAAACAAAAATATACAGAAACACAAATACAAAACAACAAAAATTAAAACAACAAGAAGAACCACACACTCAAGAGCCCACGTAAATCTTTTCCACACGTCATTCATCCTGAATCGATTTCTTACTTTTGAAAAAGGCTACCTTAATAAGATAAGACTCGCTCCGTCCTTGGCATCCTTTAAGAAGCGACTGAAAAACCTCTTAATTTCTAGTCAGTAAAATAACGTGTTTCATTCCTGATTTTTCTTTTCCTTTCCTCTCCATTTCTTTTGATTGATTATATCTCACTTTATATGAAAAAGAATGTTCGGGTGACTGTCCGTCTTTGTGGGGCTCGTGGGCATGTGCTCACGTATATGTTTATGGATTTCGTGGGGATGGATAGTCATTTGAATGATTTATGTGACCACGTAACTTGCTTCATTTACTTTTGTCTGGTTGGTTGGAAGAGATTGCCGCCTGGCAATAAGCCCACCAGATTGTATTTGCAATAAAAGTGTTAAATAAATAAAATAAATATTAAAAGTCCTTTGCTTATTATTTTTTAATATATTACGAGTATTTCTAGTTAAGGCATTAACTTTGTGGAGGTTTAAAGACTTTGTAATTTGTTTTATCAAAAACTGTTTATTCCACTTTTTGTTACGGTATAACCCTACCGGCTTCAAGACTTTCACCTCATCATCAGGAGAGCACAAAAAAGTCTTGTTTGTGCGCCCCTGATGATGAGGTGAAAGCCTTGAAACCGGTAGTGTTATACCGTTACGAAAAGTGGAATAAACAGTGTTTGATAAAACAAATCACAATATTCCTATTTTGTTTGAACATTTACAGGAAATGAATCAACGAACACACCAAACGGATCTTATTCAAAACCTCTCATTCATAGTTTAATCATGTTAACATGTTAGTGAACATATTTAAATTATAAACAAGAGAACAAAAAAAATCAAGGATGGTAGCTGAATGCTTCCGTCAATTCAGCCACCATTGTCCAAAAACCCTAACAGCGTTGGACCAACCATATTGTCATCTCGGCATATTCTCACTATTGGATTATATAAACCTGTTCAACTTCTTTGAACAAAGTAGGTTTCTTAAGAGAATGAGAGTGAATACTAAAATAAATGTGTTCTCGATGCACTACTAACTGCAAATAAATGTGTTCTCCGTGCACTACTAACTGCAAATAAATGTGTTCTCCGTGCACTACTAACTGCAAATAAATGTGTTCTCCATGCACTATTAACTGCAAATAAATGTGTTCTCCATGCACTACTAACTGCATATAAATGTGTTCTCCGTGCACTACTAACTGCAAATAAATGTGTTCTCCGTGCACTACTAACTGCAAATAAATGTGTTCTCCGTGCACTACTAACTGCAAATAAATGTGTTCTCCGTGCACTACTAACTGCAAATAAATGTGTTCTCCATGCACTATTAACTGCAAATAAATGTGTTCTCCATGCACTACTAACTGCATATAAATGTGTTCTCCGTGCACTACTAACTGCAAATAAATGTGTTCTCCATGCACTACTAACTGCAAATAAACTCACACAGTTCAGTCACGGAGATACGTTAGGAAAATAGTGCAATCAAGTCGACGAAAAGAAAAGAAAAACATTCATCCAAACCGAGACAGTGTGGTACCAAATACGTCCACATCTGAATTAGTAACCATATTGTAACCTCTTTAAAGTCTTACTTTTGGGTTACACAAACATGTGTGATTCCTAATTGTAACTATTGGGTTGATGCAAAAGTTCGTCCCACTTTTTATACAAAAATTGAAGAAAATTTTTATTAACTAAAAATAACATTTTTTCAATAAGTATGCGCCGTTCTGTTGGATGACCTTTCTCTATCTCTCCGGTAGCTGCGTTATCTCGTGTTCATAGAAGCTTTGAGGTTTCTGACTAAATAATTGATCCAGATGGTTTTTCAAGTCTTCCAAGCAAGAAAAGTTTTTACCAGATCTGTTTTGAAGCGATCTAAATAAATAATATTCGGAGGGCGCAAGGAAGGGAAAATACGGTGGATGGACCAAAACATCCCAGTTAAATTATAAAAATTTGCGTCGGGAGGCCAAAGACACATGTGGTCTGGAATTATCTTAATGGAACGCAATACCCATCTTTTGGCTAATTCAGGCCGCTTCTGGTCGATTGCTCGCTTTAATTCACTTAATTGTGAACAGTATTTTTTCGAATTAATGGTCTAATTTTCAGGTAACAGCTCATAATAAACTATTCTGTTCCAGTCCCACCAAATGCATAGCATAACCTTTTTCGGGTGTAAACTGGCTTTGGCGCTGGTTGAAAGGGCATCTCTGCGCTTATAGCATAATCACCTTTAACCATTCGCTTTAAAAATGGATCGATTTCGTTGCGCTTCAATAGATAATTGCAAACAGAAATTTGGTCTATCGATTTTTTCTCCGTTAACTCGTGCGGCACCCATACATCAGCTTTGCTAACCATTCCAAGTTGACGTAATCGCCTTGACACTGTTGACTGTTTGATTTCAATATTTCTCCGATCTCTCGAGTTGTTCTATACCGATCACTTTCAATTAGCGCCAATATTTCGTCACCATCAGCCTCAGCCGGTCGTCCAGAACGTGATACATCGCGAAGTTTAAAATTGTTTTCACGAAACTTTCTGAACCACTTACGGCACTTGGAATCGTCAATGGCACCCTCACCGTACACAGCACATATCTTATTTTGCGTCTGCGAAGCATTCTTGTCTTTCTGGAAATAAAAAACATAATATGTCGAAAACGCTCCCTATTTTCTGCCATTGTAAAATGTAAAAAAACACAACCAAATAACACTTTTTTTTCCCAAGTACTCGCTCAATTTCCTTCTGTCCAAAAATGTCAAAACTTTACACGTGTGAAGTTAATAACACTTCGGTTTTATAATACAACGCCGTCTAGCGCTAAAAACGGGACGAACTTTTGCATCAACCCAATACATTTAGCAAAGCAAATCTTCTAACAAAACGAGAGGGAATACTTAATTCAATTCATTAATCTAGTCCCACAGAGATAACCGCAAATGAACGCATATTATATAATATTTAATTCTATCTATTTGGTGGATTTAAAAAAAAATCATGGCTTCTAACTGAATTATACAAAACACGATATAATGTTTCCTGAAAGACACTGGGGTTGAACATAATTTTCTCGTGTAGTTATCACCCGATATGTGAGAAATTTCCCATTATATTGTACTTCGCTCCAAGGGGAGGATACTCTGACACATAATTAAATTCATATGTCATGTCTTCAATGATTTAACAGCCTATAGACCAAGTTCACTTTGTTGAACATAATATATCACATTCAAACCCTTCAAGTTCTTCTTCGCCGCATGTATTTACACTTTTGTAACAAAGTTTTGCAAACACACTGAATCATATTTAGCTAGCAGATGAATTTCATTAAGGGGGGCCAGAAATAAATGGTTAAGGCATTTTTAGAAAAAATGGTTTACTGTCTTCAAAGTGTTTAGTCTTAATAATTATCTGACGTTAAAGGATAGTTTCGTTATATTTGAAACAAATGGTTAACTGTCTTCAAAGTGTTTAGTCTTAATAATTATCTGGCGTTAAAGGATAGTTTCTTTATACTTGAAACAAATGGTTTACTGTCTTCAAAGTATTTAGTCTTAATAATTATCTGGCGTTAAAGGATAGTTTCGTTATATTTGAAACAAATGGTTAACTGTCTTCAAAGTGTCTTAATAATTATCTGGCGTTAAAGGATAGTTTCTTTATACTTGAAACAAATGGTTTACTGTCTTCAAAGTGTTTAGTCTTAATAATTATTTGGCGTTAAAGGATAGTTTCGTTATATTTGAAACAAATGGTTAACTGTCTTCAAAGTGTTCAGTCTTAATAATTATCTGGCGTTAAAGGATAGTTTCTTTATACTTGAAACAAATGGTTTACTGTCTTCAAAGTGTTCAGTCTTAATAATTATCTGGCGTTAAAGGATAGTTTCTTTATACTTGAAACAAATGGTTTACTGTCTTCAAAGTGTTTAGTCTTAATAATTATCTGGCGTTAAAGGATAGTTTCGTTATATTTGAAACAAATGGTTAACTGTCTTCAAAGTGTTTAGTCTTAATAATTATCTGGCGTTAAAGGATAGTTTCTTTATACTTGAAACAAATGGGTTACTATCTTCAAAGTGTTTAGTCTTAATAATTATCTGGCGTTAAAGGATAGTTTCGTTATATTTGAAACAAATGGTTAACTGTCTTCAAAGTGTTTAGTCTTAATAATTATCTGGCGTTAAAGGATAGTTTCTTTATACTTGAAACAAATGGTTTACTGTCTTCAAAGTATTTAGTCTTAATAATTATCTGGCGTTAAAGGATAGTTTCGTTATATTTGAAACAAATGGTTAACTGTCTTCAAAGTGTTCAGTCTTAATAATTATCTGGCGTTAAAGGATAGTTTTGTTTTATTTGAAATTTTGTGTCAAAGTCCATGCAACTTGCTGGGCTGTTTTAACTCCAGGGCATAAGCCAGTTTAAAAATAAAAAAATACTCATTAAACTTCTTCCATTACGTCGGACTTTAATGTTGACGTCACGCTCTAGGGAAAAAAATAAAGAAAATTTAGATCTACTAGTATAGATTGCACTGAACGGTAACTTATTTTGTCCTCCATAACAGCGTGGGTGGTGATAGGATCAAACTGAACTGAACTGACACTCAAGGAGAGAGTGTTGTTCATCCAATGGCGCTATCGAAAGAAATATATATAAATACATCTCAAATTGGCGGGGTTTTTTTTTCGTAATACTCTATTTCCAGTTCAATTCTCCAATTTTTGCTTCGTTTCACTTTAATCTGGATACAATATTTAATGTTCCTTCACCCAACAAATCAGCTGAAGACTTTTTTTGTTTATCCAAAAAAAAAACGTTAGAAACTGTCAATTCCGTCGAATAAATTTGACTTGACGATCTCCCTCAATTCTCGGCCTGTTACCCTTACCCGATCAGCACGGTTCATGCACAATGTATCGAAAACGACTCTTTAGTAGATAAAAAAAAACACTTTGACATTTTATTTTAGAAAAATTTAATAAATATACATTAAAAAATCTTCATCCTGACCGGCTGAGCATCTTGACTCCCATGATAACCTTTGACAACTCTTCTTCATCCATACCTGCACTTTGCAGTTCGAAGAGCAGTAGTTAAGGGCAGTCCTTTTGCTTCTCACACTTGGACAGTTCAACGCATTGGGCTTGTAGGAATCCACGGTCGTCGCGGAATATTGTCGCATACATACGGTCAATAACCGATGAGATTCGCATTCCTCGACAAATTTAAATAAACAGTCCGAAGTTCATACGCTGGCCATTCAAGTCCAAAGATCACCCGCCGGCCAGTCCTCCCGTAGCGAGCGGACCGCACTACATACTAGAGAGAGAACGCACCACGCTGTCTCGCCGGTTCCGTAAATAGATTGTACCTACAATACTACAATTGACCATTTCTGCATTCACAGAAGCGAGATAGAAGCATATCGCGAGCGCACTCCCGCGCCCATTCTGAAATGTTATAAATACCTCCGTACTATCAAAATAAACAATTCACTTTCTCTTTCCGCATTGCGATCTAACGTGTTTTATTTATTTATCAACAATCATAATCATCATATACCTTTAAGGGACATTTTCCTAAAGGCTTTTTTCTCCTCTAGTACGTCGATTTCACGATTCCAGTAATCACAAGCCTTTTGAAACTGCCTCTATGGCTATGAGTTATATGTCCAAAGAATCAGAAAACTCGCCATAGGCATATTGTTGATAATCGGTCAGTGACTCCCATTTCTTCGATAATGGCTGGAGAATTAGTTCACCTTTTTATTAGTAAAAAATACAATAAACTCAATTATAGAAGTTGCGCTTACTTTAAGTAGTTATTATGATTGCTTGCACAGTAATTCCATTTTCATTCAGAACACGGATGATCTCTTCGATCGGATAATGAAAGCCTTATTTGCATACCAATACACAATACCTAACTTTACACATCCCTATTTGCGGTCCGCTTAGCTTGATTTTGGAACGAAATTCCAGGAGCTTTCAGATGTGCACCATTATCATTCACGTTCAAGAGATAATTATTACATTACACGGAATATCCTTTCCTCCTTATTTTCCTTTTCTTTGGACCATTTTATTTCCTTTAGTCTTGTCACTATTATCAAAATATTAATACTCGTAGTTATTTTTTTTGCTTGAATTTAAATAAACGTATATTTATTCGTAAAACTGTTAATGAATTAAAACGTATCTAAGACAAACTGGTTGGTTGAGAGAAAACTGTTTTAAAGTAATATGCCCACTAGATGTATCATGTATAACCATGTACACTAAAAAATAAATCAAATGTCAAATGATAGATACTCGTAATTATCAACTTGCCCAGAAAGATAAGTTGTGCCTTATCGCATCATAAAAATGATAGATACTCGTAATTATCAACTTGCCCAGAAAGATAAGTGGTGCCTTATCGCATCATAAAAATGATAGATACTCGTAATTATCAACTTGCCCAGAAAGATAAGTGGTGCCTTATCGCATCATAAAAATGATAGATACTCGTAATTATCAACTTGCCCAGAAAGATAAGTGGTGCCTTATCGCATCATAAAAATGATAGATACTCGTAATTATCAACTTGCCCAGAAAGATAAGTGGTGCCTTATCGCATCATAAAAATGATAGATACTCGTAATTATCAACTTGCCCAGAAAGATAAGTGGTGCCTTATCGCATCATAAAAATAACCATTGCAGGATATATAATCATAGACAAAGTGAGTAATCCTTATAATTCAAATAGTCAATTTTCAATGGGCTGATTTTACTTTCCAACATTTTATAATGAGAATTGATTTTTATGCTTGAAGTGACTTAGCATCTGCCGAACAGGATGCTTAAAAGCAACACCATTGGAGAAAGTCTGCCAAAACATCGGTATTGCCCCACCCAACTTAAAAAGAACAAAGCAAGCTCAGGATCCAAGACCCCTTTATATGCCCACTAGCCAAAAATATAGTAATTGAAACCCAGTAATAATTCTACATGGCACCGGAAGACTAACTGCCTTATCCTACATTGGAAGCCCTCAAAAGACTCCGAGTAGAGATGACTCGATGCAAGGTGAACATGCAGAGATGGAGCTTCTTGAACGGAAGAAACATTGAATGTGATTATGGGGCTATACAGGACTCATAATGCCTACTTATCAATATATCGGGACCTCATGCTTGAAGCTGGACCTGCTCTATTTAAATGCTAAGACAATCTATGTTAAGCATAGGATAGTCAGGGGTGGCTGCGATCATTAGAATGGGTGCTTTCCCGGATATTTTTATGTTAAAAAAGCTATTTGGTTAGAAAACCACAGAAAACTTACCAAGGGAAGACAAGCAGGCTTTGTAGATCTTCCAATATGTGTTAGAAACACATTATTTTCAATATTTTAAGACGAAGGTAATTTTTTAAACACTGTGCGGTCTGATGGAGTGGGTATGCAAATAGAAGGCCGCTTCACTTTTCGCAATTTTCTATCATTTCATGTCGTAACAAGATTTAGTGTGTCAGTCAATATGGAAAGTGCTGAAAAGTTTGCCGTATGGAATCAAAGGATAAACTTGGAGCCGATATCGATAAAGTTTTGAAGTGTTGTGTAAGCTGACGCTGGCTTTCGCTTCTTTTCACAACTCTTGTCATCGGAGCGAGAGATATTAAGAATCACCCGAGCCGCCGAGGGATGTCCTCAAATCTTTGATCGACATTTTTTCTGGAAGTTTCTGAAGGATATCAAATATTTTCTTATATTTTTATTGTCAAGGACCTCTTGTGATTCCACCAAGATATAAGCACGAGACCCTACTTTAAACAAATTCCGAAGAAAATCAAAACTTTTTTTTCTTTTTTATTTGCTGACCGATTTAGAGTACTAGGGATAAGAAAGGATAGGAGAAGAAGAGCTAAAAATATGGAAAGAATCATTCTAAAGACTAAAGTTTTACAGAGTTTATAACTTTATAAGAAGTTTACTGGTAGTTATTTTCAAATATTTTTTTTTCAAACATCGTTTTTAAAATCCCTTCATTTATGCAAGTTCCAATAAAAAAGCATAAATAATAATTATCTGGAATATAGTTTGCTATTTCTCGGATAGATATCGTTAGGATAAAATTTTCGTTACTTATTTCATTTCAAAAGTGCTAAACGTGTATAATTATGAAAGCAAATAGTTTTGTGCATTTTTCAACTATTAATTACACAAATTTCTTAAGTGTTTGTTTTGATGCCATGTTTAAGGTGAAACAAAGTAAGTAATTTTTTTTCTATTTCACATTATTTTACTGCCGCAAAATAAAAAATTCATAAAAACAACACTCATAAAAAAATATTTGTACAGTGTATGGCGTTGATGCAGTAAGCGATTACGTACATATGTCAAAAGTAGTTCAAAATTTTCGTAATGGCAATACGACATTCCGTTATGGTGTTCCGTAATAGTGATGTGAAGATGTTGGCAATTATTGATGCCCGATTATCGGTGATAACAACTAAATCAAGGCTTTGATCGAGAATAACAAACGAGAGTGTTAACAGATTACTGATATTCTGAAAATATCAAAAACACCGTCCGCGAGTAAATTATACCTAATTATAAATATTTTTAGTTTTAATACGACCGTAATTTATGAAATAGCTTTTCGGTCAACCCTATTAAAAAAGTATAAAGCAATCCTGGAAATATTGTGTAAAAAATGTGATATTTTACATTTTTCAGATATTTGATGCTTTGTTAAAAATCTTCAGTTATTTTTTAATAAATCCAAACAAGTGGTTACTGGTAACTAATAAAACACACATTTTGATGATTATTTTACGATTTAGGAAAAAAAATAACTCTCACTGGATGAATCTTTCATTATTACTGTTGTCGCTTTATATGTAGTTACAGCCGTATTCATAGTCAATTTTGTTAATTAATCTATTTAGAGTCTGCCCTAAGGCGGCTTTTTCGTTCTTCTAGTTACAAATATAATAAACTACTTTAAAATGAATTCACGTAAATTGAGAGGTTTCTATATTCGCGTATATGATCATATTTTCTACTAACTCTGAACAATGTAGTACTTGAACGTTATTTGAAAATTGGTGAGGATTCTATTGTAAAAATGTAAAGAGCCAGTCGCAACCCCTCACCAGGTCGATGTGAAATGTCAGTCGCAACCCCTCGCCAGGTCGCGGTGAAATGTCAGGGAGATCTCGAAAATAAAAATAACTAACACGTACAAAAAGAAATTAACCCATTTTCTGAGAGAAACGTACACATAATTTATTCTCAACAATTATTCTCATAAATTTCAAAGCAAAATCAAATAATTGTGATACATTGTTTACTCTTTGGCTTATTTTCTTTTTGCAAGTACAAACAACATTTGTGCAAACACGTCCACACGTGTCAAAGATAATTAAGTTTTTGCAATGGGGGTCGCGAATTTTGTATTGTGTATCTTTTGTGGTGTGGCAAGACTAAAATATTTGAGAAACAATAATATAGAGTATTATTTTGAGTAAAGGAAATAAATTAATATAAGGACATGCTCTACAATTTAGGTACTTTTTTTACCGTCCCGAGTGGCCATGAGATGGAGTGTGTATCACCAGTGCCGTAATTAGCTTTTTTATGTACTTGCTTTGGTTTTTTTTTCTCTTATTATAATTTTTTGAAAACAATGTGATTAAATGACTGCGATATCATACAGACTGAAAAGAGACGAATAGATGTTTTAAGAAATGCGTGCACTTAGTGAGTGCGTGCACGTGCATTAAATGACAATGTATGATTGAAGACGCCATGAAGTGATTGAGGAAGAATGTGTACTTTAAGCTTATGTGCTGAGTAAGATGAAGAAGTAGTCTTGATGGTTTAGGAACGTAGAACAAATAAACGGTGAAAGACTAAAAAAACAAATGCAAAGCGCAAATTTCAGTAAGAGGCGTGTTAGAATAATATCAAGAAAAGCATATGATATTTTGTGAGTTTAGTAACCAGTGAGTTTGTTGTTGTGCAATGGCTTACTCACTTAAAAAAGAAGAAAACTCCATGGAACGCTTTCCAATTGAATTGACATTGGAATGGCGAAGAGATCTTCGACTACGAGACACAGCAACGACGATAAAAATTTAAAATAATGTAAATTGTATGCGCTGTATGAGAAGATGTATGGATGTGGACGTGGTGTGTTGCAGTATGAAAGTCTGGTGCTCTCTGTACTCTGCCAACCGTGATAGGAAAACGGCGTTATGGTATGTGTGCGTGTCTGTGTTATATAACAATTGTTTATATTTTTTTGGTGCACATAAAAATTTAAAAAAATAATTCACTCATATTTATAAATTAAATTAAATAGTTATTTTATTTACTCTTCTCAGGCTTTCGTATCAGCAAAATTGTTGATTATACTATCGTTATTGTTAAAATCTTTAACAATTCTATATTCAATCAAAATTATGAAATTATTTGATAATTGTTCTTCTACGACAGGTAATCTTAAATAATTCTTAATTAATATAAAATTAAAACACGGTTATTTTGTTTTATTCCATTTCATTTAATGCAAATCACAATGCATTTTAACACTTGCTCTGTCATCGTCAAGTGAGTTGTCAAGAACTAAAGTATACATTAATTATATCATTAGGTGTGTTGTTTATGGTAAAATAAAGTAAAAGTGTATAAATAACAAATAGTATAGAAACTTTTACTGTATTTTACCATAAACAATACACGTAATGTGTACTTCATACTAATTAATGTATACTCCAGTTCTTACTAACTCACCTGATAATGACACAGCGAATGTTAAAATGCATTGTAATTTGCAATAAACAAAGTGGGATAAAACAAAGATTTTATTAATGATGGAGTTCTACAATGTGGCAACAGAGTTATTTAAGCAATTTTTAATTGATTTCATTTTCCAAAAACTTCCCTCAAACAATGTAGTAGAAACGAGAAGAGAGAAACACTCGGAGGTAACTCAATTAAATCAAATTCATAATTTTTTTAGTATAGAATAACAATCAGAGTTGCAATTTTGTCGTCGTTTTGGCTTCAAACTTACAGCTTTGAAAAGGTGTTATATTTTACAATTTTTTGTAGTGTTTTTTGTTGTTTTATATTTTTATATATTTTTGTTTTTATTTTTATGATTATATGCGGTATATTGTGGGACGAATGTTTTTGGTCTGTCTGGAGTGATGAATTGTGAGGAGTTGGATTTCGTATGATGTATACATAACATACATATGTAATTGAGCATCACTGTTTGTCAGGTTGATACATATGTAATTGAGCATCACTGTTTGTCAACGGGGTTTTATAAAATCAAAAAATGGAAAGACTTATCGATTTATCTTTTCATGCATTATGTCCTCAGTGAGATACAGGCAAAAGCCTAGTTTACCGGGGACACGACAAATTAACACTTGCCACCCTATGATGGATAGTGAGTAACCAGGACTTACATAATAAAATAATTTTATAGCTAATAACAAAAAATAACCTGGCAGATTTTGCATAATTTTAATTTAAAACATACATTTTTCACTGGATGCTGAGCGTCCAGCACAGTGGCTGGCGGGATTGTTTAGTACAGTAAGGCAAGTGTTAAAGGCAACAAACCCAGATCCATTTAAACTGTGTGTCCAAATTAAATTACCTGTTGTGTTTTGCAAATTATGTTTATTTCTTGTCGTGTGTAAAATAAAAAAAAATAAAATGTCAGTTCCATTTTAGGGCCCCCTTCGTCTTGAACCCTGTGCGTGTATACTTGTTGCACTGGCCTAGTTACGGCACTGCGTGTTATAAATAATAATAATTTAATATATCTAATTAAAGGTGTTTCAAGCTGCTAATATAGCGATACTAAACTGAGGGAGGTAAAACACAGAGAATGATTATTGAGGATCCTTTGGAGATCTCCACATTATCAGGTATGTGAGTAAATGAGTGATGCAAATGTTCAACGTGTAATGAGAATTTGTAGTAGGTACATGGTGTTTGTATAGTTGTTGAAATGCGGAGGCTAAATGTTTCAGTTGAGTGTTTTCGGAAAGATATATGAATTTGATATTTGGGGATGAGACCACGTCGTCACCGACCTTGCTTAGTAAAGAGGTTTTCTGTATTCTCAAAATGGTGAGTTTATGCATTGTAATTGACTTGTAATATTCGGTTCACCTTGCCTTGCAAATGAAGTTTGATTTGGAATATTGTATTCTTAATAATAAAATTAAAAGAAATAAATTATCAGACGTGCCACTGCGTTTAACCCAAATTACTTGGATAGTAATGACACTGGTTAATAAATTCGAATATATTGTCTTCATTTAGTTATTAGTCATTGTAAAGCATCGTATTGCGTTACACTTTCATTGTATACAGTAAAACTTGCCAGGTAGTAACTCTTTCAACCTACCAGAAAGATGTAAGTGAGATTAAGTAAAAACCAGGCTCAATTCATTGTTTCAAGGAAAAAATCATCTTATTTTACTTTGAAGTTGATCAATCCGTGGTTAATTTTTATGTCTTATTTACTGTAGGATATTATTTGTTTTTAATAGTATTTTCCCACCGCATAGTACTTGTCTGTATAAAAAAGGCTGTAGAAGAAATATCTTAATAAAGTAAAATAAGTTGTCATATATTATCGGATGAAAATGGTGAAAATTGTGGTTGGGTTTGATATGGTCAATAACTAACCACGTGCATGGCATTGTTATACAACCCACAATTCAAACGCGAAAATTCATAAATCCGCAGACAGCAACACGAGGCGCCAAAATCATTTAGAGAATCATCGGCTATTCAAATTGAATGAAAAATGGCCACAGAAAGCTAAATCGGTGATCAAATTGTTGAAAAACGATTCGCTGATATAGAGAGCTTTCGAGATAAAATAGAAATTGAAAGCCGCGCATCGACAATTATGTAAAGCAAAAAAATTACGGTTTTATTGAATCACTTTTTTGTGTATTTATCAGATGGGAATTTTTAATTCTATGTATTTATTTTATCTTATTTTAATGGTTACGTGACATTTTCAACACAAAAGATTAAAAATCAACAAAAAAAATAATTATGTAAGCAGTGTTGTACAATAGAAAACAAGCAAGAACAAACCTGTACAGTTTGATATTTTCATCGTGGTAAGAATAACTTATTTACTTTAGCTCTGTTAGTAGTCAAAGTCACATGAAAATTCATATAATGCTCATATTGACTTCCCTATATGTGCAGTATTGTTATGCAAGAATTGTACAAATAATTAGTTGCATCCACTTAACTATGAAACAAAAAAAAATGGGCCTAAAAGGAATGTGTATCATGACGATCTAAATTAGTTATGAACTATTGAAACAGCTGACAATATTTAATAATATTGTGAAGTTAAACGTTTTTTTTTCTATCTGACAAGGTTAAAAGGCTAATTTCAAACAATTGTCGTCGTTGCTGAACCTCGTAGTCGAGAATCCCTTCGCCATTCCAACATCAATCCGGTTAGAAAGCGAAGCTATGTCATGGAGGTTTTTTTTTTATTAGGTGACCGACACACCAGCAAACTCACCGGCCACACCGCTGTACTGGATCCAATGGTACACCGAAGTGCACACCGACATGTTTATTTTATCTTTATTTTGAAAGAATGAATATGACCGAAGTTATTTGTATCTTTATATCTCCGAAAACTAGGCGGAATAAATACTATGCGTATCCAGAAAGTAAGTGTACTGAGGCTCTCACGACCGGATGGATTTTATTTTCGACATGTTGGCTACACTTCCGTGTAGCCTGACCCTTCCCCTCCGCAACTTAACCGGTTCGAGGTCAGTACATTGAGAAGTGTCAACGCGACAACACGTTTCGTGAAAAATGTCAATCCAATCTCCCGCCAAGTGCGAAATACGCGGCGTCCTCCGTTATCTCGTTTGGAAGGGAAAACCTCCGGTCGAGGTTTATAATGAGGTGAAAACTGCATATGATGATAAAGCTATGAATTGTACGAGTGTGTACAAGTGGTGTCGCGAGTTTAAAAACGGTCACATCACACCTCTTCACCCTCCGCCAAAAAGTTCAAAACCACAATTTCAGCCAAGAAAATCATGACATCCGTGTTTTGGGACTGTCAAGGCATAATTTTAATTGAATATATGCCTCAAGGGGAGACCATCAACTCTGCAAGATACTGTGAGACCCTAAAAAATTGCGGAGGGTGATTTAGAACAAGAGGAGATGCATGCTGACAAAGGGAGTCTGCCTGCTGCACGACAATGCCAGACCACACACGGCCAACGCCACGAAGGAACTGCTCGCCTTGTTTAAATGGGATGTCCTGAACCATCCCGCGCATTCCCCTGACCTAACACCTTCAGATTACTATCTCTTTACCTCCCTGAAGCTACACATGGGTGGAAAAAGGTTTTCAACCAACGAGGAGGTAAAGGAGGAGGTGGAGAAGTGGACGGAGGGGTTGGCGGGAAACTACTTCGAGGAAAGCATCAAAAAGTTGATATCCCGCTTCACCACCTGCATTGAGAGGAATGACGACTATGTCGAAAAATAGCTTACATATGTATTACGGTTACCACGTAATTTTTTTGTTTAAATAAAAAAAATTGTAACCTACAAAAAATCAGTACACTTACTTTCTGAATATGCCTCGTATCTGTCATTCAAGGAGAGTAGCACAGCCCAGAGTTTCAACTGCCGATCTTCCGTATGGAAGTGCAATGTATTACTGCGCTGCCATGCACCTCATATTTCAAACAATACACCATAGTCCATGTCAGTTCTTGGGATATACCGCGTATTCATAAAAACGTTAAAATTTCCACTGTATGCGTTATTTTTTTTTAAATATGTACATAGCAGTGACCACATTACAGAATTGTAATCGAAAATTATTCTTACCAGAGAAGTAAACAACATTTTTAATTATTCTGCTTTCAAAAGCCGTTACCAGTACGGGAATGAAAAATTCTCGAAATAAAAGTAAATGAACTAGTTAAAACAACGAAAATTCAATATCTCCTTTTTAAAATTCCCATTTGATATACATGAAAAGAAACATCGACTTCCGTCAACTCGCAGAAAAAGCCCAAGATGTAAATCTAATGCCTTTTTTATCTTCATCCTCACATTTTTCTCTTTAACGCGCTCTCCGGAGTCGGTTTCAGCACTCTTGGATGATGCTAACCGCCCACCATTTTTGGGGCAATCTTTTCCTTTATATCCAGAAAATTCTATTCCAAGTGTCTGACTTCCTACATATTCCTTTGATTTACTTTGTATGTATGTTATTACTAGTGTTCTCCTCGTTGTTAGTAAATTATGCAAATAATGTATAATAAACCTAGAGAAGGTGTAATTTCCTATACACGTATATATTCATTAATAGTTATGTTTAAACGTTTATAACAAATTCAAAGGTATATTAATTACAGAATGAATAAAGAGGATAAGTAAAGGTGCCTATATTTTGAAAAATTGCCTATGTATGGCAGGGAGTGAAGGAGGGGACGAAGAAGTGAACTAAGGAGGGGGCGAAGGAGGATGAGAAGGAGGGGCGAAGGGTGAAGAAGGGGGCGAACGAAAGTGATAGAGGGGGTTAGGGAGGGGCGAAAGAAAGGGGCAACGAGGGGTGAAGGAGGTGCGAAGGAGGCGAATGGGTGAATGGTGGTGAAGGGGTGTAGGGGACGAAGGGGGTGGGGGCAGGGGGGGTTTGGGTGGAGTGGGGGAATTTGGAGAAGGGGCAACGTAGGGCGAGAGGCGAAGGAGGATGAAGGGTGAGGCGAAGGAGGGGCGAACGAGTGGTGAAAGAGGGGCGTAGGAGGGGTGAAGGAGGACGAAGGATGGGGTGAAGGATGGAGTGAAAGAGGGGCGAAGGAGGGGCGTAGGAGGGTGTATAAGGGCGTAGGAGCGTAGGAGAGACGTAGGAGGGGCATAGGAGAGATGTATGATGGGGCGTAGAAGGGGTGTATGATTAGGCGTAGGAGGGCGTAGGAGGGGCGTAGGAGGGGTGTAGGAGGGGTGTAGGAGGGGTGAAGGAGGGGAATCGGTGGTACGATACACTTTGTTACTATCATTAGGTAATAAAAAATTTAAAAAGTTTGCAAACCCCAGCACTGGATGATACCTAAAGTTGAATGTGTTTCCATCGCATATCGGAAGATCTATGTACAAAGGTTTATTTATAGTTCATCTTCTCTAGGTAAGTTTTTAGTAGCGTTCTAAAGAAATGTATTTTTCTAAACATATACAAATGCGGATATGTGCCTAATTAAAAAACCGCAGCTACCATCTTCCTGTCCTCACACTCGACTTATATGTATTTATTTTGCAATATTTTTAATCTATCAATGATGGTGGGTATGAATCCCAACGTAGTGCACTCTTCAGAGTCTGCTGTCTTAAGGGCACTATATAAATTATACTTTTACTACAATCACTTTTATATCTCGGTGGTGAGGGTTATTTATTCCTGTTGATGCATATTTTTTTAGATTTTTTCTGGTTTTCCCTTCAAGTAATAGGTCCGCCAGATTGTAATTTATACGGCAAAACCGCACGATGATGATGATGGTAATATTAAAATTTCTAATGTTACCATTTTTTCTCTAATGTCACGTGGTAACTTTGATATGACTTCAATGCAAATTTTATTTACGTGCAGCGTCTTTAAAAACTATGGATTAAGCAGTCTTGTAAATTTCCATGGTGGAACCTTGAAATTAACAAGATGGAATAATCTCAATATTTAAAAGAATTGGGACATGAAATAAATAACAGAGAGTTTGTGACTGTTTATTAATTAACGAAAAATTATCACTCCAAATAATTCACCCTTAAATATGACATGATAAATACTTATACAAAGGTAATAAAAACTTACAACTTTCTTTTGTTCAGGAAACAACATTTTTTTGGTATAACAAAATCACTAAAATAATAATATTATTGTAGTAGCAACTGTCTTACAGCCCAGGAATTGTGGGTTCGATTCCCAACTGCATTCAAAAGTTATTAAAAAGAATTACTTCAGGTCTCTTTAACATATTTCTGGTTGGTTAAAAAATATTGTTGTGACCTTTTTAGTAAATTACTTGACTTCCAGCCTGGTGGTAGCGCGTTCGATTTCCATTCAAACACTGTTTTCTTTTAAAAAGGATTTAAATCTGGTTTTTACTTAAGTCTTATATGACATATTTGTATTAAACTTTCATTAGCTTATTGTTATATGAAATATCTTCCAGCCAACGACGGATAATGTTAGAAACCTTAAATAATAGCCAGGCTGGAAGATAATGTCTTTTGGCAATGTACTGCACCGTACGAAGACTGTAGAATAGGTGGATGGCTGCCACTCAATAATCGGAGATTTCGGCTCACTTGATGCTTTCCAGTGAGAAGTAGCAGGGGGATAGATTCCTCTTTAGCAGGTAGTAGTTGGTTGCATGTAAAAGGCAGTAGACTGCAATGAACTGAGAATGCATTTTTTAATTTTGACGCTCCTTATGTGCGGCCAATCGCTCATCGCAATCGCCTGTTTTCGCCCGTGCATGCCGTCATGACTAGCGAGATATCACAATTCTCGCAAGTTTTCGCATCCATGAGCCGGCCGAGTTTTGATACTCGTCTCTCGTGCGATGGCCACCCAAAAGGAACATTTCGTTGTGGTTGTGACACCGTAAGTACATCAACAAACATAAAATTATACATACAAAACATCAAAATATAATCAAAAATGTATACATGTAAACATAAAACAAGAAAATAAATAAATCATATATTTTAGGTGACGCATACGTCCGATACAGGCAACAAGCTCGCTAGGCCGTGCTTTCTACAACAAAAGAATTATATTTTTTTTAACCTGGCGAGTTTATTGCCTTGTGGCAATCTCTTAATAAGAATACTGTGTAATATAAAGATTTAACGCTCAGGACCAGATATTTAAAAATGTTCCATGCAGGGATCTTACTTTATAATTATTACATTTTTTATCAAAGGTTTCAGATTTAATTAATTTTGTGGATATCTGTATTAAAATATTTAACAACAAATTACTTTGTTCCTCTAACTACAACAATTCCAACTTTCTGCTTTAAGAAAGTCTCGGGATAGGAGGTAGAAACACGTGTAGTAAGGATAAATGTTATAAGTGAAATAATAAACGTTAGACGACCTCCGTGGCCTAGTTGGTAAAATGCTTGTATCCCAACCCAGATGTTGCAGATTCGATTCCCGTCGGAATCCAGATTTTTTTAATATGATTTTAGTTTGGTTTTCACTTAAGACCTTTTTAACATATTTCTGGTAGGTTAAAAGATATTGGCCTAAGGCAATAAGCCCGCCAGGTTGTTCTGTATACAACGAAAGTGTTATACAATACAATAATAAAGTTGTTTATTGCTAAATATTATATTTTTTTAATAATAGGTCGGACCTGGATTGCTGGGATTTAAATTGAAATTTATCTGGCAACCAAACAAAATAAACAAACAGAAGCAGGATAAACTGGTAACAGGAAATTAGTATTGCCACCAGTTGCTGATCCAAAGGGAGAGTTTCCCCTCCCCCACTTGCTTCTCTTCGTCTACCCTTCGCCCCTATTCACCCTAAATTATGAGGATAAAACACGCTTAGTCATAAAGTATTAAATATTGTACTTGAGTCAAAAATTTGGCATTAGTCAGGAAATTACAAAGAGTCACCTTTGCGGGTTTCGTCATTGGTTGACTAAAGTCAGTAAATGAAGAACATCGTTCCAACTACTTAAAGAAACAGAATTGTACCAATGTCCCTTCCCAATGTCTACTTAGACCGAAGCCACACCAAAGTGCTTCGTTAGGTGCTAAGCTAGGTTTTACGTGACTCATATACTAGGTGACTTCATGCCTGGCCACACCAAAGTGCTACACACAAATTCATTTGACAGTTGGGAGCGGTTGAGTCAACACACGATGTCACTCTCAAAACTAACCAATTTCATTATAACTTACCATATTTATTTACTTTGTGTGCAACTTCATTCCAAAGTGATTTTATTACAGGTACATTTTTCTATAACTTGCTTGATGGGTTCCACAAAGGCTACCTTTTATACACAGTTGTCATTAAAACTTCCACCGTCTTGCAAATTAACCAACACGTCTGTTCGCTAGGAGATTCACTCGATGACTAATCGTCATGCAACGTGGCGCGAAGCGTGCAGTGTGGCCACTGCGATAGTATGTGGTACGTTGGTTCGCTAGGATATGTCACCTAACTCGCAGCATAACTCTAAGCATCAAGCGAGGCTCCTACCTGTGTGGCTGAGGCCTTAGGGAGTTACAACTATAACACTGACCAAACGACGACCTATGTCGCCTAGTTTCTAAGACTCCTGTTTTCCAACTGATTGGTGGCGGGTTTGATTACCCTTGGTACACAGATTTTTTAATTGTGTAGTAAAATTATAATGACTAAGGTTATGTTGAAACTACCAGTGGAAATTACGTGATGCAATTAAGATTATATTGAAGTTTATTGTGGTTGCACCAATCAGCATTTAGTCGCTCCTTAGTTTTGAAATTGTTTCACCTTAATCACGTGTCCTACGCCAGTCTGACACGTTCAAATATGAATACATGAGCTGCGTCCGTATTGACCGAACATTCTTCCAAAATGTACATAAACCGATATGTAATGAGTCCACGTAACGACTCTCAATTTATACAATAATCAGACACGAAACGCAATATAATATGATATTTAAGTTAATATTATTAAGCAATTCAATAGGCGTGACCAGCGGCGGCTGGTCTCGAGATTCGTTGGTGCGCTGAGCACCAACGCACCTCGAGATGCTGAACAAATATGAAATATTGCTGTCTCACGGTTTACTGTATGTCTCTGTCTGCCCTATATGAATCTGCGTTTCCGTCCGGTGCATATTCGAGATTGCTCCATTATGAATTGGCAAAACTTGATCGGTCAATTTAAAAGGAATATTTTTTAAATTTGATTTAATTTTTTTTAATTTTCACTTTAATAAAAATACTCGTACTATTTGTCAGTATTCTTATATTATACATATTTAATCTTTACAAATATTTAACATTTTTGGAAGTCATGTTTGCGAATATATAATTTAATTATTGCGAATTATTTCTCCGGTTCAGCGCACCAACGCACCTCGAGACCAGCCGTCGCTGGGCGTGACTTAAAGGACACTTATCGAAACCTGGCCTTAGGCTAACACCTTCTTCTTCTTCTTAAACTTTCTATAGACTCAAGAGTCTATTACTGCAGGATTGTCCTCCTGTGATGCTGAGCTCCAGCTATCTCTCCATCGTTTCGGGGGTCTCCCTGGTGGACGCCGTCTATCCGGTACCTCATGCAGAGCTATGTATGGAATTCTTGTGGAATTCATTCTCTGTACATGTTGGTACCAGTATCGTCAACGCTCCATCTGACCACATCTTGGACCTCACAGACCTCTCGGATTGTGGTGTTCCTTACACGATCACGCAAAGGCTAACACCGTATATGTTATTTTAAAGAAAACATTTAAAAGGCAAAGAAATCGTAGAAGTTATATGATAAACTGTTGTATAAAATTTTTAATCGAAATATCTCAGAAACTTAAATGTTCATTTATTTGTGCTGAAAGCCCAAAGCTTTGGTTATGAAAATACTACGAAACAATCATGCCATGAAACACCGAGCCTTGAAGTTTATTTTAGGATATATTTAGATACGGATGAATACGAACTTAAGGCGAACGTGTTAAGTAATATGAAGAAGAACAGGCTGAAATGATTTGGGCATGTGGAACGGATTAACGAAGAAAGACTAACAAACCAGATGTATAGTGCACGTGTGAGCGGAAGGAGTGTGAGAAGAATACAAAGAAAATTATGATTGGATCAAGTGAAAAAGGGAAACGAAGAGTCAGAGAAATTATAGAAGTCGTATAAGATGTATGGATTTAGAAAGAGGTGTGTATCGTGATAGGAAAGTCTGACGCGCTCTCATCTCTGCTTACCTCAACAGGGAGATGATTTGTGTCCATGAATTAGTTCAAACATTTAACAAGAATATGTTTTCAAATGATTGCCAGTCACATATCTTCCTTTTATAGATACTTCCATCACTCATATGTTCATAAATACTGGCAACATCGATCCATTTGTCATTGTTATGTCACTGATAAACACTTTTATTGCTCATTTTTTTAAGTCACTCAATATATAAAATTCGTGTCATTCTATATAAGAAAATTATGGATACTTATTGATGGATTTAAGTGTCAGCAGATTAAGTTTAAAAAAATCATTACACGTGTAAGTCTGTAGACCAGGAAAGTTCATAGGATGGAGAACCGAAAAATTATTTATCAAGTTTTAACGATCTTTTTGGGGACACCCGAAGAAAACATGGCTGATAGTTTTATTAAATCTACTCTTGGTCTACAACAATTACCAATATATAGAAATGACTTGCGACAGTACATAATATGACAGTACAGTGAATAATATTCAAACATTTGACCTTTGAATCTAAAAAAATTAAAATCCCTTATTTTTTATTATTTTTTAAAGAAAACTACTAATTTATTCGTATTTATTTAATACTTCATTGTAAAACAATCTAGCGGGCGTATTCCCGGGCGGCAATCTCTTCTAACCAAGCACACAAAATAAATAAAAGAAGTTAAATTTCGCAAAATATATTCAAATCATTATTCTTCTGTACAAAAAAAAATCATAAATAATAAACAAAGTAAAAATGAGATATGATCAATAAAATTTAAATGGAAGGGATGATGAAGAGAAATGAAAAATCAGGATTGAAGTAGAATTCAGAAGTGCATGGCCGCATGGTAAAGCCTTCCGTAATAGACGTTAGAGCCTCACGCTGTTCTACTCCCTTCGGATGACTTCATTACTTCATTGCAACTTCATTAAAATCTCATCAGAGTGATGTATTACCTTCCTAATAATTATTATTTTAACGAGCTTGAAAAACTCCCCATAGACTCACCTAACTTTAATACTACCCTCATAATGAGAGATTTCAAAACGTGTAGTGAACAAACACGTTTACGACCGGGAGAATATTGTTTTCAGACTCATTAATCGAGCCCACGGGTTTTAAAAGCACTGGAGTAGGCACCAGGCTTGCAATTCGTTATTACACGTGTTGGCAATACGTGAAGTTTCAATAACATTCGTATACGTCTTATGCACGCGAGTATTATAACCAGACGACGTCTGTTATTAGGCTAGAAACTTTTTTTTTCGGGTACCATCGGGAATTGAACCAAATACCACCGGGTGAATGTCGAACGTTTTACCAACTAGACTACGAAGATCGTCAACCAACTGAAGACTTTCGTGATTTTTTAAGTATAATTAATCAGCTCATTTATTGAATAAATAACTCATTATTATAATTTTATTCGAACCTTAATTCATAATTTTCTAAAATCAAATTGAACACAGTGTTTTGTTCACGGATAAAAGCATCAGATGAATATTTATCCACATAACCGTTAGGTTACTGAACGTTGCTGTTTCATACATTACTGATTTATTAACTTTGCTTTGTAACTAGTTTGAAAAACAATACAGCGAGTACAGGTCTTATTAAATAAACACCCGTACTCACCCCATCTGCAACCCATTCTCACCCACTTCCCAGCCCACCCCTGTTTCTATTACAGCCTTCCTCCCGGCTCCGCAGGATATTACCAGGATCCGCGCTGATTAATGCAATTATTCCGTTTCCGGTGCCAAATTATATTTCCTCAATCTCGATGTGCAACTAGTTTGATTACTGATTTCTATAGCCTAATCACGTCTTATGAAAAATATTTTAAGATGGAAAGAAAACAAAATTTTCAAGAAAATATATTCCACCCTCGTAGAGGATAATTTGTAGGGGCGTAAATTTTTTTTTAAATTTATTATTTTATGTACGTGCAAACGTTTCCCGTCCAAGAATGTAAAAAAGGTGACAGTTAAACATTTGTTTTAAATTTTCCGCAACCTCGTTTGCTATGTATTTTTCCTTGTATGATCACATATTTTGTATTTATAGAACATGTGAACAAAATCACTCGGGAGAGTTTAAAAATCTTGGGATTTGTACAACTGCCCAACATTTCTCGGATTTCCGAACATTAAAACTGTTGTACTGCTCTTTAGTACGTAGCCGCCTTGACTACAACTCATCAATATAGTCTCCTCATTACGCCGCCCATGCACAAACTTTAGAACGAGTACAAAACAAATTTCTAAGATTCATTAATGTTAAACCTTATACTACATGAACAAAGAAATTATCCCAACTTATTAAATGCAATGAAACTCTTGAAGCTGTGTGACAGAAGAAAAACAGCCGATATAGTACTGCTATACAAAATCATTCACTCAGTGATTGATGCACCTCACTTACTCGCAAGCATTTCATTTCGTATTCCCACTAGATCCACAAGACAGCTCAATCCCTTTTATACCAAAAATTGCTATACTAATTATAAAATTAACTCCTCTATAATTCGTATGCAAAGACTTGGAAACGAGTTTTGCAACAATTTAGATATTTTTAATATAAGTATATACAGTATTCGCCAGAATATCACAACAATATTTAGAAATAGCTACTAACTTTAAGGACAATACTTTGCCTCTGGAGTTGAGTAACCCTGCATCAACACGTGGAAGGTTTCGATTCTTCAAAGCAACTAGCATCTCGTTCTACTAGTGAGTCCATGTGTTTTCTATATCTCAAGATCTATCCATAAAATTCTCAAAAAAATCCATTTTTGTTCTATATACGCGTTATTCCACTAAAAACAAATTTGAGTTCTTTACCTTTATAAAATTAGTCTTGGACAATTACGTAAGTCTGCTTGGTGAAGTTTGGTATTATTTTGTGGTATCTTCTTCTTGATGTGCCCTGTCAGGTCCCCCCGACGTTGGCAATCACTCTGGCGAAGGCTTCTCTGTCTTGCGCGACCCGGAACAGCTCCTCCACACGTCTCATTCCGGTCCAGTCTCTTATATTTCGCAGCCAAGACGTTTGCCTTCTACCTGGACCACGATGTCCCTCGATTTTCCCCATGAGTATTAATTGGAGTACACTATATTTATCTCCACGCAGAATGTGACCCAGATATGAGATCTTACGGACCTTAACATCTTTCAGCAGCTGTCTACTGCAGTCAGCTCTCCTCAGAACCACTGAATTACTGACCAGATCTGTCCATGGTATGCGAAGCATTCTCCTGTGCAACCACATTTCGAATGCTTCTAACCTATTCATAGTATGCACTTTCAGGGTCCAAGTCTCTGCGCCATACAATAGTACAGACCAGACGTAGCACCTCAACATTCTCTGCCTTAGTTTCAAATTCAAGTTATCATTGCGGAATATTGATCTCATTTTGTTGAATGAACTACGGGCTGCTTCGATCCTACACTTCACCTCCACATCTGGGTCCACAGAAGCTGTAATCATACTGCCCAGGTATTTAAACTGTTCCACCCTTTCCAAAGATTCACCGCCAAGTCTCAATGTTACATGGGAGTAATCGGTCCTGCTAAATGCCATCCATTTTGTCTTTTTTTTATTAATGTTCAGGCCTAATTCTTCTCCTGCATTATTAATGCTTATGAGGAGTTCCTGAAGATCTGCGATGTTATCAGCCAGAATGACAGTATCATCGGCATATCTTATATTATTGATATATTCGCCATTGATCTTCACTCCCCTTGTCGAGTTTTCTAGGGCTTTCTTAAAGACATAGTTAGAGTACATGTTAAAGAGCAATGGTGACAATATGCATCCCTGACGTACGCCTCTTCTAATTTCAATCTCCTCCGAGCGGGCGTTACCGACTTTAATTTCAGCCGTCTGGAATTGATAAAGATTTTGTGGTATACATACATATATTGAGCTTAAATATACATATAATTATTAAATAATTTTAAAACAATGACTAGTTTATTCTTACTAATGCTTTTTGTATCTTCATGTTAGTTTAAGACAAAGTTTTGTATTTTTTGTCAATAATTTTAAGTACTTGTATAACCTGTCACATGTTCATTTGTATATAAGGACACTGTTGTGTATTTAATTAAATAAAATAACTAATTGCCTCCCATTATGTATCCGAGATATTGTAACTAGCGAACCTTCACAGATTTAAGCTGTTGTCGGTCCATTTTCTCATGCAAGCATTTCCATATTTGTATTACGATCTGTCCAAGAAATCTGCATATCCACATATGAATAACTTCAATTCTAAATTATATTTCCGGATTCAACGTCAACACTTCCGTTCCACTGAAGGATGCATACATACTCTCAACTCCAGACTTTAATGTATATAATATTTGTAAAGAGGCTTTTTCATGAAAACGCTTCTCTCTATCTTTTTTCTCGGCTCTGTTTCGTTAATAGGATTCTATTTTTCATTTATGCACGTCCCTAAATATTTACTCACATATTGATAAACAAGTTGCACAGCTTTGCTGGTAATTAATAGGTTTAGATATGACGTCTAGTTTATTAATACTATTACTAATTTAGTTTTCTTGGATGTTCTATCATTTTTTCGTAAGTCATATATATTTTCAGCAAGATTTATCGTATCGTCAGCATACTTAAATATACAATATTTATTGGTCTAGCACTAACGACAACTCCAGACGTTTCTTTATGTAAATTCTCTTTAAGTATATCTTCAGAATATATATTAAAAAGAAGATGATATAAAATGCATCCTTGTTTAACCCTTCCTTCCCTGTAATGTGCAACTAGTACACATTGCTTCTAAAAACTTTAATATCTCTATAAATATAATAAATACTGGGTTCAGATTTTAGATATTCCTCCGTAATACATTTACGCATTGAATGAAAAAATAAAATTAATCATAATTAGCACTTATCAGCCACATCAGAGATATTTTGTGAAAATCGGGAATAAATTCACCAATACAATCAAACGTGGGCTAGTGTATGACGTAAGTACTCGTATATTAATTCTAAAAAAAACGCTATGGGTGAGGAAGCGACGCTATTCACGTCTCACCCCCCTCTACTTCGGTATATGGGAACGCAAGAATTAAAATCTCAGTTTGCTCGCTTCTCTCGCTTCAGTAGCTTTCGGACATTCGTTTGAGGTGGTCGTTTTACCCATTTTGTGAACGTTGGCCGATGTTTTTTTCAAATTTTCAGCAATTAAATTTCAATTATTATCACTTTTAACATCAAATTTTATTAATTTAAGCGATTGGCTATGAATATTCTTATTTTCCGATTTTAAATCGCTCATTTTTACATGTGTATTGAATACACAGCACCGGAACGCGCTGATTTTTTTAGCACAGAAATGGAAATGTTAAAATCGTATACTAAACTAAAATGTAATACAGAAATATTAAAGTCAGTTCAAATGAACGTTGTATGGAACTTAAATATTGTATTACTTATCACCCACTTTCATCCTTAATACAGATATATTCTAAATAACAATATTAGTGATCTAGTTCAGTGCTCCGCAACCGGTGTGCCGTGGCACACTGGTGTGCCGTGAGCCGGATACAGGTGTGCCGCGGTCAAATTCAATGTACGAGTATTTGACATTTTACAATTTTTCATTATGTATTTAATACACAATGACAAATTATTTTTCATAATATTGTTTGTTTTTCAAAATGTAGTATAGAATAATTATTATAACTAAATAATTTTTCAATGGTCCCCCAGCGCCTGGTGCAAACTGTTGAAAACTGCGTACTGTGCTTTGTACACACCATGGCCGCACCAAATTAGTCATAGACAAAGAACAATGACCCTTATGCGCGTCGCTGAAGACTCATGCGCTGCGTTATACTGCATTTGCACGCGTACATCACGTTCATTGCGTAAAAATAAATATGTTATAGTTTTATGTGTATATACTTTTCAAATAAAAAACAAAAATTTATTGTAAAATTTGTGTATCAATTTAGCTTTTGGTGTGCCGCGGAATTCTAGGAAGAATTTTGGTGTGCCGTAGGTGAGAAAAGGTTGCGGAGCACTGATCTAGTTGATTAAATATCTGTCTTCCAGCCTAGTGGTTGAGGTTTCGATTCCCGATACTAACTTGTTTTTTAAATGAATCCATTATAGTTTTCAAATCAGACCTCTTCAAATCTTTCTGATTGGTTAAAACAGATTGTCATGTGGCATTTAATCCATCAGGTTATAATATACAGGTATACAACGAACACGTTGTATAATACAAATCTCAAAATAAATAGATTGTGGATAGGAATAATGAAAAAAAGGGAAAATACTTATTCTGAGTGATATTTGATGTGCATATATGCATACATATAATCACGCCGTGTCCCTTGCGGGGTAGGCAGGGAGAACAAGCATACAACTTTCTCTTCTTCCACATTCATACATCTTGTCATGCACAAATGTCTATTGTTCACACTTTTCATTTTACCTTCTTTCAAATTCTGGTTTGTTTGGTCCAGCCAAGTTTTTCTTGGACTACCTTTTCAACGCGCACCTTGCACTTCTGACTTGTAAACTCGCATAATCATTCTTACATCATTCATTCTATTCACATGGTCAAACCATCTTAAAATTACTTTCTTCGTCTTATAACATTAATTTTATCCATGCATTAATTTCTGATGTCTTTGTTCTACCTTTTCTCAATCATTTTCCTTAGTATTAATGTGAAATTAATTATTTAATATAACAACGTTCACATTATGATGGGTTTGTTATGATATTTCAAAGAATTAAAAAGTCACACGAAACGTTGTATCAGAAATAAAATAGTTAATTTGTTAATCTTCTATACAAATTCTCCATTAAAACACATAATTTTCCATCTGCCGTGACCTGAAAAACGACACATTTTTTTTGGGTTTTTGGCAAATATTATTCACTAGAATGTACGTAGAGCGTGACACAAGTATAAATGCCTGTGTTAATCTTGGAGGCCTCGAATAAAGGTGGTTGGGAAGTTCTCGACTCCGGTTGGGAAGGTGTAGGGATGTAACAAGGGTAGATGCGATCACATTGTCGTGCAAAATGTAAACTAAGAGTTTTCGATAAAAATACATCATAATACGTGTATATTTTTACAAAGAGAAAAATCTCCAAATATATTATTTTGACAACATCCGTGGCCTAGTTGATAGGACGCATGTCTTCCAACCTGGGGGTTACGGGTTCAATTCTCGTTGGTGCCCAGATTTTTTCATCAATTCGAATCAACCAGCAAGTCCAACGAGAAAAAAGAATACTTTGTCAGCAGGGGATTTGAATCGGTTGCGTAGAAGAAATCATTGTTTAGAGTTTTTCGTTCATGTGACGATATTGCTTCTTCGTTTAATTTACAACTGTTTATGCTGTTTTAATTAACATTAATGTCTATTTAACTTAACTAGTTTTATAACTTTCATCCTAACAACAGGTGGGCTTCAAAAAGACGTACTGTATATATTGGGCTGACTTAGTTTATTAAACCAACCCCTTTAAATTGGACGGAACAATATATTATTGTTGAAATTATTGTTGAACAAAACAGGTTTTATTGTAATTTGAAAATTATTAGTGTTAAAAAATATTAAATCATAGAGAATTTACTTTTCACAATAAGGTTTTAAGTGAATCAAAATCTTATAAAAAATCAGAGACGGCCCTGTCATCAGAGACAATGAGAAATAAATGACATTAGAGAAGATAGAGGGTAAAAAGAAAAGAGATATCTTAAAGGATTTATTAAGCACATCCGACACCAGTGTTAGGATTAACTCTTCACTCGAACCAGGATTCACGCAGTCTTGAAATTCGTTTACCGTAAACTTAGAGATAATCGGAATTGTGGGACACTCGGCTGATTTGAGTGGTTTTGCGGGGCCTATTTATTGAACTGGAGACGATAATCCTTTCAATCCGACAACAAAGATTGTTCCTTGTTTTCGAGCAAATCAGCTTTCGTGCTGTGTTATTGTGTCATCGGAACAGGTCGTGATGAAGTTTCTACAATAAGAAAAGAGTAAAAAAAAGTTAAACAGTCTAATTAAAAGATCAACAAAGATGTTTTTTTAAAGTTAAACAGTCTAATTAAAAGATCAACAAAGATGTTTTTTTTTGAAGTGCTTAAGATTCGCCATAGCAGAACAGTGATTTTTATCCCTTGGAAAGTTGTTCAATTATTCGCATTGATATTACACTGTACTGTGATAGTTTGAAATTAAGTTTCGTTAGTTAAAGCGATTGAAAAAAATACTTGAATAATGCTTTAAACTGGGTGGTCAATAAAAAAATAAGCAGTAACTAAAGATGAATAACATCGCAAGAATGAGAAAGCATATTCAGATGCGGGAAAGTTCCTAATCTATGTTAATTAGCGTAACCATCACTTTCCTATCCTTACACTCGACTTGTTATTTTTTTTGTAATATTTTTAACCCGTCAATAATAATGAATCCGGATTATAAGTTAGAGCGCCCTTCAGGAATGTCAGCTCTCTACTAAAGGATGCTTTAAAAATAGTCATTTTATTATTTTATGTATTATTATTATTTTTATATTTTTTTTTTACCTGGCGAGTTTATTGCCATGTAGCAATCTCTTCCAACCAACCAGAAAGATGTTTTATAGGCCCTAAGTGTTAACCAGACTGGAATCCTCTTTAAAAAATCTGGATTCCAGCAGGGCTCGAACCCGCAACCTCCGGATCGGCAAACAAGTATCTTACCACTAAGCCACGGACTTTTAAAAAAATATTATGATTGTTTTCACAAGTATTATTATTATCATTGTTATTGTGAAAGTTATTCTTATAATCCTTTTTAATATTGTTATTATTAATATTATTGCCATCACTACTATTATCATATTAATTTTATTATTATCATTAGTTTTTCAGCTATAATTAGTGTTATTTTTATTATTATCAGCGTTATAATCATCATTATTTTTCTTATTATTATTATTTTATGACCATTATTTTATAATATATTTTATTATTATCAATATTATTAATAGTATTATTATCAACATTATTTGTACTATTCTTTATTATTATTATTATTATCATTATAATTCTTATTCTTATTGTTGTTCTTGTCATTACCATTCTCACTACCATTTTCATTATCATTATCACTATAATTATTATTATCACTATAACCATTATAATAAGTTTGATTATTATTATATATTATTTTTATTATCATATTACTATCAATATTTTCATAATTATTTTTACCATATCATACATATTAGAATTATTATTATCATTAATACTATCATTTTTATTATTATTATCATTGTAATTTTCACTATCACCATCATTATTATTATTATAATTATCGTTATAATTATCATTCTTATTATTATTCTTACTATTATTATTATAATCATTATTAATATCATTATTACAAATTTTATTATCATTATTACTATCATTATTATTATCATTATTTTTATCTTGATTATAATTTTCCCTTTCAATACATTTACCAATTCATTAGAAAGTTATATTTACTAAATAATGTTATAATTTTACGATGTTTATCCCTTTTACTCATATTTTAACCACTCAAGTTGCCCGGATTTTATTTTTCATAAATTATTTGTCTTCTGTGACTTATTGGAGGTCCTACGATTTATTGTCTACTGTGTCTACTTGTCCTCCAATTATTTGTCTTCTGTGACCTAGTAAGGTGCCTGTATTACAATATCAGGGTTACGGGTTTGATTCCCATTAGTTGCAAATGTTTTACAAAAAATATTCCAGTTAGTTTTAACCTATTTCTGGTAGGTTATAATAAAAATGACAATTTCCAGAGCGCCGTTTAGATATAAAACTTTCCACAAGATTGGAAATGATTATTACATGGCAATAAACCCATCAAGTTGTACTGTATTCTTTTGTACTCGAAGTTAATACAACAAGCACGGTTGTATTATGCTATTAAATATAAATTTTATTTGAATATAAACGAACCATTATAGTAGAATAGAATGCTTGTCGCTTTATGTATAATGCTGGGCAATCCATCACCACAGAAAGGAAAAACATTTTTCTGCCACAGTCAGGCGCCACATCGGCTCCTGTAATCGGATTAGAGCGCGATGCGGGAGTGTTGAAGTGCATCGCTCAGCTCAAGAGAGTAGGAAGGAGAACAGGTGCAAAAATCCATTACTAAAAAGTACAGGTGGGAGTAAAAAAATATCTCCTATTTGAAAGAGCTGTATGCGGTATTGTATTACTGTATTGTATCACACTTTCATTGTATACAGTACAACCTGCCGTGGTTATTACCATGTGGCAATATCTTCTAATCAACCAAAAATATGTTTAAAAGGCCTTAAGTGAAAATCAGACTGTAATCCTTTTTTGAAAAATCTGGAAACTCGTAATCTCCGGGTAGGGAGACAAGCGTCTTACTAACTAGGCCACGGAAGTCGTGTTATTAAAACTACACATTGACTACCTCAGTAACCCAGTTGATAAATGGCATGTCTTCCAATTCGGGAGTTTTGTGGGTTCGGTTACTGTTGCAATTCATTTTTTTAAAGGGTATCGATAAACTTATGCTTAAGGCTTGATAGTTCTGGTCAATTGAGAAACATTGCTACAGAGAAATTAATCCACCATGTTGTACTGTATACAATGAAAGTATAATAAAATACAATATTCCAGACCCTTGTTCAATGCAAGGAATCAAAAAGTCTTAAATCATTTATCAATATTTTTTGTTACAGTAATAGTTGTTGTTTGTCCTTTGTAACACCCATCCCAGAACAAACCTTACCCGACTTCACGCCAAACAGCGAGAAGAAAAACTATAACACCACATCCTCGCTTGGACCGTGAAGTTCTATAAAAGCCAACAAAATCACAGCAATCCCTTAGTCGCTGCCCTGGGGGCTTACGAGAGTGAATCCGACCTACCCTTCCGTTATAAGCACAAGCTCTCGAAGCATTATCTGTTGCCTGACTAATCCACCTATAGTATTAGCTGGGACGACCAAGGTCTGAGTGAATGTGATGGAATACAAGTAGCCTGAACGAGTGGACTTGTTTTTGCTAAATAATTAGTGTAAGAATTGTTATCTAGTTATAAGTAGTATGTAGGTGTTAATTATTTCTAAGATCTCATATATTAAGATTGAATAAATAAAATAAAGTGATATGTAGGAAAATAAGATTAAGTAAGTTCATAAATTATAACATATAATTAAGATTAGTTAAGTAATAAATTTGTAAATAGGTAAAGCCTTGACAAATGTTTGTACAATAATTTATTTTGTTTAATAAAAAAAATAAAAAAAGTTTGTCCTTTGCATTTTCATTTTCAAAAGATCCAATGACATTTTGGGCATTAATAGCTCGCCATACTGTAACTTTTGTGTGTGATATTTCATGATTGATTTGTGAGTTTTCACTTCCCTGAATCTGATCATTTCGTTTATTGACGTAAACACTGAGGTGAAAATGGGCATCGTCACTCATATTTTTTACCAAAATTGACAATTTTTCTTCAAGATTCAGAATTGTATTTCTGTACTACGAACGCTGATTATAAAGGGTCTTTCAAATTGAGTGGTTTTTTTTATTCTATTTTTTTTTCAATTCTTGAATAAAACACAATTTGCTTTGATTTCAAAAAACTTTTTATTGGTCATTTAAGTATAATGTATGACATTTAAACATAAAAAATAATATCCGCCAAATGTCCACTTCTTGTAGTTCCACATATGTCCACTCTTTTGTCATAATTTTCGATAACATTTTGGCATCTCACCAATAACGCGAATAATTTCGTCCTTCACCTCAGGAATTGATTGAGGGTCGTTCTTATATACCTGGCTTTTCACGTAGCCCCAGAGAAAATAGTCCAACGGTGTCAGATCACATGATCTTGGTTTTCAATTAACATCACCGTTTCTGGAGATTACAATACATAAAATAATTCAACAATTTGAACGCGCGTTGTATTGTATGCGACTACATTTTTTATACATGTCATACATTACACTTCTCAAATGTCACAAGACTTAGGCAAGTTCGCGACGCCATCTGTGTTTTATCCAAGAATTTAAAAAACCGCTCAATTTGAAAGACCTTTAGTCTCTCGGCAATAGCTCTTGCACTAACTGGGCATTAAAGGTAAGGCAAAAGGTGTAAAAATGTTTTCAAAATTGATCGAAGAGAGTGTAAAGAAATATTTAATTGCTGATAACATCCTCTTGTTGATGTTTCTTGAGTTTCTTCAACAGGGGTGGTGTTTGGCCTTCTTAGATGATGAGAGTGTGATGTCGTTCCATACTTTTCAAATCGATTTGCTAGAGCATAAATTGTTTTCTTATCAGACACGATGCCTTCTCCGAATCTCGTCGTGTTAACGTAAGTGGCTTTTTTTTTGTTGAACAAAAATAGTAGCAATTGGTATACGTTAGTATGATGTATTCACATATAATTTTGTGCTATTTTTTACAACTGAAAAAAATTACAGAAAATTTCAAAATATTTTTTTTGATATCCTTTCAAAAGGGTTGTTAGTTTCACTCCACCCTATAAATCAAATCGTGGTATATGGGGTGCTAACACCCATATTAGATCTTCTGAAGGGTTTTTATTCTCAAAAAATGTTTTATTGTTGTTGTTATGTTATACCTCTATTGAACACAGTAAACTTGACTAGCTTACTGCAACATGTAAATTTCTTTCGACCTATCTACCTACCTCAGATGGACATACAACTCGTAGTGTTTTAGCCTGGTGGACAGTTTTTCTTCGAGTTGATCGGTCACTCGCCATCTTGTTCTAGTATTTCTCCACTCCCAGCCTCCTAAGATTCTGCTGCACGTTATTTAAAAATCAGTTTGCTGGTCAGCAGCGAAATACGCAGCTCCAATATGGTGTAGCTCCTCACGTGCTAGTCAGGTTTACGTCGTCTCGAACGAAACCGGGAAGATAACAGGATGCCGGTATAATCCTTAAAAAAATTGCAGCTAATCTAGAAAGAACAAAGCTAATTCAGGACTTAAGACATCCCTTATGTAGTCACTAGCCAGCAATATCAGAAATGAGGTTTCTTGAATAAAAGTAGCATTGAATATGATTGTAAGACTACACAGGACTCAAAACACATGTTAACTTGTCGGAACATTGAAACTACATACTCAGGGAAATACCTGATTGGTGAGAATGATAGGGGAACAGGGGGAATTAGAGTCTCTGTTGTCTCCTACTGGAAACAGTTGAGGGTCCTGACACGGAAATGAATGAATGAATAAAGGTGTTCAGTTTTCATCACGTGCTCTTTTATCTCTTTAAAAATATTTCAACTCAAGTTTATTTAAGCAATCATTGACAAAACGAGGCCCTCATCGAACGTAGTATTGTCTCAATAATTATTTTTCTTTTCATGAAACCTCCGTAATCCATTTGATAAGACTTTTATTTCCCAACGCAGGAAGATACGGGTTTGATTCTCGTCGGTGTCCGTTTCTTTAACATTTCCCTTCCTGTGCTAAAAAAATCCGCGCGTTCCGGTGATGTGTATTCAATATACATCAATACACATGTAAAAATGAGCAATTTAAAATCGGAAAAATAAAAATATTCATAGACAATCGCTTAAATTAACTAAATTTGAAGTCGAAAATGATAATAATTGAAATTTAATTGCTGAAAACATGAAAAAAACATCGGCCGACGTTCACTAAACGGGCAAAACGACCACCTCAAACGAAAGTCCGCTGGCTACTAAGCGCGAGAAGTGAGCAAACTGAGATTCTATTTCTTGCGTTACCATATACCGAAGTAGAGTGAGACGTGAATAGCGTCGCTTCCTCACCCATAGTGTTTTTTTAAAATGAATATACCTACTTCACACACTGGCACACGTTTGATTGTGTTGGGGAATTTATTCCCGATTTTCACAAAATATCTCTGATGTGGCCGATAAGTGTTAATTATTATTAATATTATTCTTTTTATTCAATGCGTAAATGTATTACGGAGGAATACCTAAAATCTGAACGCAGTATTTATTATATTTAAGTTTTTAGAAGCAATGTGTACTAGTTACATATCACAGGACAGGAAGGGTTAAAGAAATTAAAAAGTCTGATAACAATACTCACGCACGTTAAACTTGTATGAATATTATTGATTCTTATCGTGTGTGGTAGTATTGCCAACATATAACCAACCGCAAATTATGTGCCTATTTCAGTGTTTCTTTAACCGAAGGCCCGATTAATGGGGCTGAAGATAATGTTGTCTTCCGCTTTGAATATGTCCGAATCACTGGTTTGGATATATGGATGGGTTAAATAAAAACAGGGAAAAATCTTAAAGATATGAGATTTTGTATGACAAAATGTATTTATTTATTACTTTATTGTTCTGTTTACAATATGGCGTGTTAATTGTCAAGTTATAACAATATAATAATGTTTTCATAGAAAACAGAGGAATGCCTAAAATTTGAACCCAGTATTTATTATATTCATAGATATATTTAAGTTTTTAGAAGCAATGTGTACTAGTTACATATCACAGGGAAGGAAGGGTTAAACAAAGTGTTAATGTGTTCATTCAAATCCTTGTTGGCATCTTTTTTTTTAAATATTGATTTACATATGTTACGTTATTATTTCCTGGATCGCAGTCTGGTAAAAAAAGTTTGTCAGGTAACAATAATCCCACGTGTACGAGTGTTATTACTTCTTCACGTGCGGTAGTGGAACTTACACGTGCAATGATGAAACGCGAGTTTCGTACCAACTTAGTGGTATTGAACTCAATGGCTCAATTACTCAGGCTGAAAACAATATAGCTTCCCCATCAGGGCCTTCAATATATTCGTATCACTAATTCAAATAAATTGAAGGGTAACATATGAAAGAAAAAAATCCAGTTGGTTGTAAGTGATTGCTTTATGGATATAAACCCGTTAAGCTTCACTTTTTACAACGAAAACGAATTGCATTGATTCAATAAAAGCGTTTATTTATAATCAGAATTTTATGATATCATCTTTTTTAAAATTTAATAAGTTTAAAACACCAAAAAACATTTTTGTGTTCTTTTTCTATAATGTTTATTATCTATGCAAATTTTTTTCATATTTTTAGCGTTTGGTATGATGTTTTCCTGTCTGCGGAGTAATCTCGAAATATATTGATATTGTTTCTGGCTTCGTTCACTTTAAAACAAACCAGCGACAAGTATTCTGTTCACTTTAATTTGACAGAGCGCTGTGCATCGCGACGCGGGCTCATATCTCTAGCATATCCACAATGAACTCAATGAGTATCTCCTCGAACTCGACAAACGTGGATTAAACCCTGATGGAATGAGATCCGCTTCTCTTCCTTATATCCATCACATCAGTGCATGCATTTGTCCTCAGGAACTCAACTTGATACAAAGATACGAGAGATAATCCAATAGAATACACTTGTCGCGACGCTAACAGAACCCCTTGTGGTAGAGAAAATCTAATGTAGAAACAATTTAGTCAAATGGAATTATTTATACGGCTCTCTATTATATTCTCTATTCTCTCTCCATATTGTTATATATGGCTCTTTATTATATTCTCTATTCTCTCTCTATATTGTTATATACCATGATCGTATTAGATTGTCTGGATAGTAGTTTCGTATTTCTCAGATAAATGTCATTAAGGCAAAATATTTTCTTTGCTTACTTCATGCCAAAGGCGATTTATGTAAATTATTCGAAGGATAATAGTCGCATTATTTACCTATAATCATTGCTTATCTAAATTGCTTGAGTGGTTCTATTAGCACCATTTTGAAAATGGGACAAAAGAAGTTGTTTTTTTTTTTATTGTATTGTATTATACTTTTGTTGTATACAGTATACAACTTAGCGACTTTATAGTATTGACATGTAATCTCTTCCAACCAACCAGAAAGATGTTCAAGTGGTCTTAAATGAAAACCAGACTGGGGTCATTTTTTGAAATCTTGGTTCCAGCGGAATTTAAACCCACAACCCTTGAGTTGGGAGACAAAGCGTCATACCAAGTTTTTGTTTTAAACATTCCCGTCTGGTTTTCCACTTAAGGTTTCTTTAACATTTTTCTGATTGTTTGAAATATATTTCTATACGGCAATAAGCTCACCAATTATATTGTATATAACGAAAGTTGAATACATAAACATTTTAATAACAAACGAATTTCAATATAACATATGTCATGAAACATCGTGTTTTCACAAGACGAAACCGTATGTCGACTTATGAAAAGCCTAATGGGTATTGGAAAAGCTTCAACGCTGTCATCAGCCGGCAGCCATCAGTCACCAGCTTCGATGTGCGATACCGAGTTCCTCCACAGGAATGCAGATAATGCCCATCCCGTCTTCCCCATCGGGGATGTCGCTAGAGGTAGTACGGCCTATATTTCTTTAGTCCGAATTTTCCGGAAAAAACTTTCGTTTTTTATGTCATTTTTTAAACTTAGATGTTACTTGCTTATGGATGGTGGTTTTGAATATTTTCAGTATCTCAGGAATCCCTCGTGATATAGAACGCTGCTAATTTTCGAGGGAAACTTTCATCGTAATCAATGGAATTCGCCCTTTCAAAACAATAGTGAATGACTCCCATGATAGCCTCTGACGACTCCTCTCCATCCATCCCTGCACTCCGCGGCTTGAAGAGCAATTGTTAAGGATAGTCTAGTTGCATCTCTCATTTGGTCAGTCCAACGCATTGAGATTCTTCCTCTTGTGCGTCGTCCTTCCCACCTCCAGAAACCACAAACCTCTCCAAATTGTCTTTTTAGCCACGAGCAATGTTTCCAAAAAATTGGAGTACTTGTCGAAGACATATTTTATGGCACATACGCGTACCAAAATAAAGAACAACATGAAAAGTAAAAAAAAAATATTAATTTCAATTGACAATACAAGACTCATGAAAATAACTTATAACATAAATATAATTTCTCTCAAAGGAATATTAAAGGAGTATTAAACCACTTTAAGTTAAAATAACATAACTAGTATCCCAGTTAAGACTTTAGATTGAACCAATGCTGTAAAGAGGCCCTCTTGAACTTAACAAATATTTATCAATCCAGACATAGAGTTACCAAATGTTTGCATCTTCATGATTATTTATATGGCTCTCTTGTGATCATATGATCCAATGTTACCTTGATGGGGTTAACAACGTTACATAGCGCATGCTAGAATTTAAAATTTGGATTCTTGTCAAATGCTCCTTTCTGGAAGAAGGATGCCAGTTGCTGAGCAAGAGTGATATCCATCAGAGCATATACGACGGCTCTGTACATTAAAGCTACTCGCACAGTCCCGCTCTCCACGGAGTCTGATATGGGAATATAATAATATTTGGCGGCGGAATATAAAGTGGGACATTATTAATGATGATCGATGGATGAAAGCGGGTTATGAAAAGTTCAGCGAGTGCACATTATATTACATAATATCAAATATTTATTTCTCTTCGGTAATTTTGTTTCCGGTAACCCCTAAATGCTACGAGATTTTATGAAGGACTACATGACGGTTCTACGATGCTACGAGACGTTGCTATGTAGCATCTTAACTTAACGAGAGAGAATTTGGTGAACTTGTAGACCCGGGAGGGCTCAGTTTCGATTCCCAATAAAAAAAGTCCCAATCTGGTAAAACAGTCTGTCTGGTAACACACGAGGAGAAAACAACACTCACACTAGTTAAACGTATGGAAGTTTTGTTAGCATTTCACGTACGATAGTAATGCCAACATGTGCAATGACTGATCGCTAATTCCATGCAAACTCCAGTGATTCCTAACTCAAATGTTAGATTAATGGTCTCCAAGACATGGTTGTTTTCCAGTCACAGCTTTCAACGTCTCTGAAACATCAATTCATGTATGTTGAAGCGTGCTATATGAATAAAATGAATACCATACAAAGCTTTTATAAGAAAAACGTTTAACCAGTGCTGGAGAATGGAAGTTGGTGCATCCACAAGATTGCTTCACTGTACAATATTTAGCAGCATTCAAAAATTATAAACGGAGAGCTGAAACTCAGACTAAAGTATCGGACATTGGTTCAAGAGTCATAAAACACTTAAAGGTGTGCCATACCAATTGATTGTCGTCGACGTTGATGGACCATTGGACATGTGGCTGGATCTCTTCGCCATTCTAACGTTAAATTGGAAAGCGAAGCTATGCGGTGAAGTTTTTTTATTTTTTTAAGTGAGTGAGTACCAGCAGACAACACCTACCACATCGCTGTACTGGAAAAGATGGCACTCAGGATTAAGACGATCGGAGTACGAAGGGAATAGCACTGGTAGGAGATTTTTGGTTGTTGTCGTTTAAGATGGATGAATCGTGTCCGACAGGATGAAAGCATAACAATTGACCACTGAAAAGAACTAGCACAAGGCAAACCAATCTGGAAGGTGAAGTAGTCTTAAGACATCCATGGTCTGTAACACTAACAGAGGGAGTGAGACTATAAAGAAAGAAAAAAAATGTAAAAACAGTAGTTATGGTCTAAAATTATATACTTCATACTCGTACATACCATTATACCATTTCTCTGTCTGGGTAGGCTGAGAGGGTACTGCGCCAGACTTTCCTATGTGTTGATACATCCTCCGCCTCGTCTACATTCACACATATATTCATACAACTCCTACGATTTAGAAACGTGGATGTAAAATATGTATTCTTATTAAAAAAGACAACTTCCTGACTTTATTATTGACATCCGATCCGGAGATGTCGGGTTCAATTATCTCCAAAAAAAGTGTGACAATTTGTTTTTTTTTTCTTTTAAAAAAAGCATTTTAATACGAGTATACGAAATGAACATATTTAGTTGAACGCTGTCAGGATTTACGAGGCTGGTGACTGAATTGATTGATGGATGGGTGTTTATTTTTATCCCCATGTAAATAATTTATAGCCTGTCCATTATAACATGACTGAACTGTAAATGAGATAAACACTGTTCATTGGGATTTTAATCATTGGTATTGATAAAAAAATATTTGTTTAATTTGTATTCATTAATTCATATCCAGCGTTTTTTTATTAATAAAAATATAATTTAAATTACTAAGGAAAGTATTAAATGTTTGTCATGTTATAAATTAATACGTAAGATTGTGTCAATATATAATGAAAGAAGAACATAAAGGTATATTAGGGTGAACGGTTTCTTGACTATGTGGTTTAATATCACAAAAGAAGTCAATTTCATCTTGTTGTTTAATATTTACGTAAAGAAAAAGATCTGAGAGAAAATGTTACGAAAGCCAACGTTATTGTGATACAAAATCGTGAAAGGAAAATTGAATGTGATATATGGGTGAGTAAGGAAAAATTATGTTCACATTGAAGAATTCTGCTATTTAGGTAGTATTTTCTCAATAGATATAAGACGACTTCCGTGGCCTGGTGGTAAGACACTTGTCTGCCGATCCGGAGGTTGCGGGTTCGATCCCCGCTGGATCCCAGATTTTTTTAAATAGGATCCAGTCTGGTTATCACTTAGGGCCTATAAAAACATATTTCTGGTTGGTTGGAAGAAATTGCCACATGGCAATAAACTCGAAAGGTTTAAAAAAAAAAAAGAGTTACGAGGCGTGTCGGGCAGCCTGTAGCGATAGAAAATAAAGTCAGTGGGACTGTAAAATATGGAAACTCGAACCAGGCAGTATGAAAACTTTCTATGATGATAGTAAACAACAGTTTTTCAGTATCAACTTTGATGTATTAAACGAAGATATTATAAAATACTAAAAAGAGCCGAATACTAAGAAATGTATATGGGCAATAATGTATGACAGAATACGGAATAAAGTTATTCGAGTGTTTCATCGTTCTTCCTTTACCACGCCGTGACATTTGCATTGTTTAATGCAGGGTGCGTTTTGTGTTCTGTTTTGTCAGTTCATATTTGACAGTCGTAGAGATTGGTCAATAACAATTTATTATGAAGCATTTAATCTCACAATAACGCGTTAAAATTATTAATACATTTTATTTAAATAATTGTTCAATTGTGAACACGCGAAGAAAATCGAGTGTTTTTTTTTTGTTTGAATCATGTGCCAAGCAAGTCAACCATTCAGCGTGTAATGAATAATTTTGAAAATTTGCATACACTGGGAGATAAAGCAAAGTCACTGGGAGATAAAGCAAAGCCAACGTACGCCAGAAAAGATTGATGCAGTGAGGCAGTGCTGGTGAACGTCCGTACACCTCTCATCGATGCCGTGCACAGGAATTGGGAAGTGGCCTGGTGGTAAGATGCTTGTCTGCCAATCCGGAGGTTGCGGGTTCGATCCCCGCTGGAATTCAGATTTTTTTTAATGGAATTCCAGTCTGGTTTTCACTTAGGGTCCATTTAAACATATTTCTGGTTGGTTGGAAGAGATTGCCACATGGCAATAAACTCGCCAGGTAAAATAAAAAAATATGTGAAAGTAACACATAAGGAGTGGTGCGTTATGTCTGTGTGTAGTGCTCGTAATACTTCTCGAAAAGGGTTGTCTTCGAGTGATTTCTAAAGCTGCGCACGCCATCCTATCTCTAGACACTTTGAGGTAGCAAATATTAATCAAATTGAAACGAACGTTAACCAAAAATAAAGATCATCAATATGTTAATTATTACACAATAACAATGTAATACGATAACAAATATTACACGTTAGAATGACACGTTAACCAAAAATAAAGATCATCAATATATTAACTAAAAATAACGTTAACCAAAAATTAAGATCATCAATTTATTAATTATTACACAATAACAATGTAATATGATAACAAATATTACACGTTAGAATGACACGTTAACCAAAAATAAAGATCATCAATATATTAACTAAAAATAACGTTAACCAAAAATTAAGATCATCAATATATTTATTATTACACAATAACAATGTAATACGATAACAAATATTACACGTTAAAATGACAAAAAAAAATAATCAATCAAGATAGAGGACTGTAAATGTATTGGAATGTTTTACGCTGTTTCAGAAAAACCCAAATATAAAAAAAAAAATTGATGCTTGAAGTGGACAAACAAAATTTTTTTATTTGTACAAAATTGCACGTGTATGCATACAATGAGTGTAAAACAAATACTTTGAATTTGTAGTAAGTGTGTAATGCATACAATGAGTGTAAAACAAATACTTTGAATTTACGTCACGGTTCTGTTTGTAATTGAGCTGACCAT
The DNA here is from genome assembly GCA_949825065.1 of Odontocerum albicorne. NCBI lineage: Eukaryota > Metazoa > Arthropoda > Insecta > Trichoptera > Odontoceridae > Odontocerum > Odontocerum albicorne. Next base: position 38,407,901 of record OX463845.1, on the reverse strand, counting down.
TTAATAATTTCATTTACTTGACTTGACTGAACATATTCAGTTCATGGATCGCTGAATGTTTCGGTGTGTTCAGTCTTGCATACACGTCACCAGCAGTGGGAGCCCATTCAATGGACAGAAAGCCAAACATTTTAGATAATTTGTATTATATTTCACGACTGACGTAGGGTTGACTGAAGCAGAATCGATATGATGTTGGCACGGTCAAACATTCTCTATCGATGTTATCACACATTAAAAAATTTGCTAAGACATTATTTATAATTTACGAGTATATTGTATTGGTAATAAACTAAAAGCTTTTGTAACTAAATATAGTATTTGCCAACATTTGGAAGATACCATATTTAGTTAAAAAAAGCTTTTAGTTTATTTAGAAGTGCAATATTAAATAAATAAATAAATACAGGTTTATTGATAGCAACATAGTATGTACATAATACATTAAGACACATTTCAAGAACACATTAAAAATCATAAGCTATCAAAAGGTCTGGGCTCATCTAATAACATCCCCCCGGCCAAGATACACTCCAACAATATAGGGCGAGCCCAGCCACGGGGACACCAGATTTTTTTAGTCCACACCCTTGAACACGTAGAACAAGAAGATAAAAAAAAACACAGAAAATAAATAGATGACAAAAAACTACATTCAAGAGAGAAGACATTAAAAGGTCCGGGCTCATCCCACAAACATTCCCCCGGCCGAGATACACCCCACCAATTTAGGGCGAACCCGACCACAAGAGCATCGGGGGGCTTCCATCCCACACCCCCGCATATCAAGATTAAAGAATAAATAAAAAAACAAAAACGTATGGCAGAAAACAAAAAAAAAGTAAGCCGACATATACCACCTCAGGTTAACTATCAGCAAGAACGAAAACAAGAAAAGCCTTAAAGGAATCCAAATTTTATAAAATGACAAATGGGAAATTCAATAATGGAAACAACATTGAAATAGTTAGGCAGCAATACATTGAAATAGTTAAGCAGTTTTAAAAGAATGAATCAGAAGATAACGCACAAACACGTACGCACAATCCCCGATTCACCACCAGCGAAAAGAGAGAAAAGAAAGAAAAAAAAAAGCGAATAAGAGACCTGGCCATATGAAACTGCGAGTTCCATAAAAAAGCTAAAAAGCTTAATACTCGTATCTGACATATATGATACATGTGTAATTGAGTGTCACTGTTTATCGAGTTGATGAGACAACGAAGCATTGTATGATGATGTATTATACAACGAAGTATTGTATGATCAGAAATCGGAAAGAAATGTTAATTTAGTTTTTCATATTATACGTCTTTAATAAGATACAAGCAAAAGCTTCGTTTACTGAGGACACGACAAATGAAAGGCAATAAACCATTAAAAATGTGTGTCCACATTATGTTGAATTACCTGTTGTGTTTTCATAAATTATGTATTTATAATTTTGTTTGTCATGTATAGATAAATAAATAAAATAAATGGATTTAAAATATGTGGAAAAAATAGTAAATGTATACGTTGTATTGCATCATTATATGCTGACAGTAGAGCAGGTATATTAGAGTGAACGGTGCCTTAACTGAGTGGTTTAATATGGGAGACAAGAAGACGACTTGCTGGTATGCATGTCTCCCGACTATATTTTTCAATGTGTTCAACGCCAGTCTGAATGTGTCGAGCGTCACTCATACGAATGAATGCAAACTAGACTGTTGCTTAGTGAATAATCGCAAAACAGCAGCTGAAGCACTCGTGGGGATTAATCTTTTTAATGTACGAGTAATAACAAAGTAATTTATTCTCATCCATAAAATTTGAGCATTTCATGTCCAAGAAATTACTTCGGTTCTTTCGCAAAATCAAACCTATTTTGCTATAAAAATTATAAAAATATGTTAACTTTTATCAGAGATTCATATACATTTTCCTTCTAAATGTAGATCTTAGATTCATTGTTGCGAAAATCATTCTTGGAAGGCAGAGCATCAGCGGTATCTTCACTTTTTAAGCGGCCTTCCTGGCATGCGTTGTCCTGCGGGGATCTCGTATACCACTACTTATGGAATTATATCTCTGCCCATCCTATCCACATTGTCACGCCAAAACCTCCATCTCTTCCTGCTCTATTTGACTATATCGTTTGTCTGTCGAATGTAAGCTGACCCTATTTCTGAAAGATTTTCTTTAAACGGTTCATAATATTCTCATCACAATTTTTAATGTACGAGTATTATTTTAAATTAATATATGGAATAATAAATTTCATTTTCGTAAGCCATGTATTATCTTCTCTTTTTAATTTATTAAATGCTCCTCTCGGAAATGTAATCTTTTGTGTCCAGGCCAAGGGGCTTTAATACATGAAAATGTATACGAAAAGGGCTGCTGTACAAAAAGCATACGAGTAGGACTTACAGATTTTTAAATCGGCTTCATAGCGACTGAATGGAGGATATTTTGTTCAAACAGGACCGGCGTTTGATGTACCGCTGCCTCTAGTAATAAAACCTGCAAACCATGATTTTCATGGCAAATATGTTTAAATCCATTTATTTTCATCAACATGCCGTATCCCTTTTGGGATAAATAGGGAGAACTAATCTCCACTACATTCTACAATGGAACTCATTTTTCGCTTCTGCAATATCCACTTATCACGTCATGCACACTAGCGTAATATTAAAGCTTTTCCCTGTTTCAGCATTTGATCCATTTAGTTGTACTATTTTTTAAAGATCTTCTCAAACGTCTACTCTACTTGCATAGATTATTTTTTTAATCAATCTTTCATAATTCATTCTTTCTACGTAGCTGAACCATCCCAATGCTCCTTTCTACGTAGCTGAACCATCCCAATGCTCCTTTCTACGTAGCTGAACCATCCCAAAGCTCCTTTATACATCTTTAGCACAAAATCTTCTTTCTTTCCGCATTTTTCGTAATATCCTCATTCCTTATGTAGTCATATATTATTTTCCACGTATTCTACGTAACGCTCTCATTTCTACCGCATTTATCTTATTTTCACCACTTTTTAACCAAGTCCAAGTTTCAATTGCATATTCTTACATTGGAACCAATGTTCCATTATGAGAAGCCAGCTCTGCTTCTCTTAAAATTCTCCGATCGGTTAATACATTATATTATATAGCCCAATATATGATCTTTTAACAGCCGTTATTAATCTTTCAATATATGATAGCACTCCGCGTGGTCATCCAATATGAATAAGCTTCCAAAGCCCCAAATGGGAAAAACAAAGGTCTTGGTAACAATATCATTATCAAAAGAGTTATGACGTACGCAATTGAGTCATTTTTATGAGCTCTCGAATAACGCTGTCGAACATTTAGGCTGAAGTAAGTAGTATTGAAAACAATCCTAGGCAAAAAGTCTTGAATTACAATAGAAACCTGAAAAAACAGAAACAACTCAGAGATTTAGGCCGTATGCCATCAATATTACACTAACTTCTTCAGACCTGACGTCCATTACAATGAACACATAGTTTGTATGTATTTTATGAACAACTTTGTGATATATTTATGTTTTCTTATAACAAATTAAAAGTAGGATACTGTATTATCGATTTTAAAGGTTTTGGGTGTCACATATTTAAATTGTACAAGTAAACGGAATGCGTTGAGTGCATAAAGTCGATAGCATCTCTAAGATGTTAAGTTCTTCTAATAGTGAGGCATTTGTTCGTCTTATTGCTTGTTTTCAATTTAAATTAGCATGCTACTCCAGTAGCAAATTAAAAAGTAATAAGCTACTTCACAGCTACTCCGGAGACAAAGTGCATTACTTGCTACGTGATTTCCATGACCTTGTTGGTAACCCGGAGTATTCAAGAGGGTTTAACCCGATGAAACTCAAATAGAAGGTTTAAGTCAGATCAAAAAGTTTGTCTAGTAACAACACTCGCATGCGTTAGATGTGTGCAATTCTTCTTGCATGTTTACGTGTGGTAGTATTTCCAACACGTGTCATAACGAAATGTGAGTTACTTCCGTATTTCAGATGTTCTTTATCCAGACTCGATTACTTTGACCGAAGACTAAATTAGATTCAAGTCATGTTCTTCACAAATTATCGTCGTCGATTTGAATATGTCAATAGGTACCATATGAACGTTGGATTTGAAGGACACGTGTCTAAAAACCGCTCAGGTTATTCTGTTTAAAATGAAAGTGTACAGCCAAATGGGCCGCTCTTAGATGTGCCGCCCGCGTCCAAAGCGCATTGTTCAGATTAAGAAGTATCGGCCCTGCATGTTAATTAAATACTCGTATACTCCTGTACTCCATACTCAAATAGTATAAAACCGCATTGAGCGTATTTCATCTAGAGTTTCTCGTTGCCGAGGACTGTTCTTACTGTTCACTGGTGGTTTGGGTAAAATATAATTTTGCTTTGGCCAAACCCTCTGAAAGGTTTCATTACAAGAACTGCAGACAAGAGAATGGAGACAGACAAGCTGGAAGAGTACCGATAGCTGGAGCTGAATGATGCGCTCTGAATAAACAATAGATTAAATACGAGATACATGGCGATACATGGCTAGGAGCATTTGCGAGGCAAACGTCACCAGGTCGTGGGATCGCTTTAATATTAATACTCCATTCTCCCGCATCTTGTGTCAACGCACGTTCTCTCTGCCTCGGGATTGTTTTACTTTAGACAAACACTTCTCTCCTAATCCATTTCCTGTTTTCTCGTGATTACTTTTTTATATATGGAACCTTATTTAATACTTAATGATTCGAGTATCGCAAATATTTATAGATTCAAAGGAAAACACTTTAGCTAACCAAATCAGGAACAAGATGTTTTATTTATTTATTACAAAAATATACTACACTCCAGTGTCCATTGTAAATGTATTTATTTTATTTATCTCAACAGCTAAATGACCTTTCTGATACAAAGATTTAAAATCAAACAACAAATAAAATTGAACAGTGATATACTCGTATAAGCAGTGTTGAACACAATATTAAAAAATAGATCAAGTCGAACAACACAACAAAGCAAACTTACACAATTCAATCAATTCATCCCGGCAAGGACGACTTCTTCACTTTACTCCTGTAAGTAGTTGAATTCACATGAAAATCATTAACCAATTTGGGCAGTCTTTTTTTGCAAGGATTGTACAACAACCGAACAACACAATAAAGCGAATCTACTCGTATACAGTTCAATCAATTAACCCCCATTAAGAACACATCCTTTATTTTACTCCTGTTAGTACTCGTAGTTCAAATCATACGAAAATCCATACGATGCCCGTATGTATTACCCAAAAATTGTACAAATAATTATTATAGTTCGAACCATTTCACCATGGAACCACTTCACTATGGAACCACTTCACTATGGAACCACTTCACTATGGAACCACTTCATTATGAAACCACTTCACTATGGAACCACTTCACTATGGAACCACTTCACTATAGAACCACTTCACTATGGAACTACGTCACTTTAAAACCACTTCACTGTGAAACCACGTCACTATGGAACCACTTTACTATGGAACCACTTCACTATGGAACTACGTGACTATAGAACCACTTCACTATGGGACAAAACGAAAAATTCTGAGCTCTCGAAGAACGCTGTCGAATATTTAGGCTGAAGTAAGTAGTATTGAAAACAATCCTAAGCAAAAGGTCTTGAATTACAATAGAAACCTGAAAAAACAGAAACAACTCAGAGATTTAGGTCGTATGCCATCAATATTACACTAACTTCTTCAGACCTGACGTCCATTATAATGAACACAGAGTTGAACCACCCTAATTAATTATGTGTCTGAATATATCGCAATAATTTAAAAAATCATGTATTTCAATTGCATAAAAAGTTATTTTAATTTGTTTTTTTTTTGCAGTTTGAATTTACTTTTGTATCAAGATTCATGCTTCACCCTATAATTGGTCTTAATACAATACTAAAGCAGTCAAATGAACATTTATAATCAGCATTTATCTTAAATCCCAAGTTATCACATATACAAACCCAAGTTATCACATATACAAACCCAACCACATCATAATCTAAGCAACCACATCAAAATCAAGATTATCTGCTAAGCCTTAACGTTATCAAAGGCTCCATATGCCACATAAGAACACTTTATATCGATTGATGTAAACTAATGAAAACAGATACCAAAAATCGAGCGAAGTAAAACTTTCCACGAAATCGGTCATCTTAAGATTCTTTGACAGTATGTTTGAAAGCGGAAAATATATATTTTTTAATATTTCAGTTGCGATTATTAAATATTTAATTAATTAATCAATCACTTTATTTCTATGAAATCATAAAGTGGCCGAAGGCACTCCGAGGGAGCATCTGTTTAATTTAAGTATCACTCGACAAGTTGGCATAATTACATTCCAAGTGTCTCAGCTTGCTGACACTCCAGATGAAGTTAATTCTACGTAACAGGGATCAGCCGAGGAAATGGGATACAGGTCATACATATTTTTGAAATCATTGTATGAATATTTTTTTTGATATTTAGAGTATTTCACCTGACATTACTATGTTATAATTAACTCAAAAACCATATTTCACCTCTTCCACATCCAAACAGCTCTTACGAGTTATTTTACTTCTTACTTTTCCTTCTCCTAAAATATAATTCACTTGATTCAACCACAATATCCCCGGTCTTCCTTTATACCACGTCTACCACTCACGTTTTTACTGTACATGTGTTTCGTTGGTATTTATTCATTTTTTTCGTTTATCATTAATCACTTCGTTCTATATTCTGTCATATATTCACACCCCATTATTCTAAGTGCATTTGTACAGCATTTATTCAGTATTTTTTCAACGACCACGTTTTACTTTCATACTATCATCTTAGCAGATTTAGATATTGTCCTACATAATTTAATGCCCCGTCGACTTTGTTTCCTATCACAACACAACTTTCGATATCTCTCGTAACTCTTCTATCACATGATAAATACTACCCAAATAGTATTATATAATTCCTCAACTTTCTCTTATCTTTTATTCTTTACCCATATATCGCATTTACTTTTCCTTTCCACTTTTCTATCACCATGACATCGTCTTTGCTGGGCCTCATAGTTGAGGACCCCTTCGCTATTCCAACGTCAATTCAGTTAGAAAGCGAAGTTGTACCGTGGAGGTTTTTGTATCGTCTTAACCCTTCCTTCCCTGTGATGTGTAACTATAATAGTACACATTGCTTATAAAAACTTTAATATCTCTATAAATATAACAAATACTGGGTTCAGATTTTAGGTATTCCTCCGTAATACATTTACGCATTGAATAAAAAAAACATTAATAATAATTAGCATTTATCGGTCACATCAGAGATATTTTGTGAAAATCGGAAATAAATTCACCAATACAATCAAACGTGTGCGAGTGTGACGTAGATATTGACGTAGATAGATATTCATTCTAAAAAAACACTATGGGTGAGAAGCGACGCTATTTATGTCTCACTCTCACTCTACTTCGGTATATGGGAACGCAAGAAATAGAATCTCAGTTCATTCGCTTCAGTAGCTTTCGGACATTCATTTGAGGTGGTCGTTTTACCCATTTTGTGAACAGTGGCCGATGTTTTTTTTTCATGTTTTCAGCAATTAAATTTCAATTATTTTCACTTTTGACTTCAAATTTTATTAATTTAAGCGATTGGCTATGAATATTCTTATTTTTCCGATTTTAAATTGCTCATTTTTACGTGTGTATTGAATACACAGCACAGGAACGCGCGGATTTTTTTAGCACAGGAAGGGAAAGGTTAAGTGAGTGGGCCGTTGCACGCACCTTAAGGATTCGATGGTATACCGAAGTGAGACGATTGGAGCACACCGACTTGTTTTTTTGTTTTCTTTTTTTTTTTAAGATTAAATATGACCGAAATCACATGTATTCTTATACTTTGAATACTAGGCGGAAAAAATCTCAGAGTCATTCGAGGGGAGTATCACAGTGCAGAGATCGAACCGGCAACATTCCGCACAGAAGTCTAATGCGTTATCGCGCGGCTATGCACCTCAAAATATATAATACGTAACAATTTTTATCCAACGAGTAGTCCATTTCTCCGCAGCAATCCATTTCTCCAGAAGATGTCTGAACCCCGTCCAGCCCTTTAAACTTTTCGACCAGAGCGTTTCGTAGTGCGACGAGGTAAAATACCGCAACGTCACTCCCGGTCCGTAACTGTCCTGGAAGAAGCACATTACTAACATCACCGGGAAGGCATACAGTTCTCTGAATTTCATATTTCCACTCATGGGCAAACACTGTAGGATGTCACCTCGTAACAAGTTGAACTTGTACAAGGCCATCAGACGCCACATGGCAAAAAAAAACCATATGCGCAAACTTCAGGTTCTGCAAAACAAGGTTACACACACCATTATGGATACGCCGTACTTTGTTAGCAATAAACGACTTCTCGAAGGTCAGGTCTCCCCACCATCCGAGAATCCGCGATCTCTCTGACCGAGAGGTCATATATCTCACTCCCGAGCCACTCCAACCCTTTGATAATTTAACTAGCAGGCTACGACGCGAACATTAATTTAGTTCTCCCCAAGCCCAAACAAATACTACGAACCACCCTACGTCACCCGATCCGCAACAGTAGGCGCCAAATTGTGCAAATAACACATAACACATGTATAACATATAGTATACATTTTTAAATCCCCCGCATTAATCTGTTTAAAATATTTATCTTATAAAATCCCACCATTATCCCCCGCCCCCCATATTTGTGATATATTTTAATATAAAAAATCTATATTTGTGTATATACGAGTATCGCTATCCTTTGTCTTTGTATACACATATAAACGTGTGTGACATATAAACATATAAGAATGTTATTGTAATTTGTTTTATCAAACACTGTTTATTCCACTTTTTGTAACGGTATAACCCTACCGGTTACATGGCTTTCACCTCATCATCAGGGGAGCACCATCAAGATCAAGACTAAGTCTTGTTTATCCTCCCCTGACGATGAGGTGAAAGATTTGAAACCGGTTGGGTTACACCGTTACAAAAAGTGGAATAAACAGTGTTTGATAAAAACAAATTACAGTGCCTTTAAACCTCCACAATGTTAATGCCTTAACTATAAATAATATAAAATATAAGTACTTTAATATGTAACATATATGTATTTTATAACATTCATATATGTAAAAATTTCTATACATTCCTCTCTACTACCATGTTTGTCTCCAAACAACTCCAAATATCCAAAAAAAAAATATCCCACGTCCGTCTCGCAATGTCCGATGAAGGATTAAGGTATCTCAAAGTCGAACCGATATTCCGAGCAAAACCCATCAACGAGTGTAGTGTTACCCATCGAAACATTCTCACATCTGCCTTGTTCCTCACTTCTTTGTTTCTTGTTTCTTGGTTATACTCGTAGAATATTTCATTCAGTGATGAAAACATTTGAAACTTAACTCTATCATAGAAGCTTTTAGATTTTATAATTATTGGTGCAGCTCGAGGCAATTTGTAATTATACTCGTAATTTCCCCTCAATATTAAACGTTCATTATCAGAGATGCTTTGTTTTACTCGCAACAAGAGCGGGAAGTTTTAGATAAACTTACAATAAGTTTTAGTGAGTCAGGTACTCGCGGATTTTGTATTAAGCCAGTTTTCATTTTATATTCAGGTTTGATATTCTAAGAGCGAATTAATTGGCCTTTCCCGTGAAGAATTTAGCCACCCATAAAAATTATAACAATATTACATACTGACATCTTTAATAGCACCGTTTAGATAAGAGAATAGCTTCAAAGATACTGCAAGTTGGGATTATAACAAAAAACTAATTGAATGTAAGAATAGGAAGATGGTGGCTACATCTATTACATTAAGAACTTTGGTGGCTACATCTATTACATTAAGAACTTTGGTGGCTACATCTATTACATTAAGAACTTTGGTGGCTACATCTATTACATTAAGAACTTTGGTGGCTACATCTATTACATTAAGAACTTTGGTGGCTACATCTATTACATTAAGAACTTTTCTGCATCCACATGTGTTTAAAATAAACATATTGCGGAAAGCTCATAAGGTAAAACAATCTACAAAGAACTCTTTGTAGATCTTCCGATATGTGATAGTAACGTATTTAATTTTCGGTAGAAAGTATGTGTGTAGTTTTCATATAGAATTCAAAAAAAATATTAGTCCTTAAAAAATGTCTTCAAGTTTCCTAAAGCTGTAAACGCCGTTACTCGTATTTTCATCACTTTCAGATAAACAAATATGGATCCAATTAAAATATTACTTGGAAAAATGAACATTACCCAAAAATAAAGATCACCAATTCATCAAATATTATGCAATAAATTATATAATTGATGTAATAAGAAAATAAACAGACTCAAATTCATACGACATGGCATGATGTTTGTTATGTATGTACGAGTATATAAAGGGTCTTTCAAATTTAGCGTTTTTTTTATTCTTCAATAAAACACAGATGGCATCGCGAACTTGCCTACAATACAACAATACAACACAACGCGTTGAAATTGTTAAATTATTTTATGTATTGTTATCTCCGGAAACGGCGGTGTTAATTGGCCACCAAGATCATGTGATCTGACACCGTTGGACTATTTTCTCTAGGATTACGTGAAAAGCCAGGTCTATAAGAATGACCCTCGATCAATTCCTGAGCTAAAGGACGAAATTATTCGCGTTATTTGTGAGTTAGAACCACAATTACGCCAAATGTCATCGAAATTTTTGACAAAACAGTGGACATCTGTGAAGCTGCAAGAGGTGAACATTTGGCGGATATTATTTTTTGTGTTTAAATGTCATACATTATACTTCAATGACCAATTAAAAGTTCTTTTAATCAAAGCAAATTGCGTGTTTTATTCAAGAATTTAAAAAAAAATATCAAAAACCCGCTCAATTTGAAAGACCCTTTACGAGTATACCATATAGTAAAACCTGGTGGACTAATTACGACCCAGCAATCTGTTTCAACCAAGCAGAAAGATTTTAAAGATCAAGAGAAGAAGAGAAAGAAAAAGATTTTAAATGAAAACCAGACTGAAACTCTTTTTTAAAAAATGTGTATTCTAGCTGGAGTCGAACCCGCTACCCTCATGTAGGAAGATATACCAACTAGGTCACGTAGAGGATCAAAATATCTGTTTGGTGGGGATGAGTCTATTGTGAAAATAATTTCACAACCTCTATCGGTAAGGATTAAACGAATTATGTAAACATATTTGGATGGGGTGTGTCTTAGATAGAATCTCCCTACGCTACAAGAAGAAAGTATTTAGTGAAAAGTTATCGCTTTAAGTAATCGATATGATAACTTAGATGATTTGTATAGCATTCCACTAGATTCATTGGAATAATAATCAATTTGACTATTTATAAAAAAACCTTTACGTGAAAAAGAGAAACTCCAGAGAAGCAAGGCTGGCTGCTATCAATGGTCTGATCCCATACATAATAAAAAGAGAAACTCCAGAGAAGCAAGGCTGGCTGCTATCAATGGTCTGATCCCATACATAGTAAAAAGAGAAACTCCAGAAAAACAAGGCTGGCTGCTATCAGTGGTCTGATCCCATACATAATAAAAAGAGAAACTCCAGAGAAGCAAGGCTGGCTGCTATCAATGGTCTGATCCCATACATAGTAAAAAGAGAAACTCCAGAAAAAAAAGGCTGGCTGCTATCAATGGTCTGATCCCATACATAATAAAAAGAGAAACTCCAGAGAAGCAAGGCTGGCTGCTATCAATGGTCTTATCCCATACATAGTAAAGAGAAACTCAAGAGAAGCAAGGAAGGCTGCTATCAATGGTCTGATCCCATACATAGTAAAAAGAGAAACTCCAGAGAAACAAGGCTGGCTGCTATCAATGGTCTTATCCCATACATAGTAAAGAGAAACTCAAGAGAAGCAAGGAAGGCTGCTATCAAAGGTCTGATCCCATACATAGTAAAAAAGAAACTCTAGAGAAGCAAGGCTGGCTGCTATCAATGGTCTGATCCCATCCATAGTAAAAAAAAAACATTATAAAAGAGTGATGGAAGCAAGATAAATTTGTGGTAAAAACATTTAAGGAGATTAGCATTGACATAATGGGACCACTCTTAAGAGATCAAAGTAAGATGGTATGAAGCTGCTTCTTCAAAACACACGATGTCTTCTGCAACAAGGATTTCTATATTGACTTATGTATGCAAATTACATATTCTCCATATTTCTATAAATTGTGTTGAAGCATAAACACTTACACAGTTCACCATAAAGAAACTTCAAGTTTTTTAAAATATGATGCCATCAAAGAATATTGAAAATATCAAAGATTATCAAAATCCATAAAGATGACATCTTGAAACGGATAAAGAAAGATGGAGAAGTATTATCCATCATCAATAGGAGAAAGTTAGTGCGCTTCGGACATATAATAAGAGATCCTTCAACTAATATTGTAGAAGAAAATTCAAGGCAGAAGAAATTGGGGAAGAAGACGCATCCCCCAGTTGAAGAACTTACAGGAGTGATTTCATTATGGTATCATATATTTGTTCAGAGCTGCTACCTCAAAGTCAAAATAAGCATGATAATCATCAAACTCTGAAAAGGAGTAGAACTTTAAAGAAGAAGAGGAAGATAGAATTACGAATAAAATCATTAGAAAATATTATGAATTCTGAGAACATAAGAATAAGAGTATTGAAATGGTTATTCAACGTTGAATAAAAGAGTGAAAAAAAAATTCACGAAAAAGTCCATACGTATAGAAGATAAAGAACTTTGTGAGGGTATGGAAAAACGTACTCGTAGTTTGGCAGAATTGATCTAATTCTGTTTAATCCACTATTGACCCGAATATTTATAAAATACACTATAGCACTTTTTTGTGGCAGACTTCAAATATTTAACTGAAATGTTCCACCGAACTTTAACTTTTCCTTTCCAGTGCTGAAAAAATCCGCGCCTTCCTGTGCTGTGTATTCAATACACATAAATACTCGTGTAAAAATGAGCGATTTAAAATCTGAAAAATAAGAATATTCATAGCCAATCGTTTAAATTAATTAAATTTTAAGTCAAAAGTGATAATAATTGAAATTTAATTGCTGAAAACATGAAAAAAACATCGGCCGACGTTCACAAAATGGGCGGAGAGACCACTTCAAATGAGCTACTGAAGCGAGAGAAACGAGCGAACTGAGATTCTATTTATTCCGTTCCCATATACCGAAGTAGAGTGAGACGTGATTAGCGTCGCTTCTCACCCATAGCAGTGTTTTAGAATGAATATACCTACGTCACACACTGGCACACGTTTGATTGTATTGGTAAATTTATTTCCGATTCTCACAAAATATCTCTGATGTGGCCGGTAAGTGCTAATTATTATTAATATTATTATTTTCATTCAATGCGTAAATGTATTACGGAGGAATACCTAAAATCTGAACGCAGTATTTATTATATTTATAGAGATATTTAAGTTTTTAGAAGCAATGTGTACTAGTTACACATCACAGGATAGGAAGGGTTAAAGAAATTAAAAAGTCTGGTAACAATACTCACGCACGTTAAACTTGTGTGAATATTATTGATTCTTATCGTGTGTGGTAGTATTGCCAACATATGTGATAGCCAACCGCAAATTATGTGCCTATTTCAGTGTTTTTTTAACCGAAAGCTCGATTAATGGGGCTGAAAACAATGTTGTCTTCCGCTTTAAATATGTCCGAATCACTGGTTTGGATATATGGATGGGTAAAATGCGTATGAAATGAAAAAAAAAACAAATTCTACTAAAAAAAAGAGTGAAAAATCTTAAAGATATGAGATTTTGTATGACAAAATGTATTTATTTATTACTTTATTGTTTTGATTACAATATGAAGTGTTAATTGCCAACTTATAACAATATGTTTTCATAAAAAACAGTCCGCCATTTTTTTAGATAATTTGGTATAACGCTGTTTCTCGATCATTGCAATCACCTCAAAAGCGCTTCCTTATTAATTCAACAGAAACAAAAGAACTCGAGAGACACCAAAATCACTAGCGCCATCTGGTTATCCAGCATACATCAATAGTTATCAAGCTACAAAAAACATAAATTCAGACATAAAATGGCTTAAGGATAAAAAATAAGCCCGGAAATTAATCCACCAGGAATCGAACCTGAGATGCCCACTTGCTTAGCATGAATACTAACCATTAGACTACGGCTTCCGACTTTCATCTTTCTTCCTTCCAGATATAGTGCAGTTGAAGTGAGAGCATGAAGAACAGGAACAGGATATTATCGTATTATGAACATAACCAACATTTTTGGTATGTTTGAAATATGAAAAAAAACTCTAATTAATTCTGTTAACCAAGGTTATCTCTAATCAAAAAAAATATAGGTTAAATCCTTTTTGCTTAGTTGCGTCCTTATAAACTACTAGTGTGCTGACAGGTGACAAGCGATAGGTTTACTTTGCAAGTGCAATTTTCCGCTCCACTCGAAGGATGCGCTCTGATACCCGGCAAAATTCTGTGCACCATCCCTACATCATTCAGACTTCTCGAGGCATGTGCTGACTTGCATTTTATAAGCAGCAACTAGAGAAACGCTCAGCAAAGAACCTTTTTTTATCTTATCCATAAAAAAACATAGCACCCTTCAATATTTATATTTTCCATGATCATAATTTATGAGTCATGGTGATAGAAAAGTTGTACCTTCAGAGAGGTTCTAAAGTGTTATCTTCTGGGTCGTTTATGGGTTTCTCAGTGGTTAATAAATAGGTCTCTTATTTGCTTTTTTTTTCTTCTTTCTTTTCGCTGGTGGTGAATCGGGGATTGTGCGTACGTCTTTGTGCGTTATCTTCTCATTCATTGTTTTAAAACTGCTTAACTATTTCAATGTATTACTGCCTAACTATTTCAATGTTGTTTCAACTATTTCATTTCCCATTTGTCATTTTGTAAAATTTGGACTCCTTTGAGGCTTTCCTTTTTTTCGTTCTTGCTGACAGTTAACCTGAGGTGGTATATGTGGGTTTACTTTTTATTTTGTTTTCTGCCATACGTTTTTGTTTTTATATTTATTATTTAATCTAGATATGCGGGGGTGTGAGATGGAAGCCCTCCGATGCCCTTGCGGTCGGGCTCGCCCTACATTGGTGGGGTGTATCTCGGCCGGGGGAATGTTTGTGGGATAAGCCCGGACCTTTTAATGTCTTCTCTCTTGAATGTATTTTTTTGTCATCTATTTATTTTCTGTGTTTTTCTTTCTTCTTGTTCCACGTGTTCAAGGGTGTGGGCTGAAAAACATATGGTGTCCCCGTGGCTGGGCTCGCCCTATATTGGTGGGGTGTATCTTGGCCGGGGGTATGTTATTAGATGAGCCCAGACCTTTTGATAGCTTCTGTTTTTTAATGTATTCTCTTTTTAATGTGTTCCTGAAATGTGTCTAAATGTATTATGTACATACTATGTTGCTATCAATAAACCTGTATTTATTTATTTAAAAGTTTGAAAGGAAAAGTAAATCCGATATGTGAGTGAGCAATGAAAGATAAAAGCAAATTAAGGAGAGTTACGAGAGATATCGAATGGCCATCAAAACAAATGGGGCAATGGAACACCAAGTATGGGGCAATGGAACACCAAGTATGGGGCAATGGAACACCAAGTATCAAAATCTGGTAAGATGATAGTCCAAAGTAATATTCTAGTACCAACTTTGGTGTATGGAAGTGAAACGTGAAAAATTTCCAAAAATTTATATTGATGAACAAAATTGAGAGTCGATGTGGAATCGACAAAAGGCACCTGTCTTGATTAGGTAAAATTATTTAATGGACAGATATCCAAACAGTTGAGGAACTGTTCCGTGCTGCAAAAAGCAGAGATGTTTTTTCAACAGTGATCACCAATGTCAGGGGGACCATACACAGCACATGAAGAAAAAAAATAATCATCACAACCTTCTGTAATGACGTATCGATTAAGAAAAATATTCTTATATAGAATCTATAAAGGTAAAGACCAAATCATGATGGAAGTGCTTTTGAAGATCGTACTTTGTTAGTTTCAACATGAATCTCCAGCAAACATTTTGAAAACTGTGTAGTTAACCCAACTATTCCTCCGTGCTAACCGAAGGATGTTCTGTTTTAAACATGTAGTTTAGTTAAAAATATTCAAAATGTTTAGAAACTTACTACTTCATTCATTTCAGCATAAAGAAGAGACATGGGAATTATGTTCGAAATAAAACATCTGCAAAATATCATTGGTTAAACATGCAAGGACCACTATTTTGGCGAAAAGTTTTATTACATTTTCAAATCGTGAAGTTCTATAAAAGCCAACAAAATCACAGCAATCCCTTAGTCGCTGACCTGGGGGCTTACGAGAGTAAATCCGACCTACCCTTCCGTTATAAGCACAAGCTCCCGAAGCATTATCTGTTGCCTGACTAGTCCACCTACAGTATTTGCTGGGACGACCAAGGTCTGAGTGAATGTGATGGAATACAAGTAGCCTGAACGAGTGGACTTGTTTTTGCTAAATAATTAGTGTAAGAATTGTTATCTAGTTATAAGTAGTATGTAGGTGTTAATTATTTCTAAGATCTCATATTTAAGATTGAATAAATAAAATAAAATGATACGTAGGAAAATAAGATCAAGTAAGTTCATAAATTATAACATATAATTAAGATTAGTTAAGTTATAAATTTGTATTTAGGTATAGCCTTGACAAATGTTTGTACAATAATTTACTTTGTTTAATAAAAAAATAAGCACAATTTTGCTTATTTAACATACGAGTACATATCTGACGAGGTGAAAATAAGCTTTTTCACTAAAAAAGATTTTGTAACGGAATTCAGCATCACCTACAGCGTGATATAGGATCATGGAGGTGCATGGCCGCATGGTAACGCACTGGACTTCTTGCTGACATTTTTTTCGCCTAGTACTTAGAGTTTTCAGGATATCTATGACCGGTCATATTAATTCTTTCACAAAGAGAAAAAAAACATGCCGGTGTGCTCCGATCGCCTCACTTCAGGTGTGCCATGGGACCCAGTACAGCAGTTAGTCGGTGAGCTTGCTGGTGTGCTTCGCTTTCCAACTAAATTGACGTTGGAATGACGAGGGGATCCTCGACGACGAGGTCCAGCAACTATCGATCGCTCTAGGATCTCTCAACAAACTCACAGCGATACATTTTGTCTGCAGGCTTACTTGAATCAATTGTATTTTTTATGTGTGTAGACCAAGTTCTTTGGTTAAAATTCGTTGTATGAACCTTCAGAAACCGTCCGAATGCAGCGAACGGTGACGAATTGACATTTTTTAGATATTCGTTGATATGTTTGTTTGAACGAATACTTCGAGCACATACTGGTGGATATGCATCAAGAACCGAACAAGATGTTTCGAATTTACTGATAAGGTTGCGAATTGTGGTATCACATTACACGCGACAATGGGCAAAAACAAAACAAAGTTGGCGAATCGTATTTACAACAGAACGTGAACATTTTTGTAAAAGATTTCGATGTTTTTTAAACGTTCTTCCGTTTTGAAACACTGCATGATATATTTGATTGATTTCTAGATAGATGACAGATATAAAAAAACAATTATAGGCTAGACGGTTTGAATATAATGTAAAATTCAAATCCCCAAGTTCAAACTGGGACACCTTTTACAACACTTTATTCGAACAAAAGTAACCTACTTTGAATTCTAGAGCAAACTTTATGTATGTTTGCAGAAATATCAATGTGCAAAGTGCAAATTAGATTATTTTAGTTAAATGGGCTTTGCTTGAAAAAGTTTTTAAGATTTTACATATTGAGATATTAAAAACGTAATAAGCGAGATTTTCTTAACTTTGCTGATATGATTAACTTATGACTCCATTAAGATAGTCAGTCATTCATCCATATGATATCCGTATTGGCGATGTGAACTGCGACCGCAGAAGGCGTTTTCGACTCAATTAGTCAAGCTTTCAGGTTAAGAACCATATTTATAATACTACCCCTCCCGTGAAGAGGCAACAACACTCACACAGTATTGTTACCAGACGAACTATTTCACCAGAATTAGGTCCTTTTTTTCGAGTTCCATCAAGAATTGAACCCTGAACCCCCCCCTCCCTCTTTCCCGGAGCGGTAGTCAAGCATCTTACCAATTAGGTCATGGAAGTAGTCATGACCTAATAAAAAACACTGTAGGTGGCACGAAACTCGCAGTTCACAATCGCATGTGCTGGTAGTAAATACTATCTTACATGAAGAGGCAACAATACTCATACTTATCTAGTATGCAGGAGTATTGTTACCAGACAAAATATTTTACCTGTCAGGAGCCCTTTTTTAGTACCATCAAGAATCAAACCTAAAACCCGCGAATGAAAACCAAGCGTCTTGCCAACTAAGCCACGAAGATTGCTTTAAGTAATTTGGAGAAACTGAATTAAGTATGCTGGGACATGATCTTAAGCAAATACACAAGGGCTGCGTATTTGATATTATACGTGACGGCGAATCCTTTCTCCTCCTTTCCCAATCTACGAGTACATTGCTCCCTCAATTTGTTGCTGGAAGATACACTTTTTCCAAGGTAATCAGGCATTTTAATTTTTGTGCCACATTCGAGTGGTTGGTTGCAATTCGGTCAGTGCAACAGGCAACATCTCAATCTGTTTAGTTTTCTTTATTATATTATTATTATTTTTAATCCACTTTGCACTCATAAGTCTTCGTCGTTGCCGGTCCGAATTAAGTAAATGACGTTCCCATTTACTATTAATTTTATTTGTAGATAGTATTATAAGGCTTTATTTTCTACTGGGAGTGCGAGAACTCATTTTGAGAATTTAAAGAGCGCAAATGGCAACTGAAAAGGTTAAGTATCACCGATCTAGGTCATCTCAGTTTTTGTAAAAATACTAATTTGCACTTTTCAAGATGATGTAAATTTCTTTAAGATATAAATAATTCTCGTAAAATAGGAGTGTGAAGTCAGCAAAAGTAACAAAAATAGAATTGCGAAGGGTTCTGACCTGATTGTATGTGTAAACAAAATTTTATGCTGTAACACACATTTTTTTCATAAACGCGGACGTGAGGGTCTCTTTCTCCCGTCATCGTCTACCTTTCGCCTTCCCGCACATTTTCTAACTCTATAAAGACTTGTAAATACGCAAAAAAAGATCCGATCCAAATTATCTTGTAAAGTTAATATAGTTACTATCGAGTTGGACACTTTTACAAGTCCTCTGTATAATATCGACTAATATTTCAGATTTTCGAGATACGCCCATACCTCGCTTTACGGAACATTTTTGAACGAAATTATGCAGGATTTGAAAAAACAATCAACCAATTCACTTTAAAAATCGATATGCGGAATATTTTAAAATTGAAGTTAAGATATGAAGATTTGCGGGAAACGTGCCAAGATTTACTCTTAAGCGACACGGTAGACAAAACAAATATTTCTCGCGAGCTAACGCTGATGAAATTCATCAACGCTTTTCACATTTTTAAAAAAGGATTTTTAAAACTTAATTGAAAATTGTGAGGATATACAAGCGTTGTGTCCGCCCCATAATGACACACAGCATAGAGTCCAGAGCCGACACTGTCATAACCAAAAATCTCCTTCGAACCAGCGAAATGAAGGTACTCAGGAGTATCGCTGGCAAAACACTTCGTGATAGAGTACGAAACACAGAAATCCTAAGGACGTACGAAGTTGAAGATGTTGTCAGATGGGGACGACAGATAAGAAGATTCTGGAACGAACACGTATCCAGAATGGCGGAACCAAGAGCCGTAAGAATGGCCAGAGACAGTATCCCTCAAGCAAGCAGACCTCCAGGACGACCTCCCAAAAGATGGAAAGACAGCTGGCAGTCGACGTCACAAGAGGCAAACAATGATGCAGGACCATAACAGGCCAACAGGCCGAAAATAAGATGAAGAAGAATTGAAAATTATCACGAAGAGAAGATCAAAAGTTTCTCGAAAAATAGTGAAATAGAAATCGAAAAATATAAATTTTCCGTGTCCAATGAATGTCGCGTTTTTTTCTTTCTTCGAGAACTTTTCCCCTCATAGATAGATTAATTTTTGCAGCTTAATCAGTTGAAACTTTCATTTGTGTAGAATTGGCATTTTTTTTAAATCAGTTTTATTATATTGAATCATCCTGGTTTGGGTGGATTGCCTATTAAAAAAAATCTATGTACTGACAACTTTTCAGAAACATATATCATATGATCCGTAAAGCAAGGTACATGTGTATGTAATTTTTAAGAATGAAATTCTTTAGAAAATAAATTAATTTGAATATCCTTTTCTAATCAATATCCACTCCAGTTCCCATCTCATAACAACATAAATTATCTCCAACCCTGAATTCCTACCTGACTGCTTTGTTATGACATTGTTATAATAATTCTGAAAGAACATTTTATACAGTGGCGTTCAGAGAACATACTCTTCTTAAATACGCTCCAACTCGGAATTGGAACCCACTCTTGTTGACAGTTTAAAAATACTACATAATAAACACATATAAGTTGAGTGTAAGAATAGGAACATGGTGGTAGCTGGGTCAATTAGAATAGGTCCACATCTGTCTCATTTTGCCCTTAATTGACTATGAGAATATTTTTTTATCTCGATGCCAGTAAAGAATTGTTGGGTAAACTGGAGAATTTCCAAATGTTTGCATTCAGTTTATGTGTAATATAAAAAATATATGATCATATATCCAAATATCATGCTAGACTTCAACGCATTCAAATAAGACGTCGAGGAAATCCCCACGTTATGTCAACCCTTTTTTGAGTTTTTACCACTCCACGCTCAAAAAATCGATTCTCTTTCCGAGCATGGGCTGTTCCTCTGATCTGGTGACGGTAAAATCCAGTAACATATCAACACATCACATATAATCTTTGGCAGTTCAGTCAGATGAGCTACATTCTTATCGATATATAAAGTAATGTTATTTCCAGCCTTAACCCTATTTCCCTTGAGATTTATCTTTATTTTTTATTTTTTTTATTTTTTCTCAACTAGTATTTGCATTCACAACGTTAAAGACACAGTCATAGATACCAATAATATTTATGAAGCAAAACCTGGTTTATAGGAAGAAATTCCTTTAAATACTAAGTGTGCCAAATTTATTTGAATAAAAGTATTAAATAAAT
This sequence comes from Odontocerum albicorne, assembly GCA_949825065.1. NCBI lineage: Eukaryota > Metazoa > Arthropoda > Insecta > Trichoptera > Odontoceridae > Odontocerum > Odontocerum albicorne. The sequence continues at coordinate 38,386,595 of OX463845.1, read as the reverse complement.
AACTTATTAAAAAATCTCCCACACGAAACATAAAGAGTGAGAAATATTTGGAGAGCCGCCACATTGGTATTCGGATATGACTCAATTAATGTCAAAGTCATGAAGAGCCTATTAAAAGTTTATAAATATTATTATCATTGACATTTTTTGTCACTTCTTTTTCAAGCCCCTCTTCATCTTGGGCCCTGTGCCTCTACATCTGTTGCACTTGTCTAGGTACGGCACTGTAAATTATATATCTTCGAGTAATGAGAACGTGTCCCATGACAATTTCAATCAGACCTTTTATAGTTTCAGAGGAATCGTCTTTGTGTAATAGAGAACTATAATAAAAAAGTAGATACTTTTGAACACGGATATTTCTCGGAATAAATACAAATAAAATAAATTGAGACCCTGATACTCATATTGCCGGAAACCTTTCGGTCGGACAAACCTATCTCCCTCTCATAGCAAGGACTTGATTGGATCACTTCGTTATGGAAAGGTTTCAGCGGATGGATCAGTGAGGTAACTAAAAAAAATTGAGCCCCAGTGCAAAGTAGAAAAAAGGCCCCCTACATATATTTATGTATTGTATAAAATATATAATAATATTAACTAATGCGTAGTTTTATCAATTAAATTGTTTGAACAAAGGGGTTTCTTTTCTCCTATAATATTCATAGCGGCATGAAAAAAAAATGGAAAAATAAAAACTTAATTTTTAAAGAGTTTATTAAACTTTTATGTTATATGGAAAATAAAAACTACCTTTTTTAATGCTAGTAAATTTCAATACAAGTATAATTTTCGTAAGAGACTGATTATTGTGTGTCGTAACGTCTGAATTAGTGATATTGTAGGGAAAACAGACTGTTTCTGATATCATCATCATCATCATCATCAGCCTGTACCCATCCACTGCAGGATGTAGGCCTCTCCAAGTTGTCTCCACAAAATCCTGTCCTTTGCACATTGCTGCCACATAATACCTGCATGCTTACGTATTTCGTCCACCCAGCGCGCCTTAGGTCTTCTTACAGGCCTTTTTATACCTATTGGGTACCACTGGATTACTTCATACGTCCAACGATGGTCTGTTGCTCGGGCGATATGTCCAGCCCACTTCCACTTGAGTCTTTTTGCAACCTCTATAACATCTTCAACCTGTGTTTGGGCTCGTATCCACTCATTACGTTTTCGGTCTCTTCTGGTATAACCTAGCATGCACATTTCCATGCTGCGTTGTGTTGTTTGGAGCTTTTGTATCATTCGTACCGATAAAGTCCAAGTCTCGCATCCATATGTTAGTACTGGCAAGATGCATTGGTTAAATACCTTCCGTTTGAGGCAGATTGGGACCTTGCTCTGATTTCTGATATATTTGTTCATTAAAAAAGTGGTTTTCATATCCTTGCAATTCATTTAAAAAATATTACGTTTTATTGAAGGTACCTGCATACTTATCTCAAGCTTTTAGACTCTCCAAATTCAATGACACAGAGACAGCTATTTTCTCAAGGAACTCGTAGCGTCGTCGAGTTATTTTATGGATTTGTTTAGCCCCAGGGCCGCGGTCCTTGTAGTTACTTACTTCACTTAATAGCGATTTTTTATTTTCGACGATCTTCTGATCCCTTTCCGAAAGTATTAGCGGAATACTAATGTGTACATCGATGATATTTTTACGTGTTTTCAAAAGACACGTTAGAAATGTTTTTTTAAATATTGTAACTCAATTTTTAGCCGCGGTAGATTTAAAAAAAATAGTCCTGGGAAAAGAAACCATGCATGCAAAAGTATCGATACCAAAAGTTTTTTAGAGTGTTAACTTTTGGGCCCTTATCTAACGTGAGTCTCAATGCAATTGGATGCATTGTCATAGTTACGCCACTGAGATGGATACTTTTACTATTCCTCCATAAAATATAACACTATAACATAGTTGACGAAATGTTATGTCTGCAGTAGCAGTCGTTATCCATCTAGTTTGGAAGATCAGACAATGATCGGTTTTTGTGGTGACTGACCCTACAGTATGGAAAAGACTAATGAAGTTGAGACAATTTAGAAGAATCTCAAGTTCACACTATTTAGGAAATATAACTTCGACACCTTTGAATTGATCCTTTTTCTAAATCTTTATGTTTTTTGGCAGAAACTTATTATGTTTATAAGCACTGTTATTTTTACGTAACATATAATGAAAAAAACTGTGTTTTTATACTCATTACAGTTAACGGTATTTTGTATCTCAATGGCACCAAAAAACCTCCAACCCAATTAGTTTATCAAAGAGATATTTAATTTTTCTCTTGATAATTTTATGCATTAATATGAGGGTTGCTGTTTAAGTTTTGAGACAGACAAGTAAAAACCAATATTTATCATCGAAAATGGCTTTATTGTTTTTCAAAATACTCTCTATGAAGATCAATATGCTTTTTCATGCGTTTGAACCAATTTTTGAAGCACTTTTTCCACTCCGAATGAGGTAACTTCAAAACATGCGTTTTGAACGCATCAACCGCTTCTTTAGGCGTCGAAAAACGTTGATCTCGCAGTTTATTTTTGATGTTCGGGAATAAAAAGAAGTCATTGGGTGCCAAATCAGGGCTGTTCATTTTTTGCCGAGACGAATTTTTCAAGTCACTGTAAACAACACAAATAGCACTCGTATGACAAAACTTTCTGAGCACGTATACCATTAAAAACGTCAAAATTTACGATACTGATGTCAGATTTGACGTATCTACACTGGTGTTGCCATATCTCAAAACTTAAGTAGCAACCCTCGTACGCTAAAGACGCTGTCTCTGTCCATTTCAATAATTTTAAAAGCTCTCATAAAAGGGTAGATACGTCATCTACGAGAGATATTGAATTAGTGTCTACAACAAGCATTTTGTAGTATTTGCAACTTTGTTCAATTTTATTTAGCAGGCGCGGCATATCATAGACGTATAATCAAATTTATTTTCTTTTATTTTTATTTATTTTACACGTGACAAGAAATAAACACAATTTGCGAAAAAACCACAGGTAATTTAATTTGGACACAATTTGAATAGATCAGGGTTTGTTGCCTTTCATTTGTCGTGTCCCCAGTAAGCTAGGATTTTGCCTGTATCTCACTGAGGACATATAGCATAAAAAAATAAATCGATACTTCTTTCCGATTTTCGATTATATAAAACCCCGTTGTACATTCTTATCAACCTTACAAACAGTGACACTCAATTACAAATGTATACATCACGCAAAATCAAACTCCTCACACTTCATCACTCCAGACAGATCATAACATTCATCCCACAGTATACCGACTTGTTGGTTAATGAGTGCATCGATTCTTCTACGTTTAACTTCAATTGACAGGTCTTGACAGAAAAGAATACCACCACACTGGGTAGGTTGTACTATATTGTATACAATAAAAGTATAATAATACAAAGTTAATTATGTTATGGAAATAAATATATTATGGAAATAAATTGGACAGATTAGAGGCCCTAGAAATTTCTAAGTCAGTACACCGATCCAAACATCTGTTGAACAGTTATTTCCCAAAAATCTCTCCGCTCTTGGCCGAAATTGTCCCATGCCTCCCTCATCCCTCAGCCCCCAAAAGTTGATAACTTCGACACCTTTGAAGTGTGTATATCGGTACCAATTCGAACAGCATTTAGTCTTGTTTGCGCTCCCCTGAAGATGAGGTGAAAGCCTTGAAACCGGTAGGGTTATACCGTCACAAAAAAGTGGAATAAACAGTGTTTGATAAAAATAAATTACAAAGTTAATTATTCTTACGATCTACGTCGTGACCTCAATGCTGAGGAGCGTGACCTCAATGCTGAGGAACGTGACCCACAAATTGTCGAGCATATTCATATGGTTTTCTTGGGAAAAATAGTGATTGTCTTTAAGGTTGCAGTTCTAGGTCCCAGATGATATTCGAACTTGTGGATGTTAAATGGGAGCATTAATGTTGCACAAATATTTTGAGATATACAATATAAGGACTTTTAAATTGAGCGGTTTTTTTTAATTCTTGGATAAAACACAGATGGCGTCGTGAACTTGCCTGGGTCTTGTGACATTTGAGAAGTGTAATATATGACATTTATAAAAATGGAGTCGTATACAATACAACAAAGCGTTCAAATTGTTGAATTATTTTACGTATTGTAATCTCCGGAAACGTTGATGTTAATTGGTCACCAAGAACATGTGATCTGACACCGTTGGACTATTTTCTCTGGGGTTACGTGAAAAACCAGGTATATAAGAATGACCCCCAATCAATTCCTGAGCTGAAGGACGATTTTATTCGCGTTATTGGTGAGTTAGAACCACAATTACGCCAAAATGCCATCGAAAATTTTGACAAAAGAGTGGACATCTGTGGAGCTGCAAGAGGTGGACATTTGGCGGATATTGTTTTTTTGTGTTTAAATGTCATGCATTATACTTCAATGACAAAAAAAAAGTTGTTTGAAATCAAAGCAAATTGTGTTGTATTCAAGAATTAAAACAAATTGAATTAAATAAAACGCTTAATTTGAAAGACCCTTTACGTATATGGATGCGAGGTGGAAGAATTAGTAGAGAATATATGGAAACAGAAGCAGAAGAGACCAGCCTCTGTGCTGCTCCAGTAAGTTTAGCCTGTGGGCTCACGCAGTTTCCGTTGTGTTATACATGCACTGACAGCTACTTGGAGTCAAATGTAAAAAGTTCGAAATTTCAGTGGATCAGGGGCTGAGTATTTTATAGGCGACCCTAAACTGGCCAGAATGTCCATAAAGTACTACCACAGATTTGTTCAAATTTATCATTCTTATGATAATTTTGAGCGAATCCACTTTGATGATGCAGATCTTGGGGACTTGAAACAACATTGCTTTTGGCTCATTATTAGATCCTTCTTAATGTATGCACAACTTGCAGTTCCTAGTCATTGTAAGGTCATATTACCACACAAAGACATTTAACAATAATCTTGCCGACAAACTCAACAAGACTGGAACTTAAAATAAGTATATGATTAAATCTATTGAAATGACCAAGTTTTAATTTACTTTTGATATCTATTAATCTTGTTAAATAATTTATTATATAAGATTACAATATTTTTTAAATTAAACAGAAAGAGTTAATTATGTCTTGGATAAATATAGCGAGATGGCCACAAACTGAAAAAAAAATCAGAAATAACTATGTACTTGTCCTTATAGTGACATTGTATTTTTTTATAGGAATAAAAAAACTTTTCCAGTCAATCTACAATTGACTTAATATTTACATCTACAGATTTCAACCGATCAAAAGGGTCTCCGCTCAAAAAAGATTAAAAAAAGTGTGCAAGTTTATTTGCTACCTTTTTTCGGATCGGAATTTTTAACCATAGCCTGAAATGTGACTTGTGGATAGATCTCAGATTGAAGTCTTTGCAAAACTATAAATCAATATTAAATATGTATAGCAATAATTCCAGGAAAAGTTGTACTGGTTTTATTAAACTAAAAACACTTAATATTCCTACATTCATTTTGTAACGAAACAACTTGTTTAACCTGTACACCGCGTTAAAAAATCAAATTCCACGAATCCTGTGCGCGGCACAATTTCGACGTTTTTTTAATTTCTAAGTTTAAACGCGTATTTTGTTTAGAACCACTGATATTTGATTACACCACCAAGTAAACATGACATTTAAGTAATTTTCTGATAATTAATAATAGTCATTACTCTTAAGGAGACTCATTAAATAAAGGAGATAAACTAAACATTACGTAAAATACACAAAGGAATGCTACAGATCAGATCACAGGCGTTTGTGCTTCCCGCGAGGAACACGTTAAAGGCCTACGGGTTTCTTGTTTGGGACTTTAAGACCACTATTATTTTACTTCAGTTTTCCAACTACGAATTTTACGTTTAATTTGTCAGGTATGATTGAGCAATATCAACAATATCTTTTAATTGGCTAAGGGAATCGACTGAAGGATTGGAATCATAAGGAAACCATCCCTTCCTTTCCTTTTGATTGATGATATCTCACTTTATATGAAAAATAGTGTTCGGGTGATTGTCCGTCTTTGTGGGGTTTGTGGGCATGTTCTCACGTATATGTTTATCGATTTCGTGGGGATGGATAGTCATTTGAATGATTTATGCGACCACGTAACTTGCTTCATTTACTTTTGTCTGGTTGGTTGGAAGAGATTGCCGCCTGGCAATAAGCCCGCCAGATTGTATTGCAATGAAAGTGTTAAATAAATAAATAAATAAAGGGAGGGATCCTAAGAAAACCCAAACCTCGATAGGTCCAACCCTTCGTTTTCTCCATTTTCATATGATTCAAAGACCTAGATACTCAATGTACGTAATAGACAAAAATAGGCTTTTAAGATATAGTGTTGGGAGCGACTTTTAAGATATAGTGCTGGGAGCGACTTTTAAGATATAGTGTTGGGAGCGACTTTTACGAATTCCATGGACCACTAGAAGAGTCAATCGATTATTGAACATCTCGGGGTTAAGACGCGTCTCTCTGTTCTGTGTGTAAGAAGAATGCTACGATACTTTGGACACAGCACAAGGGGTGAACGATAGCTTAAGGGATCAATTATTGTGGAAAGTAAGAAGTTTAAATGGTTAAGATGCAGAAATCAAGCACCTATCCGATGGAGTGACCAGGTTAAAAAAGCAGTGGTTGCAAAGCACTACATTAGGATGTACTGGAGAAAGATGGTTAATGACCATGGGAATCACGATGTTCGAAATAGAGGAAACTATCAATTTTTTTTTAATAGGATCATATTTCTTCTTAAATGTTAGAAGATATCAATACACCTGTTTATAGATATAAAAAATTCTAACTGGAAAAATAGCAAACCCTTAGACGATTCACAAAGTTTTGTTTAATTTACCGGACAATTATTTATGCCCTCATGAATAAATATTCACAAAATGAGCTGTTAAGGGCATCACCACTCATATTCACAAAATGAGCAGTTAAGAATAATACCGTATTTACAAAATGAGCCGTTAAGAATAATGCCGTATTCACAAAATGAGCTGTTAAGAATAATGCCGTATGCACAAAATGAGCCGTTAAAAATAATGGCGTATTCGCAAAATGAGCTGTTAAGAGCATCACGACTCATACACGTGAAAACGTTGTTAAAATAATTATTTATGCTCTCTTGAATAAATATTCACAAAATGAGCTGTTGAGAGCATCACCACTCATATTCACAAAATGAGCAGTTAAGAATAATACCGTATTTATAAAATGAGCCGTTAAAAATAATGCCGTATTCACAAAATGAGCTGTTAAGAATAATGCCGTATTCACAAAATGAGCCATTTAGAATAATGCCGTATTAACAAAATGAGCTGTTAAGAGCATCACGACTCATACACGTGAAAACGTTGTTAAAATAATTATTTATGCCCTCTTGAATAAATATTCACAAAATGAGCTGTTGAGAGCATCACCATTCATATTCACAAAATGAGCAGTAAAGAATAATGCCGTATTCACAAAATGAGCCGTTAAGAATAATGCCGTATTAACAATATGAGCTGTTAAGAGCATCACCACTCATACACGTGAAAACGTTGTTAAAATAATTTTCTAATATCGATATCTTCCGTATCTCGGTGGATAAATTGAGGATTAAACTCCTTTATAAACTTTATAGGTATAACTGAGTCAATTCACAGGGAAGCATGAGTAACATTGTTGCTGTTGGCATTTTGTTATGTTTAATAATTTTCTTGTTACTTAATGTAATTGGGTTAAATCCGTATCGAACCTAAAATAAAATAAATAAATAAAAATATGTTTTATTTATTTTTAATATAAATAGCGTTTTGAATAAAATTCCAGAACATCTGAAAACTTTTTTTTTACACAAAATCCAACCAGAGTACAAATATTTCATTGTTAGAGCATTCGCGTAGATTAGAAAGGAAAAAGCAACTGAAAAGTGGTCGCTTACAATTTATTGTCTCTCGGTAAACAATGTTTGTCGAGCTGAGGGCTGAGAAAAATCTCATTATTTTTGTCTCGCGGTGCACAAAGCTGGAGCAACACACTGGAGCACAATGCTCAACATAAGTTAAAGGGGACAAACTAAGGTTGCCAACCGTCTCAGATTGGTCAGGACCTTCCAGGGCTGGAAGTAACATACATGTCAATGATTTTGGTTGGACATTCAAATGTCCCGGAAATTTAGAGATGCCACTGAACAATATCACCCCCACTCTTAACATCCAAATGTCCTGGAAATTTTGAGATAGCTACTGAACAATATCACCCCCACTCTTAACATCCAAATGTCCTGGAAATTTTGAGATAGCTACTGAACAATATCACCCCCACTCTTAACATCCAAATGTCCTGGAAATTTTGAGATAGCCACTGAACGATATCACCTCCACTCTTAAGATCCAAATGTCCCGGAAATTTTGAGGTAGCTACAGACCAATACCCCCCCCCCCCCCCCCACTCTTGACATCCAAATGCCCCGGAAATTTAGAGATAGTTACTGAACAATATCCCCCCCACTCTTAACATCCAAATGTCCTGGGAATTTAGAGACAGCCACTGAACAATATCACCCTCACTCTTAACATCCAAATGTCCTGGAAATTTTGAAATAGCCACTGAACAATATCACCCCCACTCTTAACATCCAAATGTCCTGGAAATTTTGAGATAGCCACTGAACAATATCACCCCCACTCTTAACATCCAAATGTCCTGGAAATTTTGAGATAGCTACTGAACAATATCACCCCTACTCTTAACATCCAAATGTCCTGGAAATTTTGAGATAGCCACTAAACAATATTACCCCCACTCTTAACATCCAAATGTACTGAAATTTTATAGAAAATCACTGACCAATATCAACCCCACTCTGTATAATAGTTAATTCTACCGCACACAATTCTTCCACTTTCATCCTAAGCCAGCAATGCCTACACAGAAATCATGATTAGACATATGAATGGAGTATGAACTAAAGCCTGGAATATAATGGAAATCCGCTTGATTCAGACGGGATTGCAAGTCAGTTAAATATTAGTGAATCGTACGTGGAATTAGCAAACTTTCTTAATGTCGAGTCGGGAAGGAACTGATGAACGCATGTGTAAGTGTGTGTATGTGTATATATATATATATATATATATATATATATATATATATATATATATATATATATATATATATATATATATATATATATATATATATATATATATATATATATATATATATATATATATATATATATATATATATATATATATATATATATATATATATATATATATATATATATATATATATATATATATATATATATATATATATATATATATATATATATATATATATATATATATATATATATATATATATATATATATATATATATATATATATATATATATATATATATATATATATATATATATATATATATATCAAATTCTGTTTCGTGCGACATATTCCGGAATTGTATCAAAAATAGATGGTGACCCTATGACAAACAAAGCAAACACAAAGGGCTGCACTGCTCCGCCGAGCGGGATGTTTTGCAAAGCGCTCACATTTAGAGAATGCTCTTTTGCTCAAATAAACCAAAAACAAGGGTCTTTGATTAACATAATCTGTAACTTTCTAAGTTTTCTTTTAAGGAGCTTAATTAGTAGATAAAAAGGAAACGTCTTAGTAGACAAAAAGGAATCATAGATATTTTGAAGTATCAAACAAATAGCAGTAGTAAGGGGGTCTATTTTTACTGTCGTCGACCCTCAATTTTTTTTATTGAAACTATCGACCCCTAAAAAACCAAACCGACCCCAGGGGGTCGATATCGACCACTTTGGTATATCTTGGTTTAAAGCTTATTGTCCGTAATAAATATTCATAAACTATTCAGTTCAGCTCATAAAGCCTTATATTTTTTATCTAATTAATCAATTTGTCCTATCTATATATCTTTGCAATATTCATATATGACGTGGAGACTTGGACTCGGTACAAGCGAGAGACGTAGAATAGATGCATTTGGAATGTGGTGCTGAAGAAGTATGTTATGCATTCCGTGAACAGTAAGGTGAACTAACGCCTCCATTCTCGAAGAACTGAGAAGAACAGACGACCTCCGTGGCCTGGTGGTAAGGCGCTTGTCTGCCGATCCGGAGGTTGCGGGTTCGATCCCCGCTGGAATCCAGATTTTTTTAAATGAAATTCCAGTCTGGTTTTCACTTAGGGCCCATTAAAACATCTTTCTGGTTGGATAGAAGAGATTGCCACATGGCAATAAACACGCCAGGTGAAATAAATAATTAAAAAAAAATATGCGTTCAACGAGTCCTCTGATTCTGAGACAGTTTGGAGAGGCCACAACCTCTCACCTTCCACAACTCCTTTGCTGAAGCTGTCGCAGGATGACGCATAAATGACAGAATCCCAAAGCGTTGGACTGACCAAGTGAGAGATGCAACTGGACTACCCTTAACAATTGCCCTTTGAGCGGAGTGCAGGAATGGATGGAGAGGAGTCGTCGGAGGCTATCATGGGAGTCACTATGCTAAGTTATGAGGTACACGACAGGATGGATGGATGGAGAGGAGTCGTCGGAGGCTATCATGGGAGTCACGATGCTTAGTTATGAGCTACACGACAGCATGTATGGATGGAGAGGAGTCGTCGGAGGCTATCATGGGAGTCACGATGCTTAGTTATGAGCTACACGACAGCATGTATGGATGGAGAGGAGTCGTCGGAGGCTATCATGGGAGTCACTATGCTAAGTTATGAGGTACACGACAGGATGGATGGATGGAGAGGAGTCGTCGGAGGCTATCATGGGAGTCACGATGCTTAGTTATGAGCTACACGACAGGATGGATGGATAATCTAAATATGTTAATAGTTACCGAGCACTGTTGAACTTAATATTTTTACATATAGGTACAGTTGTATCATACGTATCTAAATACATGTTCAACGAAAAAACTCGTTATCAAAAATACAAATTTTGTTTAATGTAAGGGAAGCGCATTTTTTACTACGCTAAAATATCTTATTTCGTCCCTGTTTCTATGCCCACGCTTAAAATATAAAAGTGGAAACAAAATATAATTATTCTTTTAAAAGATTCAAGTGCTCCTTCTATTATGTGTATTTCAGTGCCTTTTAAAAATGAATTTAACGATAATCATAAAAGCTTTTCAACGACAATGGGCACATCCCTTCCTGACGAATTTCGATATTTTAACACATGTAAAAGTAAGCTTGAATAATATTACAGTAGACTCTCAATTATCCGGAGTCACTTTAGCTGGATTGTGAAATCACCAGAGCAGTGAAAAATTTCAAAATCGTTCCCGATTGGATTATAATGTTGATGATAACTTATCTAGATATGGCCTTACCTTACAAGTTTTAAATAATGAAGAGATGGTTCAACATGTTACTTCTAATGAGCCTGCAGCTAAATGAGCCTGCAGCTACTGATAGCACAGATCATGAACAAGTTACCTTCATACAATAAAATAAAAATACAGGACAGTGCTGCTGTACAACACCGGTACAAAGATTGTTGAATAGGTAGATGGTGGCCGCTTAATCCTCTGAGATTCCGGCGTGATTTTAATGAGTTTCGGTGAAGAGCTGAGTGAAGAGATGAGATTCCTCGTTGACCGGTAGAATTTTGTAGAAATAAAAACACAGTATGGCGTTTCAGAAGACAATATATTTGCTGATTTCGTGTCCCAATCGCACATCGCAAGCACTTCGGTCGCATCGCTTATTCCGTCAGCCTGCGCTAGCTTAACGCTAGCCATGCGTTTATCGCGCGCAGGGGCCGTCCGATCATATGTAGAGATAATGCGAGGACTACACAAAGGGACGTTTTATTACAATACAACAATTTAAAGCAATGATTTTCAAACAACGTTTACAGGTAATATACAATAACTAAATTTAATAATATATGTAACATACGTCCGATATACATATTTTTGCCAATGTCAGATATTCGGTTTGTCGGCTTTCAATAATCTTCCTGTATCCACAACACTTAACCTCTTGACAAGATATCACACCAATTCCCCCACTACGTATTATCTGAGCTGGTTAGAAGAAATTCCTCGTTGAACAGTAGAACTCAATTCTTCGAGAATAGAGGTGTTGGTTAGCCTTGCTGTCCATGGAATTCGTAACATCCTTATCCAGCACCACATTTCAAATGCATCCATTCAAATAAATAATAAATAAATAAATATTAGGTTTATTGACAGCAACATAGTATGTACAAGATCACACCTGAATAACACTTCTAAAACACATAAATTGCAGACAATACATCAGACACAGAAGCTGTCAAAAGGTCTGGGCTCATCTAATAGCATCCCCTCAGCCAAAATACACCCTACCAATATAGGGTGAACCCAGCCACGGGGACACCAGATGTTTTTCAGCCCACACCCTTAAACACGTAGAAACAGGAATATATACAAAAAAATAGACACAGAAAATAAATATAGTAGATGACAAAAAAGAAAAAAATACATTCAAGAGAGAGTACACCAAAAGGTCCGGGCTCATCCCACAAACATTCCCACGGCCGAGATACACCCCACCAATGTAGGGCGAGCCCGACCGCAAGGGCATCAGGGGGCTTCCATCCCACACCCCCGCATATCTAGATTAAAGAATAAATATAATAAAAAAGAAAAAAAAAAACAAAAACGTATGGCAGAAAACAAAATAAAAAGTAAACCCACATATACCACCTCAGGTTAACTGTCAGCAAGAACGAGGAAAAAAAAAAAGAAGAGAAAAACCTCAAAGGAGTCCAAATTTTACATAATGACAAATGGGAAGTAAGATAGTTGAGACAACATTGAAATAGTTAGGCAGTAATACATTGAAATAGATAAGCAGTTTTAAAAGAATTAATGAGGAAATGACGCACAAACACGTATGCACAATCCTCGATTCACCACCAGCGAAAAGAGAGAAAAGAAAGAAAATAAGAAAAGAAAAGCAAACAAGAGACCCATTAACCACTGAGAAACCCATTAACCACCCAGAAGATAACGTTTTAGAGCATCTCTGAAGGTATAACTATTCACCCGCTCCTTCAAATGAGTCCAAGTCTCCGCGTCATATAACATATGAATATTGCGAAGACGAAAGACTTAACTGGGCCCATTTTCGTCGTGATGATGATAGTTGTGCTCTATGTGATTGTTAATTGTTTGAAGTTTTAAATTAACCAATTTTTTTATAAATTTAATTTATTGTAGGTATTAAGTCTTATAATATAGGATGGCGCAACAAAAACTGCAATTTTAAATTTAAGTTCTGCAATCGTGTACCACTGCATATTTAATTTATAGGTTGTATAGATGACATTCAGTACCCGGCGGTAAGTAATACACATCGGGCTTAAACTCAAAAGGTATAAATGACAGAGACGACGCTCTACAAAGCCGAAGTTAGCCGATTATGGGCGACAGTCTCTTTCTTAAGAAATAATTATTGTCGGCCATAATCGACTTTGTAGAGCGTCGTCTCTGACATTCATGCGTTTTGAGTTTAAGCCCGATGTGTATTACTTACCGCCGGGTACAAAAAATGGCGGCAAATATAAAATTGCCGTTTTTGTTGCGCCACCCTATACATTATTTTAGTTGAATATGGTGGCACAAATTATCCTGATATGGCTTGATTGCCTGCTTAAAAAGGTACTCTCGAAGTGAAGAATATATATCGTGAATACACGTATTTCAAATATAATAATATTCATATTTTTTTTAAATATTAAATAAAAAAATACGTGTACCTTTTCTGTAAAACGTAAAAAAAATATGGGAAAGGCCCATTGTTTTGTATTGGGCGCCCTTTTCCTAAACGTGTGAAAATCTTCCATTAACCAATTATTACCTCTTGTCTCACTGAGGTTTAGGTTTTGCCTTTTATCTCTTTCCTAAATTCTAGAATAATAATAAAATTCTATCACCCTAAACCAGGAAAATTTAAACAGGAACCGGAAATTTATTTGGAAAAATATACAATGTTTAATATAATTTTTTTTTTCAATAATATATTATAGGAGTACACCTATCCCTTGATTAACGCAGTAGACACGTTCTAAGAAAATTCACGTAAATAAAAATCGAATCGAGAATCAAATTGAAGCAAAACATTTATATAAAATTGGAAGATATGTCACATTCTAATTTTATACAAATTTTAAAATTGGAAGATAGTTTATATAAAATTGGAAGATAGAAATCCACGTAAATTGATACAGAACTCTTATAAATATCAAATAAAGGTACGAAAAAACGCGTAAAACGAATCTTAAAAAAATAAGACATGTTTATACTCAAGAAAATGTAGGATGTGTCTGTGACGTTTGAAATATCATATTTCAAAGGGATGGGGTAAAATCGTTTTTTTTTACACGAAAAATTGTTTTTCTCTAAACTGACGTTTTAATTCCTAATTTTCATTATACTGACTTTCTAATGTATTGTATGATTTGTATCATTATTTAAATAGGCCAAGATCCCCTATGAATTAATACTAATTACGAACATTTAATTTTAGGTATAAAAAAATCTAAATTCAATTATCGTATACCCCATCCCTAACCAATGCACACTAACGTAGTGACTTTTGACACACGTCACTAAATATTATTTGATTTTAACTGACATATTTTTGCTAATTTGTAACAAGATGTATTAATTTGTCATTATTGTTAGTTTTATGTAATGTATTTACCTAAATAACTTGCTATTTATAGGAATAGAGGCTTATATTAAAGTTTATAAAATAATTAAAATTACTGAACGTCGTTACAAGGTTGTATTGGGGCAAATTTGTGAACTGTCAAAGGACCATGCTACATTTTCTCTAGTATAGTAAAACATTTTTATCTTCAATACACTGGTACTATTTAATGTGATAATAGAATTAAGTAAAAAAAGTGGAATAGTTATTTATTTCTTCAATGAAGAACTCATTGGTTGAGGCGAGTGCAGTCGTCCAGATGTTTAATTTAACACTTAGGGCCTATAAAAATATATTTCTGATAGGTTGGAAGAGATTGCCACATGGCAATAAACTCGACAGGTTAAAAAAAAAGAATAACGGGAATCAAACCCGCAACTCCCGGTTTCCAAAACTTATCAATTAAGAATCAGAGGTTAATTAAATTCAATTTCTTAGCAAAAACATTAAATAAATGTTTGTCATTAATTTGCAGGCTACGTCAAAAGTAGCAAAATTTGCAGGCTACGTCAAAAGTAGCAAAAATGACTACATAATGGTGTGTTAATGGTCACCTATGGAAGTAAAATTTGAACTTGGCAGAAGGATAAAAGTAAGATTAATGCTGTGGAGATGCATGCACTATGAACAAATTGTGAAGTGTCAGAGTATGAAAAAAGACAAAATGAAGAAATAAAAAATTAATGCATGGATAAAATGAATGTTTTTAAAATCCCCCAGGTGTGGAACATTAGCATCTTATGAACTAGTCTACGGAGATCATTAGCTAGTGGGTGATCTACAAATATTATCAGGTGTTGGTCATTTTGTCAACAACCCCATCAGGGTCCCTGATCTTTAGAATAAAGATGTATGGTGTATAAGGATAGTATTTACATTACTATAGTGGAAATAATTTAGGTGCATGAGTATGTGGTAATGCACTGGACTTCCGTGTGGAAGGTGGCCGGTTCGAACCCCACACTGTTCTACTCCCCTTGAATAATTTATCTGCCTCTAGTATTTGGGGTAAAAGGATACTTATGACTTTGATCATATCTATTCTTTAAAAAAAAAAAAAAAGTAAAAATACAAGGCGTATCCAGAAAGTAAGTGTACTGAGGCTCTCACGACCGAATGGATTTTATTTTCGACATGTTGGCTACACTTCCGTGTAGCCTGACCCTTCCCCTCCGCAACAAGACTGGTTCGAGGTCAGTACGTTGAGAAGTGTCGACGCGACAACACGTTTCGTGAAAAATGTCAATCGAATCTCCCGCCAAGTGCGAAATACGCGGCGTCATCCGTTATCTCGTTTGGAAGGGAAAACCTCCGGTTGAGGTTTATAATGAGGTGAAAACTGCATATGGTGATAAAGCTATGAATCGTATGAGTGTGTACAAGTGGTGTCGCGAGTTTAAAAACGGTCGTACGTCTGTGCATGATGATCAGAGGAGCGGAAGACCTTCAATTGTGACTGACGAAATTGTGGAAAAAATCGAAAATGCGCTCCGTGACGATCGCAGATTGACTGTGGATGAACTTTCTGCGATGTTTCCGCAAATCTCCAGATCTCTACTACACGAAACCATCACAGAAACCCTCGGATATCGGAAACTGTCCGCGAGGTGGGTCCCAAAACAGCTGACAGACCAACACAAGTTGAATCGAGTGGAGGCCGGGCAAGAGTTTTTGAGGCGCTGCAAACTCCATGGAGATGAATTTCTCCGCTCCATCGTTACTGGAGATGAAACTTGGGTTGCACACTACACGCCTGAAACCAAAAGGCAGTCTCAACAGTGGCGTCACACCTCTTCACCCTCCGCCAAAAAGTTCAAAACCACAATTTCAGCCAAGAAAATCATGGCATCCGTGTTTTGGGACTGTCAAGGCATAATTTTAATTGAATATATGCCTCAAGGGGAGACCGTCAACTCTGCAAGATACTGTGAACCCTAAAAAAATTGCGGAGGGCGATTCAGAACAAGAGGAGAGGCATGCTGACAAAGGGAGTCTGCCTACTGCACGAAAATGCCAGACCACACACGGCCAACATCACGAAGGAACTGCTCGCCTCGTTTAAAAGGGATGTCCTGAACCATCCCGCGCATTCCCCTGACCTAGCACCTTCAGATTACTATCTCTTTACCTCCCTGAAGCTGCACATAGGTTTTCAACCGACGAGGAGGTAAAGGAGGAGTTGGCGGGAAACTACTTCGAGGAAGGCATCAAAAAGTTGATACCCCGCTTCACCACCTGCATTGAGAGGAATGTCGAAAAATAGCTTACATATGTACTACGGTAACCACGTAATTTTTTTGTTTAAATAAAAAAAATTGTAACCTACAAAAATTCAGTACACTTACTTTGTGGATATGCCTCGTACATGCCAGTGTGCTCCGGTCGTCTCACTTCAGCTGTGTGGCCGGTGAGTTTGCTGGTGTGCAATAGATTACTCACTTAAAGGAGATAAAAGAAGACAGAGAAGAAAACTTCACAGCACAGCTTCGCTTTCAAACTAAATTGACGTAACGGCGAAGGGATTCTCCATTAAGTTGCTCAACAATGACGGAAATCGTTGATCATGAAAAATCGGTTAACTTGGTAAAATATTCTGGTCGTGGCAAAATGCTATGTGATTTCATACAATTATTTTCTTTTAACATAACCAAAAACGCTTAACATGAAGAGATTTCACATCCCAGAACTAAAAATTATATTAGGCATGGCATGGCATGTCATCTCCAAATTGTTTACTATTATGGGATACCCATCGGCAGACAAAATTGAAGTGAGCGACACGTATGTGGGATACCCATCGGCAGACAAAGTTGAAGTGAGCGACAAGTGAAACTAACATAATTTCGTGTTTAGTACAAAATCCCTAAATGTATCTCCCTTAATTGAAGAATGGTGAAGTCAATGAACATGTTAAATGATAATAAAATATGTTTTTAAAATGCCCATTGTGTAGTGTTATATAGTTTATAAAATATTTATCTTCAAATCTTGATTATTATGACACCAGAACATGTTAAATAATAATAAAATGTGTTTTTAAAATTTCCATTTTGTAGTGCTATATAGTTTATAAAATATTTATCTTCAAATCTTGCTTATTATGACACCAGAACATGTTAAATGATAATAAAATGTGTTTTTAAAATGCCCATTGTGTAGTGTTACATAGTTTATAAAATGTTTATCTTCAAATCTTGATTATTATGACACCAGAAGTATTGGTGGGTTTTTTGTTTACTTCTTTTAACACAAAAAAATACTTTTGCCCTTGATTTCACGTTAAATGATATCCACTGTATTGGAAAGTTCACGGGCCATTTTCATCCTACAAAGGTGTGCAATTCAGCCATCTGTTACATTGAAGTTTATATATTTTTGCTCAAAATATACTTGTTTTTTTGTTGAGGGGTTTAATAAAAAAAAATTTAAAAAATTCATAGATTTATTCTCACATAATTAAAAGAATTAATATAAAAACACTAAATAAAAGTTAAATATTAAGAGGATTGCGATGCACTTTCTGCCTCTTTCAGTACAGCGGCAGCATCCAAAAAACCGAGTCCTTCTAGGATGTAAGCCAAGTTATCCACAGAAGCATCCTCATCATCATCGAACCAATGTGTTAGCAGCTCATTTGAGCGCAGAATGTCTGTTTCGTGAGATGTCTGAATGAACAGGATTTCGTCTGGTTTGTAGCCAAGCTTGGCAGCCAACTTAGTCCAGTCAGAGCCCAAACTGATGCATAGGGCATCGAGTTGCTGCTGGGAGGCCTTCTGCAGAGGTTGAGCTGATGTCTTCCTTTCCCCTTCGCCGTCCCTCTCTCTGCTCTCCTCAGTGCCTGGCTCTTGAACCTAAGCAATTTTTTTTTCATTATTTTATCACATGTTATACAAGACTGCAGCATGTCAGAAAAAATGGCAACACGTACAAATGCGGAGGAGGCGAAAGTTGTGTTTGGATAGAAAAATGTGAAGATCTGTTCTCTCTGCCTACCATATAAGAAACATTACATGATTATAAATATGTATTGCATTTTGTTATTGATTTGATATGATTATGGAATACCATGCTGATAATATTAACAGAGACAATGGATTCCACCTCAAATCAGTGTAAACATGTATTGCATTTTGTTATTGATTTGATATGATTATGGGATGCCATGATTATAATATTAACAGAGACAATGGATTCCACCTCAAATCAGTATAAATATGTATTGCATTTTGTTATTGATTTGATATGATTATGGAATACCATGCTGATAATATTAACAGAGACAATGGATTCCACCTCAAATCAGTATAAACATGTATTGCATTTTGTTATTGATTTGATATGATTATGGGATACCATGATTATAATATTAACAGAGACAATGGATTCCACCTCAAATCAGTATAAATATGTATTGCATTTTGTTATTGATTTGATATGATTATGGTATACCATGCTGATAATATTAACAGAGATAATGGATTCCACCTCAAATCAACACTGTACTCTATAATCATATTGAAGCAACAGGAAAATGAACAATAACTTCGACCTTTGTGAAGTCGCGTGCTTGTTTATTTCATGGTGGAATCCATGCGCTCACATTACAGTTGAGACTTCACTATAGGCCAAGATGAGCATCTACTTATGGTGAAATTGATTACACACAAACCCAAAAGATGAAAACTGTAACACTTTCGAAACGTCAGCATCATAAATCAAACCAAGCAGTACAACAGTCTTAAAGACCTTATAAAACTTAATCTAGAAGTAGTTAATGACTTCTTATATCAAGGAAGATGTTGAAGTGGAAAGAAAAATTGTAAACGCAACAATGCTATGCCAATGCTGTAGAAGAAACTAGAAAAACTGGCAAGTCACTTATCTTTGTATTGTCATATATGGACTTAAAAGTAAATGATAGATGAAAAATAAATGTTGAGCTGGGGGAGGATGTTTAACCTTTCCTTCCCGGTGTTGGGTATCTTCTACACGTTGCTTCAAATAACCATCAATATCTCTATAAATATAATAAATACAAGGTTAAGATTCTAGGTATTCCTCCATAATATATTTACGCATTGATTTAAAAAATAATATTAATAATAATCAGAATTTATCGACTACATCGTAAGTATTTTCTGAATATCGGAAACAAATTCGCATTTAAACGCTGTGAGTGCCTCGATCTTGGGTCTTGACGATAGGTGAAAAGTATGCGGGAAGCGCGACACTATATTCGCATCTCACTTTTGCATACGTCACTGAATAGCGAGGAGCGCAATTGTCTCCACCTCGCAAGTGTAAGCGACGCCCGAGTTAGCCCCCAACCCTGCCGCGCCGCAGTAGCTGTTGAGCTGGCAACGAGACTAGACCTACGCCCGTTCCGTGAGCGGTGCCAGATGGTTTTTTAATGTTTTCAGCAAATAAATCTCAATTATTATAATTTTTAACTTCAATTATAATTAATTAAGGGGATTATCTATGAATGTTCTTATTTTTCCGATTTAAAATAGCTAATTTTTGATCACGTACTCACTACCCAACACCGGAACACGCGTTTCATTTTTATCACCGTAAGGGAAGGGTTAAAATCACCAGACAGCAAGACGCACGAGTTTCAAGGATGGATTGTCCAATTCTTGAGACACACTGCCTATTTACTAGGCTGATATGGTCATATTAATCTGTTTTTAAAATATATGGTAATCATATTAGTTTGATTCTAAAAAACGTATATTGGTTAGAATGTTGTGAACGGATTGATTTGTGAACTGATTGATTTGCGAACGGACCTTGTCTCTTTGTATTCAAGTCCCTTAATGAGGTATCTCTAATATGTGCTGATGTTCCTTCGAAGAGGAGTAGAACTTTGGGGTTAATTTCGTCTTCATCAAATAGATTGACTGTTCTGAATTCAATAGGGTGGGGTACTATGGTAAAGATTTTGTCGTTGCTGGTCCTGTGGCATTGAATGGTTTGCCTCAAGATATGGGTGGTGTGTGCAGTTTTAGAAAACACTTGAAGACAACTCTTTTTGGGAGATCGTATCAAAATTTATGATAATATATGAACACTGAACACATACTCGGGTTAGAGTGCCCTTGAGAAGAGTCTGTTCTCTAAATAATGCTATATACGAGGGTCATCCAGAAAGTAAGGTTACAACATTTATGTTGGATCGAAAAATGCTTGTATTTAATTGAAATTCACAGGATACTTCACAAATATATTAAACTATTTTTCAACATAATCGCCGTCAAGATCGAGACATTTCTGTAGTTGGGGCACCAGCTTTTGTATGCCAGTGTCATAGACCTCCACCGCCAGCTCTTTCAGCCACTTCTTCACAGCTTTCTCGACCTCCTGATCGTTGGAAAATTGTTGGGGTGTAGTGACACACCCACGTCTCATCCCCCGTCACGATCGAGTCCAGAAAAGCTTCTCCCTCCTGTGCAAAACGATCCAAAAATTCACGCCCGGCGGTCACGCGATTTTGACGGTGCTCCGGTGTGAGCATTCTGGGCACCCATCTCGCACACAACTTCTTGTAACCAAGTTTTTCCGACACAATATCACCAAGGAGACTTCGAGAAATGTCAGGAAATTCTTCGTGAAGGTTGTCAAGCGTCACACGGCGGTCATTTCGCACTTGTTCTTCCATTTTTTGCACAAGTTCGTCAGAAATCACTGCCTTGCCTCATCCTATCAGTGCGGCCTTCTCTGAACAACCTAACCCACTTCATGACATGTTGTCGACTCATTACTACCATAAACTTCCACGAGCTTCCGATGAATATTCGCGGCGGTATTGTTCTGCAAAGTCAAAAAACGGATGACCGTGCGGATCTCGCAGGGACGGGAGGTGGCGGGAGCGCGCGGCGACCTCTCCATCGGAAGAATTTACTGTGACTGAACAAAATGGCCGACAAACACGCGGGACCAAACAAACTGACCGTTAGGATTCCCCCTACACGCCAGGTGCGCCAACTTCGAAACAAAAAAATTCCCCCGGCCTCAGGACCCCTTGTAACCTTACTTTCTAGATGACGCTCGTAAATTGTCTTTTTAGTATTATCATGGAGAGAATTACATTTTGGAAAGGCTTATAGTTACTATATTAGAAACGTAGAAAGACAATGAAAAGCTCTTCAATTAGATGAACAAAATACACAACAGGACTATTCTTAACCAATGTTGATTCTAGCCTGTTGTTGATTGAGGCCAAGTTATTTTAACTAGGCTGTTGAAGAGGTTGTTCTCTAAGGTGTTAGAAGACTGAGAACAAAGAAACATTTAAGAGACTTTTTAAGATGACACTCTTTGAGAGATGCTATAAGAATGCAGAGGTCTTCTTGGCGTGATGATGCTATTGGAATTAATTGATCAACTGGAAAGAAAAATAGGTACCTGCTCCACATCATTGGGATCCCCACCCTTGATCAGGTCAGCCTCCATTTGCTCTTCTGACACCTCCTCCTCAGGAGACTCCTGCAAACAACAACACATCATTTATTTAACTCGTATATAAGTAGAAAACACTATGCGAGAGATAAAATATACTCAAAATATCATAATATGTACATGTTCATCTAATTACTAAGTGGAATAGTACCAGTTATATTTGTCACCAGTAAGATACAGGCATATGCCTATTACACTTTGACCAAGATCCGCAGGTAATAAACCCAGATCTACATATGAAAATGACTACAAATTAAAAAAGATTGTTTTTTTTTCTGTATTTTATTTCAAATTTTTTTTCTTTGTAACTATCTTATTTTTCAATAAAAATAAATGAAAAAGACAAGGGCTGCTTTTTTTTTTACACATGACAAGAAATACACACAATTTGCGAAAAAAAAAACAACAGGTAATTTAATTCGGAAACACCATTCTAATGGATCTGGGTTTGCTGCCTTTAATTTGTCGTGTCCCCAGTAAACTAGGTTTTTGCCTGTATCTCACTGAGGACCAACGTTGGAAAGACGCTTTTTTTCCCAACACAGGGTTACAGGTTTGATTTAAAAAAGGATACCAATAATAAAAAAATCTTGTTAATTCAGTACCTTAAGGACAAAAATAGTAAAAGTAATAATTATTTGCCTTGATTAAAAAATCACGGCTCTCCGGTGGTCTCGATGGATCATAATGAAATAATAGACAGAAATGGACGAAGATACAGAGGAGACAGAGAAAGACCACGTTATATGTACCTGCTTGATCTGCTTGGCATCGGTGAGCTGTTGTGCAGAGGGCAGATCCTTGGAGACTTTTCGAACCATCAGCTCCAGATATTCAGGCAGACGGTTAATGGGATTGTTGCTGTGCGTGAAAAAGTGCGGGGAGCGACGTGCCAGCAGACGCAGTGCCCGCCAGCCCCAACTACCGTCAGCCACCGCGTGACCTGGCCCCGTCACCCCTCGCTCACACTGTTCCATCGCCTCCCACAGGTACGACTCTGTCATTATAAAATCATCATTTTATATACTGCACATAAACTCCATCTTCTACTTCATTAAAGGTAGACAATAACTAAATTCTAGGATATCATTTTATGAATCAAATTCTTACATTTTTGGAAAGAAAACTCCAGAAATCTTACCAGGAAAAGGTAAATTCTTGTCTGCGGAATTTTCTCCTTTTCATGAACTTCTCATAATAAGACTTGCCTGGTAGACATGTTGCTTCATTCCATACATTTGATATTTTTGACAACTTCAATTTAACCAATGTTAATTTCAAGGTTACGTAAAAAGCCAGAGAAATCGAAGAAATTGTACAAGAAGGTGTGTAAAGATGTAGAAGAAGCGAAGCATGCGTGTCGAGATAGAAAACTCTGGTTCTTTATTCTCTCTGCCTACCCCAACAGTGAAATGAAATGATGGTATGCATGTATGTGTAGCATTGAGCTAGTATTTGCTCGCCTCTTTAATGAAAAAAGAGTACACAAGCTAATATTTGTTGAATTCAATATAAATTATTGTATATAAGAAAAAACTTACATATTTCTATGTCATATCCTTCGAGGGGTAGGCAGAGAAAACAAATCTCCAAACTTTTCTATCCAAGCACACAACTTTCAACTCCTCCATATACATAGATCTTGTCATGCACAATCCTCCATAATTATTCTCCCTTTACCTTTTTTCAAAATCTAGTCCACTTGATCCAGTCACGTTTTTCTCAATGTACCTCTTTCACACGCATCTTGCACTCTGACTTGTATAATGACTTAGTCATTCTTTCATCGTTCATTTTCTCCACATGTCCAAACCATCTTACAGCTGTTTTCTTCATCTTTTTTTTTTTAAGTTTTTTTTTTAATCTGGCGAATTTATTGCCATGTGGCAATCTCTTCCAACCAACCAGAAAGTTAATTTTATAGGCCTTAAGTGTTAACCAGACTGGAATCCTATTTAAAAATATCTGGATTCCAGCGGGGATCGAACCTGCAACCTCCGGATCGGCAGATAAGTGTCTTACCACCAGATCACAGAGGTCGTCTTTCTTTCACTTTCACATCCTAATAAACAATTTGAGCATTATGTACATTTCTTGTTTAATGAGAATATGTCCATAAAAGAAAAGTGTCAATCCAAACCATTATACACTTCTGATTGATCACATATTTGAGTATTGATATTGATCGAGTCATAGAGAACCTATAATAGTGTGGTATTGATTGAGTCATAGAGAACCTATAATAGTGTGGTATTTTCCAGAAAAGTGTCAATCCAAACCATTATACACTTCTGATTGATCACATATTTGAGTATTGATATTGATCAAGTCATAGAGAACCTATAATAGTGTGGTATTTTCCAGTGTCAATCCAAACCATTATACACTTCTGATTGATCACATATTTGAGTATTGATATTGATCGAGTCATAGTGAACCTATAATAGTGTGGTATTGATTGAGTCATAGAGAACCTATAATAGTGTGGTATTTTCCAGAAAAGTGTCAATCCAAACCATTATACACTTCTGATTGATCACATATTTGAGTATTGATATTGATCGAGTCATAGTGAACCTATAATAGTGTGGTATTGATTGAGTCATAGAGAACCTATAAGTGTGGTATTTTTCAGAAAAAGTATTTAAACAAAATAATGAAAATAATTATACTTTACCTAGTGAGGGCAAGAAATCCCTCTCTTTTCCTCTGCATGCCTCCAAGTTATCAGGGCACAGATTCCACAACTTGGTCAGCTCAGTACTGCAACACAACAAAATTTAGGGCTCATTTGGCATTTGGCTATTTCTGTAGCATACTGTACAATCAACATAAATATTTCTGTAGCATACTGTACAATCAACATAAATATTCCAGTTTTTTTAAACCAATATAACTCATTGTTTCTCAGTCTTTGTAGCCTATCAACCCCTTAAGAAAAAACCTCACTAAGGTCGTATAATATTTGCGATAAGTCTTATCAGGTAAGGATATCTACTGTTTTATGTCACTAACAGGGCAGCTCCACAGTTTGAACTTGCCACGAGTATGAATACAATTTATTTTTTAAAAGAATGTGTTCGTTTTTTTTCAAAAAATGTGTTATTTTATTTTTCTTTTGAATGCGAACATTATTTTTAGTTTTGCAAACCCCCTTCTAATATTCCCCCCCCTCCCCAGGTTCCAAAGCGATAATAAAGCTGAAAAATTACTAAAGATACAGTTGAACTAGCCAATAACAATAATTGGGAATCAATAAGCTAAATATATATTTTTTTAATAAAATAACACTTTATAACTACAATAATATAAGATAAACATGGATATTATGAACAAAAACTATTCTAAAATAAATGTCATGAAATGAGAATTTAATATTTACACTTGGTTCTAAAATCATGAAGTTTAATAGTGGACCTGATTTAACAGTATGATAAATTTTGTTTGTTTGAAACAATAACAAAAATTGAAAATAAAAGCATATTAAGTTATTTTGAGCACCACTCATAATAAGCACTTAAATTTTGTTACAATTGTAGTTCTGTAATAAATTAACTAGAATGTGTTTAATCAAAATAAATAGCAAATGATCAAGTAAACATGTATGAAAAATAATCAAGAGTAGAATAAAAACGTATATAAAACACTTAAAAATAAAAACTTTCAATGTAAAGAAGAACTTTGATCATCAACTATCCGAATTAGACAAAATAAATTAAAACAAAACTAATTATATGACGTGTTGGGTAACACGTAGTGACACAGTGTCATCTATTGAATAGTATGAAATTAATTTACCTGCAGGTTCAAAACTTCACTATAGTTCGGAAATTCTAGGATGAGTCCTGTGACAACTCACAAATTTGCCCCAATACAACCTTATGTTATGTATTTACCTAAATAACTTGCTATTTATTAGAATTGAGGCTTATATTAAAGTTGATAAAATAATTCAAATTACTGAACATCGTTACAAGGTTGTATTGGGGCAAATTTGTGAGCTGTCAACAGTAAAAAATTAAGAGTTCTCAGATCTCAGTGAGTTCTTTTCACATTGGTTTATTAGCTGTTAATTTCAAATGTATGACAGATCAAATTGTTATCATTTATGATATTTATCATTTGCTGCTTAATAACATTTGCTATATGTTACCTAGCCCTTAATAAGAGCCAATTAGTTTTATGCACTAACTTTGTAAAAAATGTAACCACACAATGATATTTAATGGTTGTAACTAATTATTTCAAAAATGATAAATTTTAGGATCACACCATCCATCATTGACAGAACCCAAGGTGAGCCTTTGCCTTTTAGAATTTCCTCTTTTTTCTCTTGTTTTAAGTCCACTCTGTTCAATTCAGACTATCCTGACATCCTCAGTGACACCTTCCAGCCATCAAAGCCTTGACTTCTCAACAGATATATGGTCGTCAAGTCAACCATCCAGCAAATATCTCAGATGTCTGGCAATATTCATTCTTATTACATGACTTGCCCATCAATCTTTCTAGCTCCACACATGTGGTGATAGCTTATTAATTGAGGAATCATTCGGTATGTTATACGAATTAAAAAATAATCTTTGAGCTACAATTGTAAGGAATGTAACTTTGAAATAATTACTATATAGTACATCGATCAATAAGTCCCGGGACTAACCAACAGATAGCGCCTCTAATAACAAATCCATACCATTCTCAGTTAGTACCAACCTTTAGAAGTTACGTGTCAAACTTTCATGACATTCCGAAATTGTGTCATAGAGTTACAGTGGTTTTAGTGACGCTACTTTTGCTATTTTCAAAACAATGAAAAAAACCGAATTTCGTGTGTTGATAAAACATTGCTTTTTAATGGGAAAAATACCGTTCAAACTCAGCGATGGCTTGAAAAGTGTTATCCGGGATCTGCTTCGTCGAAAACAACCATTTGTCGGTGGTATGCTGATTTCAAACGCGGTCGTACAGACACAAATGATGCTGAACGCTCTGGTCGTCCAAACGAGGCTGTTACACCAGAAAACATTAAAAAAAAATCTTAAAATCGTGATTGAAAATTGCAAAGTAAAGTTGTGTGAGATAGCTGACATCCTGAAGATATCGTTTGGTAGTGTTTACACTATTTTGCATGAACATGTGGTCATGAAAAAGCTTTTTTAGAAATGGGTACCGCATTTGCTCACAATGGAACAAAAACAACAATGCATCGATGATTCAGAGCGCTGTTTGGCACTGTTTACGCGAAATAAACAGGAGTTTTTGTGTCGGTATGTGACAATGGATAAAACTTGGATCCACCACTATACTCCGGAATCAAATCGGCAGTCAGCTGAGTGGAGAGCAGCCGGTGAAAGTCGTCCGAAGCGACCAAAAACTCAACAGTCGGCCAGGAAGGTTATGGCCTCCGTATTTTGGGATGCGTATGGTATAATATTCATCGATCACCTTGAAAAGGGAAAACCATCAATAGCGAATATTACATAGCGTTATTGGAGCGTTTGAAGGCAGAAATTGCAAAAAAACCAGCCCCATATGCAGAAGAAAAAAGTTCACTTTTATCAGGACAATGCACTGTGTCACAAGTCGATGGTAACGATGGCCAAATTGCATGAGTTGAACTTCAAATTGCTTCCGCACCCACCTTATTCTCCAGATTTGGCCCCCAGCGGCTATTGGCTGTTCGCAGACCTAAAAAAGATGCTCCAGGGAAAGAGATTTGGCTCCAATGAAGACGTGATTGCCGAAACTAACGCCTATTTTGAAACCAAAGATAAATCGTTCTACACGGCTGGCATAGAAAAGTTAGGAAAGCATTGGAATGAATATATTGCTCTTGAAGGACACTATTTTGATGAATAAAGAAGAATTTTGGCAAACGAATGTTGTTTAAGTAGTTAGTCCCGGGACTTATTGATCGATGTGTTATTATTTATCAAAAATGCAGCCACAGTGATATTATAAAGTTGTTTCTTACTTCCCCATGTAGAATTTTCCTTGAGCTTCATATTCCTTAATAATATCCCCCAACAGCCTTTTCCTTTTTGGTTTCAATATCTTTCTGGTTTCGTCTGATATAACTGATTCTATTTGAGTTGGCGATTTAAGCTTCTGAAATTCTGAAAACAAAAATAAATCTTACATTTTATTGACTTAAGTAAACATTTTATTTTTTCATACCCTCACGCCATCTCCCTGTCAGGGTAAGTAGAGAGGACAGAGAGCCAGACTTTCATATCTCGACATATTTTGAGCCTTCTATTGGGTTGATGCAAAAGTTCATCCCACTTATTATACAAAAATTGAATAAAAATTTTATTTACTAAAAATTACATTTAATCAATATAGTATGTGCCATTCTGTTGGATGACCTTTCTCCATCTCTCTGGTAGTGGGCATAATCCCGGGCTCATAGAAGCTTTGAGGTTTCTGGCTAAAAAACTGATCCAGGTGATTTTTCAAGTCCTCCAAGGAAGAAAAGTTTTTACCATCTAAGCTGTTTTGAAGCGATCTAAATAAATGATAGCCGAAAGGCGCAAGGTCGGGAAAGTACAGTGGATGGACCAAAACATCCCAGTTAAATTATAAAAGTTTATGCCGGGTAGCCAAAGACACATGTGGGGTATAGCATTGTCTTGATGGAATGCAATACCCTTTCTGTTGGCTAATTCAGGCCGCTTTAATTCAATTAGTTGTGTACAGTATTTCTCCGAATGGTCTGGTTTTCAGGTAACAACTCATAATAAATTATTCCCTTCCAGTCCCACCAAATGCATAGCATAACCTTATTCGGATGTAAACTGGCTTTGGCGCTGGTTGAAGGGGCATCTCCGCGCTTAGACTATGATCTCTTACACTTAACATCATTATACACAATCCATTTTTCATCACTGTTACCCCGCTTTACAAATGGATCTATTTTTGTTGTTTCAATAAATAACCGCAAGCAGACATTCGGTCTATCGAATTTTTCTATGTGAACTCGTGCGGCACCCATACATCGGCCTTACTAACCATTCCAAGTTGACGTAATCGCCTTGACACGGTTGACTGTTTAATTACAAGAATTTCTTTGATCTGTCGAGTTGTTCTATGCCGATCACTTTCAATTAGCGCCAATATTTCGTTGCCATCAGCCTCAGCCGGTCGTCCAGAATGTGGTGCATCGCTAAGATTAAAATTGTTTTCACGAATGTTTCTGAAACTGGAATCGTCAACGGCACCCTCACCGTACACAGGACATATCTTTTTTTGCGTCTGCGTAGCATTCTTGCCTTTCCAGAAATAAAAAACCATAATATGTCGAAAATGCTCCTTATTTTTTGCCATTTTTAATGTTTAACAAAATGTAAAAAAACACCACATAACACAATTGTTTCCCCAAATACTCGCTAAAATTCCTTCTGTCAAACAACATCAAAACTTTACATGTGTGAAGTTAATAACACTTCAGTTTTACGATAGAACGCCATCTAGTGCCAAAACCGAGACGAATTTTTGCATTACCCAATACAGTCAATACACCTTATAAAACTCCTACGATTTCTGACTTTTCACGTTTTCTTCGTTCAAAATGACATTCTCTTGATCCAACCATATTTTCCTTCGATTTCCTCTCACACGCCTTGCACTCACATTTGCACTGTTTATTCGTTAGTATTTCTTCATTGATTCATTCCACATCCCCGAACCATCTCTGAGTGCTCTTTTTCATCTTATTCAAGACATCGGCCTTAAGTTCAGATTCATGGATTAATCTGAACTTAATGGGTAATTTTTAGCTGGCAAATTTTTTAACACCGGTGTGATTTCAAATAAAATTATTCAGCATTCATAATCCATATTAAAATAAAACGAGATATTCAAAATTCAGATTGATTTACTCAAACGAATTTTAAACAGTACACAGTCAATTAAGGATCGAAGCGTGATACTCACTTTATCGATACTTCCAAACTTGTGAGTCAGAAGATGGACAATCAACACAGGTTAGGAAATAAATAGAAGTGTACGTATATTTACAGATGGAATACCATTCAATCGAGTAATGTATTAAAATTAAATGCTAAAAAATAAGACAATTTACCAGGACAGCCTTCGTTTTTCCATGTGTTCCAGTGTTCCTCACGATGCAGCACATGGCGAACGCACTGCGCGAACCCCTTCCCATCCGGAGGTGTCTCCCCTAGCAGTCGAAACACTAGTTCCGTAGTCTCTTTCACCCAATCATTTTGATCTGTCTTCAGCTCAAATGATTCCCTAAAAATCAATAGAGACCAAATGTTATACGAAATAAATGTTTGTTGACACTCGGAGATCACAAATGATTTTTTTTATTTCAAATTCTTTATTCTGCTTCAACTCAAATGACTACTGTAATACAACGAGCACTAAATGAAATATAGAAAGAATAAATTATTTGTCTTCTTCATCTGACAATGTCCACTAAATGAAATATAGAAAGAATAAATTCTTTGTCTTCTTCATCTGACAATGTCCACTAAATGAAATATAGAAAGAATAAATTCTTTGCCTTCTTCATCTGACAATGTCCACTAAATGAAATATAGAAAGAATAAATTATTTGTCTTCTTCATCTGACAATGTCCATTCATTTATTGAACATGAGATTCACGCCTAAATATAAGGTTTAGCTTATCATTGCAATCAATTTTTTTTAATAAATTAAAAAATATATAGCTGTCTGTGAACTATGCATCTTTTAAGGGACAGTACACCCCATATTTTACACTTTTCTGGGAACGAGGTTAAAATGTAAAATAAGGGAAAATGTAAATTGTGAGAAATGATACTATAGAACAGCGGTCGGCAACCCGTGGCCCGCGAGGTGTTTAAGTGCAGCCCACAAGATTCTCGCCGCAACGTATGTGACGGATGATATCATACACACTTAAAATGGCTTTTAAGGAAAAAAACTAGCTGGGTGGATTTTTATGGGAGTTTGTCTTTTGAAAACTACAAGGAGTTAAAAAGGTTTACTCAGCAAATAATTACTATGTTTGTTAGTACATATGTTTGTGAGCAAACTTTTTCAATTCTAAATTACCGAAAAAACAAACACTGTTCTCGATTATCAGATTCACATTTAGACGCAACGCGTTACTACGCGTCTCTACTTCAAAAATGCAAGCTAATATAAAAAAACTTTCAAGTCAAATGCTGCCACAAAAATCTCATTGGTTTTATTCTTCTTCTTCCTCTTGGTTTAGGTCGTATGACCTGTTTGTGACAGTGGGCTGTCTAGGGGCGATGTCGTCCAGCTGTCCTTCCACCTTTTCGGCGGCCTTCCTGGTAATCTCCTGCTGTTAGGGTTTACACTCTTAGCGATTCTTGTGTCTTATATCCTCCATGCGGTCCACATGATCCCTCCAGAAGCGCCTTCAGCTTCTTCACTTAGTTATAGGGAAAATAATCATGGAGAAACCAAAACACATAAACAAACCTCCAAAACTGATAGAAAAGTTTAATATCAAGTCACTTGAAGATGGACAGTACAAAATACCTGTATAAAAAAAGAATAAAGGAAAAGGTTTCGCAGAACCCTATAAATAACGATGATAATATTGAGCAGGCCTGGACAAAGTTGAAAACAGACATATACCATATGAGGCATCCTCCGAAACTATAGGGAAAATACAAATTAACATTCATGGCAATGCACGGAACATAAAACCATGGTTCTCAGATGACGTGAAACAACTAGCAAATGAAAAAAAGACAAAGTTATTAAACCTATAGAAGCAACCCAACAACGGAGGCATACAGAAGATATAAATAAGTGAGAAATAGAATCAATGCAGACATAATATGTAAAATTAAGAAGGAATTTTGGATAAAATTTACAAAGGACATGGAACATGATCTATACGGAGCACAGAGAAAAGTCTGGAAAATGCTTAAGAATCAAAAGAAACTTGTAATCGAGTATTCACAGACTAATAAAATAAGTGCCGAACCATGGGAGAAATACTTTGAGGGATTATATAGAGATGACGAACTTTGCGAAACCTTGAACCTAGTTGTGACAACACCAGAAATCGTCACAGAAACGGAAACGTCTTGTGCTGTTAAGAAACTAAAAAATAGAAAATCTCCTGGAATAGACAATATCTCCAACGAAATGATGAAATATGCAGGTCAGGAGCTAATTATGGAAATTAGGAAATTATTCAATAAAATATTGGCATATGGTGAGACTCCAGTAGAATGGTGCACTAGCATCACAGTACCAATATTTAAGAAAGGGAAAAAATAATAACCCAGAAAATTACCGTGGTTTTATGTCGTAAAAATATATAATTAGCGTTTTATTTTTAAAACTAAAATATTTGTACACAAATATTGAAGGTACATAGGTCTGTAAATATGAAACTGGATTTTTTTTATAGAAAATACACATTTATTGTATGAAAATGGTAAAAAACATTTTATTCAAAGTATTTCCCATCGCTAGCTACACATTTTTCCCGTCTCTCTGGCAATTTATGGATGCCACGCCAAAAAAACTGTTGCTCTTTTGAGCCAAACAATCATCCAGCCATTTTCGTAAGAAGTGAAGCGCTGCTCAGCAAGTGCGTGTCCCATCGATGAAAATAAGTAGTAATCGGATGGAGCCAAGTCTGGTGAGTAAGCCGCATTCTTCAAATGGTAACAGAAAATCAATGCTGTCCGCAAATCGTACTTTTCAGGCACAAAAACAGACGTTCAACGCTATGAAAACATATGTAGTTATATTAAACTTGTATTGTTGTGAGTTAAGTCTTTGACAAATGTAAACACAAGAAAAAGATGCCAATGACGCGGTTTGACAGTCAATACATTAACAACTAGAGCCATCTATGAGCAAATTCCGGTTTCATATTTACATACCTGATATACTGTAATGACATATGGCCCAAGTGCAGCCCGCACTAATCCCCACGTAAAATATTTGGCCCTCTTACAACAAAAGATTACCGATCCATGCTATAGAACAATATCTAAATTGTTTTTTGCTTCAATGAAAAAAATGATATTCATTAATTGCTACTAGTATATTGTAAGAAGGGAGAGAAAACTCAAAAAATGTATTAATTCAAAATTTATTTAACAAAATATAAGGCATTTTATGAACATAATTATGAATTCTGGAATCCTGCAAGCAGGATTCTTATTTATCAATAGAATTCTGGATAAAGCTTTTCTTATCAGACATTTGGATAGTGACAAGAAACTGTTACATAAACAATAACAAAAATGTTATTTAATGTTCAATTGCATCTATAATTATAATTAACGGCTAGGAAAAAAAGCTCATCAATGACAAAGTTCTCCACAGTAAAATAACAAAGTTTAAGAAATAACAAATAACCACAAAATCAACAAATTTAAAAAAACAACAAAACGAAACATTTATTGAAAAGCAAGATGTCAAAATGCAGCAAAATTGGTAAAGCTTTCACAGTTTGACCAACACAATACAAACCCATCTGAAGTTTGCATTCAAGGCTAAGTAATAACCCATGAAAATTTTAAAATTTGCCTGGTTAACAAAAAAGTTGATCATTAGCTGTATGCCACATAATAGAGTATAGGTGATAATGATTTATACCTTTTTACTAGTTACACAATATGAACAACCACTTTGCGATGTTAAATAATCGGAACTTAGATTTACAGAAGAAAAGATGAAAGTTTTTCTATCAAGATATCTATAATGTCGCTTTAAATGGTATCGGAAGGTGTGACAGAAATAAGGAGCAGAAGCAAAGTGCTAGTAAGATAGAGTGATTACATGAAGGAATTAACATGGGGAAGCCTGTACAGTACCATGTTAACGCCACATGGCTTAGAAGAGTAGAGACGGGTCATCGTAACCTTTATTTTTAAAAGTTGCTGCCTGGTCTACAAAAAGTATTGATCATTAAATTGTTTATGATGTGTAATAAAGTAATGCATCTTTCTTCATATGCATCTTTTTCATTTGGTAGTTTCATAACATTGCAATCACTAATTTAAATCTCAGTAAAACTGATTTTTTTAGAAGTTGTGTGCATGTAACTTTGGCAGCACACACTGATTGTACGAGTCTTAATAATAATAAAGACAATTTATACAGCGCCATTTAGAGAGCAAACTCTCCTCAAAGACGTTCTAACTCAGGATTCGAACCCACTCATAAATTTGATAAGACCTCCTAAAATAGATTATCTTTAAGTGCTTTCTAAAGCTGCATACACCACCCATACATATCTCTAACACTAGGAAGCAGGCCATTGCACGCCACAGAATCAGCAACGGCAAAAGCTCTATCATAATATCCCCACCCTATTGGATTGATCATGGGTCCACTTCATTATTAACTTTTTTACTATACTTCAATTTTGCACAGAAAAAGGTTAATAGTGGAACTGTGATTGAGACAGACCTTTTGTAAATTGAAAAATACACTGGTCTTAGATGAATATTTACTATGTTTGGTCAAACTTCTGGGCCTTAGACTTGTATAATAGTACACCATGTAATGTAACACAGATGTGATACGATTATAATTTTTGGATATTCAAAAATAATTTTTCACTTACATTTTAAACTTCACAGATGAATTCAAGTATTGAAATAAGATAAGAAACTGCACCAACACACATCTTCTGAAATTAGAGTCTGACAATTGTAATTCCAAGAGTTTCTGGTTTGTAAGGAACTTGGCAAAGTAGTGCGTTTCCTGTCCATCAGTTGTTTCCATGCCAATAGCTTCGGAGTAACTTCTCTTAAAGTTCTTATTACCCTTCAATTGCACAGCCTCTAGCTTAAAGGAACTGAAAGCTGACAGGACACTGAAGGAGTGCTGGAAAAAAACACCATTAGATTAATGGAATTTGGTTACTAAATTGTATATAAATTGGGCACAGTATTCTTAACCAATGTAAATTTTACACAGTATTCTAGACTAAAGATAGAATTATCATGATCAGTTACGTTAAAAAACTGATTCAACATTTTTTTTCTATTTATTGTTTAAACAAGTTTCCCTTAAAAGCTGAAATAATTTCTGAAAAACAATTAAAATAAGTGTTGTAGAATCAGCAAAAAAATTATGACTCCAATTATTGTACATATATTGCATAATTTCATAATGTCCTGTCAACATTTTTTTGTTTCTTTTTTTTTTCGAGTGAGTGGGCCGCTGCACGCCAGCAAACTCACCGGTCACACTGCTGTACTCAATCTGATAGCACACTGAAGCGAAACAATCGGAACACACTGTAATGTTTTTTTTTTTTTTACCATTTTCGAAAGAATTGACATGACCAGTCATAGATATCTTTACACCCCCGAACACCAGGCGTAAAATACCTTTGTCATTCGAGAGGTATAACACAGCGTGGGGTTCGAACCAGTGACCTTCTGCAAGAAAGTCCAATGCGTTACCGCGCGGTTATGCACCTCTTTATATTCATGTAATGATAAATAAAAAAAAATATTTTGTGAAATCATTTGATAATAGAAAAGAAATATATCACGGATATCTCATAACAATACACGTATATACAATTTTAATTATAATGATATGAAAAAAGGAATTTTACTGAGTGTTGGTGATTTGAATAACAAATGTTTAAATATCATCGCCGATATTGCAGGAACACGTAACTCGATTTTTGGTATAAGTAACTTTTTTCATCTTTTGTCATCTCTTGTATCATTGACACATTTTTGCATTAACACATATATTTATTTTCTATGCGGAATGCGTTTATTCATAACTGCAATACCAAATGAGATTTTTATTTTATTCTATTTTTGCAAAAAAATAGTTTTTGTCTCCCCTGTAAAATATGGGCAATCCTAAATACGTGCTTCTGCAATATCGGTGACGATATATTCAATTTAATAAGTAGACAACGTAAATCATTAAAAGATATTTAATTTTTAAGTAAAAATGGTACAGAAACAAATGGAAAGTGTAATAAAAAAATATTAAACTTACTGAAGCAAATGTTTTCCACTGGACCTTGTTGTAACACAAATTGGGATTTCTGAAGAAGTCTTGCAGAGACCAGAACTTGCAATATAAGTTGTAGTCTATAACCAATTTGTTGCGGTTACTTTCCTCAGTAGTTTCTTCCTCAATGAGCGAGTCTTTCAGGTTCACGTCAGTGTCTCCTCCCAGCTCGGTTATATTATCTAAATTAAACTCAGACACAATATTAAGACCAGACCGCTCCGAAAATGGGAAAAACTTCGCAAGAAAAAGCAATATCCTTCCGCAAAATATAGTATTCTGAGATCTCGATAAACGTCGAAGTAAATCGTTACACATCCTCAAAAGATTGTTTTTGCAAGCCACGAAAAATAAATCTTCCTTCCACACACAAACGCCATTTTCGACGTAGGAAAACATCTTCTCGCATTTATCCAAGGTGAGGGCGTCGAAGACGTCTCCGAGCAGCACAACGGGCATAGTGGGAGTGACCATCTGCTGGCGGCAGCACGCCACGCAGAAGGAAATATACCGCTCTAGAACAGGCTGCTCCGCGCCCAGTAACTCGAGCAGGCGATCACGGAAAACCTGATCCACCACAGTCTTCTTGTCGCTTTCAAAGCCGCTCGACTCAGAGAATACAGTCAACATTTCGTCAGTTTCATCTTTATCGAAACACTGCTTCAGCGTAACCTAAAACCAAAACAATTTTTTTTTAATCTAGTAAAGAAGATGTATCTATTTAACTGGTGAAAACATTAAATATCTCAAACCTGAAATTGAGAGCGCAACTCTTCAAAACCACATTGAGCCATTTTGTAAGCGTTTATTCACTTTTATACCATCAATCACGATCAAAATTAACACAATAATTAGAAAAAATGCTTCGCACCGGCACTGACAGCATGTTTGACAGATTAGTACCATAGATATTTTTCTTCTTGAATAAATGGCCGTGAACTCTTACATATGAAGGAGTATACGCCAGTGTCAAGTGATGTATAGATATATTCTTCTTGAATAATATACCTATCTATTTTCTTCTTCATCTTAACCCTTGCCGATCTGTGAACGGACAAGAGTGACCAAGACGTATATTTTATTTAATTTCTCGAAATATACTGCTTGCAGGGTCTTCATACTTTATGTATTCCTCATCGTAACCTCTATGATTTGAATGATGTCATTATGAAATAAAATAATTAATAAATATCAACAGAAATGAATGATTTTAAATCGAGAATTGACGAAATGTCAAAACACTCCGTATGACTCATTCTTTTTTGACAGTTAATATTTTACGAGTACATTCGTTCCAGGGATCACCAGTTTTATCAAACACCTGTGTGTTTAGTACATAGAATAGAAACAAAAGTTATTTCGTGCCCCAATTGCGATAGACTTTCTCCACAGGATTAAATTTTGATTTTATGATATGTTTGTCCTATTTTCAAATTTTGACCTATTTTCAAAGTGTTTATATTTTCCAAATGGCATATTTTATTGATTTGAATTTCGTGTTTGTTTTTATATTATTATTTTTGAATTTATATATTCATTTTATATTTTGTTAATATGTTAATTATTGTCTTAATTCGAATTATATTTTTATTGCCAAAAAATACACACTACATTTTATTGTATAATTTTATGATTTTTTTTTTAAAGGTTGGAGACCTCTTTTCAGTCATGCGCATTCTGAACGTTGCGCAGACCGAACGACGCAGTGGAAATATGATATTCTTATAGAAATGTCACCTCTCTGTTTGAACTCTTATTTTATCATTTCTTACACTTATTTTATATTATTCGACATTTTATTACATGATAAAATGATGTTTATAGCTAATTACAAAAAAAAACTCATAGATTTTGTATAATTTTAATTTAAAACATACATGTTTACTGTACCCTCAGTGTCCAACACCGTTACTGGCGTAATTTTTTAGCACAGTATGGCGCCCGTTACACGGTCAATCTGGATCGCAATCCGTGATCGCCGATCAATGATCGCGGTCAAGATTGACCGTGTAATGAGCGGATTGATGGATTGATCAATCGGATCGCAATCCGTGATCGCCGATTTGGATCGCGGATTGCGATCCAGATTGAGCGTGGAACGGGCGCCTAAGGGAAGTGTTAATAAATAATAGCTGTGAGCTATAAATGTAGGAGTATACACCAGTGTCAAGTGATGATAACCATAGACATTACAAACACACAAGCCACTACTCTTCGAGGATAATTTTTATAATGCAATATTTGCACGACACTTTTGTAATAGGTGCATTTCGTATTTTGCAAGAAATGAAGTGTTAAGATAAAAAAATGTAATTGAGTTATTAAACTTCCAAAGCGCTTTTGTCGGTTTGTAGATGCTTAAGTCTCTAGCAAGTCATTTACTCAAACGAAATAATAAGTTTGGATTCACATTTAATCCTAATAAACCAAAATGTCTAAATTGTTATACAGCAGTGTTTATTTTGTATAAATTATACAATACCAACATTTTTTATTTGTCAACAAGATTGTTAGAATGCTAAGTGATATCCCATATCTGTTGATTGATCAAACTGAAATAAAGGTGGATTTTTTGCTGGTTGACTGGAATCAAGTGTTTATTTAATCCTGAGGCTCGATATTAAGACTGAGTTTTAAATATTATTGATTTTTTTCTTGTGTAATGAACCTGTATTCATGGTACGACCAGTCAACAATATTTGTATTCAAATTGCATTGAGATTGACGATTTGACTTAAAAGTTATGCAAATTTAAGAATTATCCAATTTGTCTTATATAATAAGCATTAGTTGTATATTTTTATTTATAACTTTTTAACGATTATCTCATCAAGTTCTATTAAAAAACCCCTCTCATCCTAAAAGTAATGGAAGTTAGTGTTAACCCTGTACTTCATTTAAACATATATTACACTAACTGGTTTCAAACTCAATCAAGCTACAAATGGACTTCTTCCTACTAAGGAATACATATTGAATAAGATCATACGTTAAGAAAACTTATATTTTAAAGAACACCACGCAGTAATGAAATCGCCATGTTGGGCTATGTACAATGAAAGTACGAGTATCATACAATTAAATACAGAGAAAATTATAATAAATTAATCTTAAAAATCACTAACAATATTAACATCTAAAAAGCACAAAGATTAGTTTAAAAACATAAACTTCTCAAAAAAAAGATTTTAACCAAATAATCAGTGTATTGTTTTTTTCCTTGACATCAATTAGTTTTTTTCAAATTCTCTACAGCGAAATTCTAAAAAAGTTAAAACATGCAAAACACGGTAGAAAGACTGGATCGTTTAATTCCAAATATTATTATAATTATTAAAAAAATAAACCACTGAAGTTTTTGGATTGAGAGTTTAAAGATTAATTCAAAATAGTTTTTTAAGTATACTAATCTATCCACTTTCAAAAATATTTTTGTAAAAAAATCTAAATTTCTTTTCAGTTTGACTATTTCTATACAGAACGAACCCAACATTTAGATCTTTACATAACAAATTACAATAAATAAAAGCCACAATCAATTTTTTAAAGTAATTTCTAAACATTTTTTACAATGCATTAAAAATATTATAAATATTACAAGGCAGTCATTTCCAAGCTTCTCTTTTCAAAAAGCTTTTCAGTTATTAATATTTAATATTAAGTAACTCGTTTAGACTTCATTTGTACATTTGTTTACATATGTTTTTTACTAACCTATTTTTTATATAATTTTCTTAAATGACCAATGAATTTATTTTTTTTGTCTTAGAATCTTATTACGATTTTTTCCTTTTTTACATTTTTTATATATGCTCCAATATTGCTGTTCTTTATTTTCAAAACCTGCCTCAGTTCGGAATTTCTTTAATTAAAAACAATGTTTAAACAATACAATAATGTGTTTTCTCTCCCTCTCTCTTTGAATAATGACCGTGAACTCCTATATATGAAGGAGTATACGCCAGTGTCAAGTGATGTCAGCTTCATAGTATCTAGGTAGTTCTATTCATATGGGCGACACGGCACATCAAGCAACTCGGCCCAGGACTACTGTTATCTAGTGAGATACTATGGAGTTAAACTATTTTACAACTAAACTACATAGTTTACAATTAAATGAATATTTACAATAAGATGATAGTTAAATGTATGTGAGCGAGCGAATGACTTAAATTTAATTTACTATCGATATTTATCATATATATTATACATGTATCTTATTACAGGTTAATTTTGTTTTTGTTAATAAAATGAGTGATGCTATTCAATATAGAAATTTTATTGAGGCTCAACAGATCTGAAATGAGATCTGAAAGTAATTTCAATTTACGCAGAACGGGGTGGGATGTTGTTTTGTATATTAAGGAAGTATCGGGTACCTAAGAACTGTCTTCGGAAGCAGAGCGGTGGGTCCACACATTCAACCTGTAGGGCATTTGTTGGCCTAGATTTCATAGCTCCAACTATAATTCGAAAGGCCTGAAATTGAATAAGGTCTAGTTTATGGAGGATATATTTGAAGATAGGGTCCAATAAGAATGACTCATAATCAAGGTGGCTTCTGATTAGGGCGGTGTATAGAAGTCTCAAAGTGGTTGTGTGTGCCCCCCACCAGACTCCTGATACTGCGCGAAGAATATTTTTGTTTTTTTGGCAGGTTGATGTTATGTTTTCAGCGTGATTTTTCCAAGATAACCTGGAGTCGAATGTTATTCCGAGGAATTTGTGTGAACTGTGGTTAAGAATAAGAACATTGTCAATATAAATATTAGTGGTAGGCAGTTGCCTTTTCCGCGAGAACATGACAGAACTTGGGGAGGGGGGGGGGGGAATATCTAATCCATGATTTTTGAGCCAATTGGAGAAAGGGTGGAGTGAATTGTTTAATATTTTTTCTGCTTTTTTAAAGGATTCATTGGACGTATAAACCACGATATCATCTGCATATTGTAATACGACGGTATTGAGGGGAACCAGGTGAGCAAGATCTGCCGTATAAATATTATAAAGGAGGGGGCTAAGGGCTGATCCTTGCGGGAGACCCCTCCAAACTGTTCTTGTGAAAGACACCTCATCCACTGATAGAAAAATAGAGCGTTATGATAAAAGGTTAAATATGAGGTGGGTGATTTTGTTGGGTATTTTTTTGTGTAACTACGTGATTTACTGAAACCAAATTGATTAATATCCAGAATGTTATTGAGTTCTACAAATCATTCAAGGCGGTTTTTAATAAGGTGTTCTGTGATTTTTCCCAAAGTTGATGCAATTTCCGTCTGAAAGATCTTTACCCATTTTAGGTATTGGAAAATGTGTTTTATTTTATAATTTGAATATGAAATTTAATGAAGCATAATTTACAATATTTATTTTCCTCGTGTGAAGACAACGTTCAAATTGTTTCTGGTTAGAAAAAAGAGAAATAGGGATTGTCTATAGGTAGCAGCTGTGACAGATATGTGTTGTGGCCGCCCGAGATTGTGGCGTCCTATCAAAACAAAGCAGTGTCCGTCCGACAAGAGTTCTGGTTCCAGTGCAGCTATTCAGCCCGCACGCCCGCCCGGCTCTGATGCCCGCCTGCACCCGCCAGCACTTATAGCACCGCACCGCAACGTCCAGCCGCGCCACCGCCACCGCCACCCATGGACAGGAATAGGCGAGTGCCCTAGTGCTAGCGCCCAGTGCATATGTTACCCCAGCGACAGACTACACATATGTGCGGTAATGTCGGCGCATCGTGGTGACAGACATTCTGATAAATGGGTTTTTGTTAGTTGTTTGCAACAGCTGTCACCGAAATTATTTCATATTTATTTCGCCTACTACCTACTAGACGCTGTGTTGACAATATTTTGTTTTGTATTTTCCTATATCGATAGTCGATAATTAATTCAATTTCTAAGTTTTCGATTTCTGGATAATAAGAAAATATTCTGCCCCATTCTGCTATGTTAACTGTCAGGAACACCATAACAATGTACTGTTGACGATATTTGACCTAATTGTATGCGAACTTTTTGAATTTTTAGTTCTTAAACATTATGGGAAAAAAAGAAAATGATTGTCAAATTAACCAGTGCATTAGCCTTTGATGTCATATATTTAGCGAATTTTTGGGATAGGATATTTGTTTTTTTCTGATTTTTTTTTATAGGTATCTGGTCAAAATTTCCCCAGAACTGCATGTTATCAAAACTATAAATGCAATTCACAAGAGACCTGTTTAAGATATGAAATTCTTTCTTCTATGAGAAAATGTATGATGCTTGTATATACGTTCTACTGGTTGTTGAAAAATTCCAAAAAATATGTTGCCCTAAAATATGTATGTGAAAGCCCTTTTCCATAACTTAGAAATTAGATCAGCCCAGCTCTGTGGGTGAAATGGGTCTCATGCAAGATTCAATTAAAGTTTTGACAGGAAGGGGTTTTGAGGAAATTTTAATCTAAAAAATCAGCAACAGGAAAGTTTAAAAAAATGTCATTTCAGATTATAAAAAACAAATATCCTAAAAAATGAGACATCCATAACATCAAATGAGACATATCCATGACATAAAATTCCAAAATTATTTTTCTTTGTTGATTTCATGTGAAATTTACCCTTGACTTCATGATAAATCTTCAGTTTCTACTCTTGCTCTCTTCAGAGCAGATGATGATGGTCCTTAATGGAGCTACTCTTTTGTAGATCTCCATGTAATCTGATCCTTAGCCATTGTGAAGGTGTTCTTTACTCAATACCTTCCTATCCTTACTTTTAACTTATATATATACAGGCGAACCTCGACTTTCGCACATAATTGGTTCCTGAAAATGTGTGCGAAAGTTAAATGTTCGAAAGTAGAGGGAAGAAAAAAAAACACCAAAGATTGTATATACTTCAAAAATTTTATTTGTCAAAAATTACTCAGTACATATTAAATTGAAATTATATTTTTTTAACGAAATTGTCAAGAGTTTTTTGTATTTTATTATTTTTTTTCTTTTCTTCATAGAGAGTTCTGTAACACGCAGTGCTATTATGGATCTCCCTACGCACTTTAGATATGCGTTCTCCATTTGGGTCACATTCTTCTATAATATTTAAAAATTTCTCAATATGTGTTAAAGCTTCGTTCAAGTTTTTTAATGTTAAGGTATTGGGTATTTCTTCTGGTTCTTCTTCCTCACTTTCGTTTTGTACGTATGAACTAGAATTTTCATTCTCGTGACGATCCATAAGAAATTCATTTGACAATGGTTCAGAATGTGATTCTATCAATTCATTAACATCTTCGCTATTGACTTCAAGGCTTAGTTCATTCATCAGGTGAACTATTTCAAGAGTTATGGTTTCTGGGGTATCATCAAAATTTTGAAAATCACTCATCATCTGTGGGCATAGTTGCTTCCACGAACCTTTCATTGTTGACTCTTTTATTTCAGCCCATGCATCTCCAATATTATTTATTGCATTCCATATGTTATAATTTTTCCAGAAATCTATTAATGTGGGCCCACCTTCCATTTCAGTTGCCTTGATGGCCTGATTCATGATCGACCGCATATAATATCGTTTAAACGTAGCTATCACCGTTTGGTCCATGGGTTGTATGAGACACGTAGTATTGGGGGGAAGAAACACTACATTGATTTCTGGGTATAAATTTTGTAGAGATTTTGGGTGTCCTGGAGCATTATCTAAGATTAATAATGCTTTAAATGGTAAATTATTAACTTCACAATAATGTTTTACTGCTGGTACAAAATGTGAAGTAAACCAATCTTTAAATATTAAAGCGGTAACCCAGGCTTTTTTATTGGATTTCCAAATGACTGGAAGCAATTTTTTATCTTTCCCTTTCAATGCTCTAGGATTTTCTGCTTGATAAACTAACAATGGCTTCAATTTTAAATCACCAGCTAAATTTCCACCAAGAAGCAATGTCAATCGGTTTTTAGAAGGTTTATGGCCAGGCGCAACTGATTCATCCTTTGATAAGAATGTACGATTAGGCATCTTCTTCCAAAATAAACCAGTCTCATCTACATTGAATATTTGACTAGAGGTATATTCTCCATCTTCAATAATTTTGGACAGTGACGGAATAAAGTCTTTTGCAGCATCTTTATCCGCATCGGCTGATTCTCCGGTGAATTTAATATTGCGTAAAGAATACCTTGTTTTAAAATTTGAAAACCAGCCGTTACTTGCATGAAACACCGTGTCAGAATCATTTTTTAGTCTAGCCTTCCAATCATTATGCAAGCTAATAGCCCTAGCTTGAATCTCCGAAGTACTCAGAGGTACGTCTTTTTGATTTTGGTCACTAATCCAATACATCAAA
Organism: Odontocerum albicorne; assembly: GCA_949825065.1. NCBI lineage: Eukaryota > Metazoa > Arthropoda > Insecta > Trichoptera > Odontoceridae > Odontocerum > Odontocerum albicorne. Next base: position 38,341,981 of record OX463845.1, on the reverse strand, counting down.
GATTTCTCCATTTCATCAATTACTATGCCGTGCTTTTTGGAAACAATTTTTGATGATATATTTCCACAATTTTTTACATATTCCTTAATTTTATTTTTATTCTTTAATATCGAACATATCGTACACCTGTTTATATCATACGATCGGCCAATTGAAGCAAACGACTCTCCATTTTCAGATCGTTTTATTATATCCATCTTCGTTTCGATTGTATGAAGTTTATGGGTTCTTGGTTTTTTTTTAGCTATATTTACTTCACAGTTTTTTCGTTTCTCACTCATGTTAAAACTTTTTTTTTTTTTTTTTTTTTTTTAAACAAAATAATTTATTTAATATTACTACTGTACAACTTCTCCCAAAATAAATTATGTTAAAACGGGTACGTAATATTTGAAACAAAACTCGCAGAACAATTCATCTGTGCGTATGCTAACGCAAGACTGAACCTGTCGAGATCAGACGGGAGTGTGTACAAATTAGTAAATTCAAATGCATGCGTTTGATTCGCTCGCTCTCGTATGTTAATGCATATGTGCGAACAGGACATAACACTTTTCACAGTGCGGACTGGGCTCATAAGCGTTTCATGGTGCAACAGGGAAACAAAACATTTTTGCATTATTTCGGGAAAAAAATAATTAAAAAACTATTTTTCAAAAATGTGCGAAATAGCGAATTGTGCGAAAGTCGAATGTGCGAAAGTCGAGGTTCGCCTGTATATATTTATTTTGCAATATTTTTATGTCAGTTATAGTGGGTCTGAGTTAGAACACCCTTGAGGAGATTTTCTCTCGAAACAACACTTTATAAATTATCTTTTTATTGAAAATAAAACCCAATTATAAGATACTCCATCTAGCTAGTAAAATTCTTCAAACAGGTTACCTACTGTTCATATGTCTATAAAACTGCAGTATACACGTGGACAAGAGTCTAGTGCTGTCAACAGCATCAAATAAAAACTTTAGTCTTCTCCCTGGCTCCATCCCAAATCATTGTCTGCGAAAACTGTTGGGGTCAGCTCTCCTCGTCCTCAGGTTGTATGCTCTTCTGTCCCGGACTACATCCCCCAGGCCGTGCCTCTGCATCAGGTTATCTTTTTGCACCACCCATGAATTCTTTGGTCTTCCTCTGGTTGTTATTCGAGGAAGATCCATGGAGATTGCCTGGTTCACTATGTGATCGGGTGCTCTGCGTCCAACGTGCCCATACCATCTCAATCGCCTCTCCTCCATTTTGCTGTTGTCTGTAACACCTAGGCTTCCACGAATGCGTGAGCTTTTTATTTTGTCTCTTAGGGACACACCAGCTGACCATCTTGGCATGCACATTTCAGCAGTTTCTAGTTGCCTAGAGTAAGAGTTATACATCGTCCAGTATTCGGAGCCATAGAGGAGTGCGGGTCTGACAATCGTTTGGTATACTTTTCCTTTTAACTTTACTAGCATTTTCGGATCACATAGAACTCCCATCATTGATCTAAATTTCATCCATCCCACACTAATTATATGTGTTACATCTGATGCACATCCTCCATCGCTATGGATGAGTGACCCAAGATACTTAAAGGAGTCACAATTTGGTAATGTTTCTCCATCCATTTGCATTACGGGAGTGACAGCATTTGTGTTCTCGAATGGTAGGTACAGATACTCTGTATACTTTCTGCTCAGTCTCAATCCATTGTCCTCCAAGATTCTTCTCCACCTTTCCAGACTATTTTGCAGGTCTTCATGTTTTTCACTTATTAATACGATATTGTCTGCAAATAGTAGGATCTTTAGGAGACTGTTCATTTCCTGGTTAGTTAAATAGTCCGTGATAATAAAAACTTTAGTGCATGTTGTCAAATGCACCACCATAATTTCCCATTATTTGATGTCAAATGCACCACCACCATCATTTCATCTTTAAGGAATTAAACTGCTATCACCAATTCCTTCAACATTCATGTTTCCATCTCTTAAAGCAAAACAAGGACTCTTTGCAATCTTGCATTATTTACTTATAGATCACTTTTTTTTTATTGACCATTTGAAAATGCTCAATATACAATCAACAACATTTCACACAAAAACCCACCAAGCCATAAAACAATCCACTAGGTTGAACAAGAAACACAAAAAAATACATGACACTTTTCCCGTTCCAAAATGTCTTTCAACATGATTGACATATTATAGCAAGTATAATTCTTGGCCAGTAGTTATTTTTCATCCATCCTGTTGTGTCTTGCATTTTTTGTATTCTTTTTCCCCATTTTGTTAGATTTTAATCATCAAAATTTTTATCTTTTCATATTAATTAAACTGAAAAATCTAAGATTCCTCATTCTATAAAGATCACAAATAACTCAACACAGCGCCTTATCCATTTATGAGAACAGTGCCGAGAATATTTTGAAGGAGTGTGACAGAATTGAATGCAGGTTGATGCTTTCTGTTCAAAATGCGCTATAATTGAAAATGAATGTGATTCTGGTGACTTAAAATTTATAGTTCATTTGCGTGAAAGTTGGTGAAATATAAAAGAAATTACATGATTACAAATTTGTTCAAATTAGTTTTCATTTTACAGGAAAAAAATGTTATTGAAATGTCAATTGTTAGAAAAAAGAAGGGTTTGTAGAGAAGAAAGACAATTCAGGAAGAAAATATATCACATCACTGAATAGAATTTAAATGTTTTTCAATCACCGTTTGAAACGCGCTAATGACTGTGAATCTTACATTACGTTGTAACTGGTTAAGAGTTTCACTTCATGGACGGTAAAAGATGATGCACAAACAGAAGACAGTTTAACTTGGAAAGAAACTGAATAAGAGGACAGACATAAGAAGGGGCAGAGGACAATTAGGGATATTATAGAAAAGTGACAATATGTGAACTTTGCATCTATTTCTTCCAATCAACCAATTAAGTTACTTTTTATATAAAGTAATGTGATCGTACTTTCTTATGTTGAAAATAAATCTCATACTAACATTTATAAATATAGTTTGCCCAACTTCTCCGTAATATAAATGTACTCGTAAACATCCGCTACATCCAAGATTGGAAATAGCAGTGGCAACAAGGCTCAGTCTCCTTCATTATTCATATCTCGACTGTAGAGATTTTGGGTGGATAGCTTAGTTGTCTTTCATCTGCCAGGAAAATTTCTTATTTATGTTAAGACTTTCAGGAAGCTCAATTTTAATCTGTTCATGGAGCTATGGATTGATGAGGACATTTCTTGGGAGTCCAATCAGGCATGTGAGCCACATGTCCAGACCAACTTAATCTTCACACTTTGGCAGCTGCTTGAAAAAGCTATTGAGCAGCAGCCCTCCTTGTCTGTCTCTTTCTTGGACCTTACAAAGGCCTTCAATACCATCAACCGAAATGCACCGTGGGCCGTCTGGGAATAAATACCACACAAATTTGTGGAAGTATGTAAAAGCCTGCACGCCAGCAACCTCACTCAAGTCCGTCAGCTCTCTCACAGACCCTTTCTTACCAACACTGGGAGAATATTGGGAACCAGAGATGTTGCCATCCGCTATAGACATGATGGAGAACTCTTTAATTTAAGTCGTCTTTGTGCCAAAACTCAAAAACGATATGTCATGAATATATGTTGACAACTGCGTACAAGTATATTCTCTTGACTTGACTGTACAAATATATTCTCATGTATTGATTATTTCAGACCACATTTTAGATTTGTAGATCATTTTACTATTATGTTTTACAGGGCATGGTGGGGAGGTTCAGGGCGCAGCCAGTCAGGGGGCGGCGGCCTGAAGGGGCGCCCTCCTCCTCGTCTCGCGCCCCCTGAGCCCCATGCCCCCCTGCTCACCAATCCACAGGATGATCTCATCAACTACATACATGACTCTTGGGATAAGGTATTATTTATTTTTATGTACAGTTCAATCTTATTTTATTTTTACACGTTATAAAGAAAATACAATGAATGAAACAACAGACAGACAAAAAACAATGCAATTTAATTTCCATGTTTATATTACGTGGATCTGGGTTTATAGTATTTCATACTTGGCCCAATAAACAATCATTGATCCTGCTAATGATAACTGTGATTTAAAAAAAGTTAACAAGCTCACAGATTGTTGATAATGCATTCATGCATGCAAATCAAAAAAAGAAAGGATTTTAATTAAGAAAAGTATGAATGATTAAAGATTTACGTTATATATTTAATACTAGTATTCTAATGTACAAGAAGTTCTGGAAAACCTAGAAAAATGTGACACAATTAAATTCTGAAAGAGTGAAAAGCATTTATAATAGAGTATGAATGACGAAGTGTATGGACATGACAAAAGCGAAGAAATATTAGGGTAGTGGAGATCTGTTCTCTCTACCTACCTCAATATAAATGTGAATACGCATTACATCTCCCAATATCAAATTGTCCACTGCATTCCCCATAGTTGACCTAACAAGACAACAGTTCAATCTCATCACCACTTATGGTCTTATTGGGTAAAAAATAAGTATATCCTGAGGAGACAACAACCATGTCCGGATCCTTCACTTAAAAAGTGTAAATGTAAATCCGGGTTAGGCATAGTCTTCACCGATTCGATTAGTCACTATTGACAACCGAAATGTTCCCCTGTGCGGATCGTTTTTAGAATAGATGTGTGTTTGTTTTAATTTTTTGTCCAAACTAATACACCATTATTTTCAAATAAAAGTGTCAAGATAGATTGAACTTGACTATACTCATTACACATAAATACAAGGCCAAATCAATACTCAGATCATTATTTAGTGATAAAAACTTTTGTGTCATTGATCGCAACAAGATTGCCACACGCTATTAGTCACCATTTTAGATAAACAAAGATAAAAGATTATTCACCTTTCACTCAATACTGTGTCCTACCACTGCATCATATTTTGTTTTGTAACATTTTTTAGTATTAATGTCTCCTAGTTAAATATGTTACTTATTTAAATTTAATTAAATTTCACACTTAACTTAGCCCTTCAGTATTGATTACTAAAATAAAGTACTCTGAACAATATTTAAAGTCGATCCCAAATCATTGCTTTCATAAATATTCCACTACTGAGTAATGGATCAGTGGTCCGATGCTCAGCAATAGGAAGGTGATGATTTCTCGTCATCAATATGCAGAGCAAAACATTACATTTCATTGATGCATAAATTAACCCATTAGTGAAGTTGTGACTTGTATGTTAATCCTTTTGAGATAACCGCCTTTTAATGTTTATTATTTACTTTTAACTAATGTTTTCGTTATCGATTTCGTTATCGAAGTGTTTATATAATCAATTCGTTCTCCTCTATCTGTAAAAGTAGAAGATTTATTCACCCTCGATTTGAAATAATCAAATTCATGTACCACTGGGACAAATAGCCTGAATCTCCACAAACCCGAATAGCTTGAAATCTCTGTCTGAAGTTCTTTGGAATGTTATAAATGTTTTGAGATTGGTGGTCAAGCATTATTTTAGAGCATCTTGTGAAAAATATATATGTAAGCCTGTAGAAAAACATTACATTATATTTTAAAACCAGTTTTTTCTCACATTAGTGAGCTGTGTTCCTTGAAGCGACTTTTTAAAATGAACTAAAGAAAAGCCCAAATATACGTGGGCTTTGCACTTATGTCAAGACATTAAATACCACGTATACATGGGGAACACACTGAACTGGTTAATCAACATGCCGAAAGTGAACACATCAGACTAGAATCCCACTGGACCACAGCATTACCACGAGATTGCTTACATGAACATCAAAAGCATCAACCAATAGCAACTTACTACACACATTCAAAACAAACTGTTTTATCCACGTTCATATTTTTAAACTTATTTTACCAATTTGACATGTGTTATGCTATATTTCATAGATACTGCCATCTCTGTAGAGGATGAATATTTTTGTCACTTGTTAAGATGATTTCTGATCGAGATATTATCATTTTTCAAAAGTGATCCGTTTAACAACCATTATAATTATCGCTAGGGTTGGCGTGTTAATAGTTGTTTTTTTTTTGTTTCCAGTTATTCAACAATTTTAAGTGGATTCCCCATAATTTATTATTTATTTGTGTCTGAATAAATGATGCCGATGCTTTTTGGCATCATTTATCATTATCACGTGTGTTTATTTAAAACTAGTTGTACCCGGCCACGCGTTGCTGTGGCTCAGTCTGGTTAAATGGAAAAGAAAGAAAAGAGAAAGCACACGTTTCAATTGTGTTTAATTTCACAATGCGTGTGGGTATACAATATTTTTTATGTCTTTCAGCCACTCTCAGTCTGTCGCGTTTATCGCCGTGCTCGCAAATGATCGCAAATGAGTCAATCTAATTTAATATTATGTTTGGCTTTTTATATTTAAAATCTTTATTTATGCAACATAATTATGTATTTATTTTGTATTAGTGGTAATCTTTTTAATTTTTTAATGAAATTGTTATTATATATACAAAATTTTATGAAATTTGTGCATTGCGTTAAGTAGTTTACATTTCTTAGTGTGATGAAAACTGAATTTATTTCTTGAATCTTCGAAAATACTAGTTTCACTTTGTGGTGCCATGTTTTATGTAAAAAAGAAATAAAATAAATAAAACACTTTTTTTAAATTTTTATGTTCACTACTACTGATTTATTTTGAATTTACTACCGGTTTCGAAGACCTCCGTCTTCATTGTCAGGTGAAGATATACTTATCGTCGTCGTTACATTGTCAGGTGAAGATAACGTTTATCTTCACCTGACGATGAAGATAGAGGTCTTCGAAACCAGTAGTAAACTCAAAATAAATCAGTGGTGAACACAAAAACCCTGAATTTAATTTCAAGACAGTAAAAAATACATTACATTTTATCAAAAAGAGGCATAAAACATGAGCATTCAACTTTTTACTTGCTATAACATTTAAAATATTTTTAAAACCAAAATAAAAATATCAAAAAAGTCTAGCCTACAAATACATATCACCCACTCCATGCTTACAGGCAGGAAAAGGTTAATCTTTCTGGTTGGTTGAAAGAAAGTACCATATGGCTATATACCCATCAGGTCACCATGTCAGTATAATACTATATAAAACCAGTCTTAGAATCAAATTCAGGACTCCTGGGATCAAACATGTTAAACACTAATCCACAGTAGTGAATTGAGTATGTACTCGTATTTAGTAACACTGTGATATAATCTGTAACCGTGGATGTTGCAGATATCAAGAGAAGGAGCTAGAGTATGGGAACCCCCCCGCCCGGCGCCACCGCACCCTCCTCTACCACCCATGGATCTGGACCTGTGGGGGCGCATGCAGAGCCACAGGAACAACTCCTAGTGCTCCCTCAGCCCTCGCCTCGCCCCTGTACCTGTGTACAGGCACAGTACAGGCTCAGTCTTAGGAAATATCCGTTCAAGTGGAACTTTTTTACTTTTTAACTGATGGAAGGGGAATACTGTTTTTTAGGACCAGTATTAGTTTGGTATCTGTATCTGTAATGGTGAATTTGTGTTTTTCCTCTGAAAATTCCTATTATTTTATAATATCTTTTTAAAAATTTCAAATGTAATGGATTGTAAATATAATAGTCTTTCCTAGAATATGACACATTCCCGAGAAGAAGTTACAATTTATTGTTTTTTCCGTGTTTTTTTTTTCATACTTTTACATTTTACTGTAATTTTCATTCCAATAAATAATATTTAATAACATATATTTTTTTATTTTAATATAATTTTTATATGTAATTAATTATGTCAGACTGGGAAATCATATGGGCATTTTGGGGGCTTACATATCAAAAATTTATAACAAATGTGATGCATGACCAAAATTCACGTTTTACTGAGTTTGACTGCATTTATTATTATCATTATAGAATATTCTACACACAATTGTATGATTTATAAGTTTATTTATTTAAATACTGACACTGACCCAAGAATGTAAGCAATACTAGATTTTTACTCTGGCTGCATGCACCCAACTTTAAAAATTGTTCCAATGTACAATCTATTTTATGGAAGCAATAAATTTATACATTATTGGGTTTTCCGAAAAGCCGTTTCGTACACCCTGGAAGGTTACCAAATCAAATCTTTTATCAAGAGTAACCAGCGTTTTATATAAAGATTGTTGATATAATGTAAGAAAAATGTTGAAAACCACCATCCACGAAAATGAATTGTCTGCAATGAGGAGCGGAAGATCTAGATGGGGCAAGCAAAGTAAACCACCTTTAACAAAGCCGAAGGTTTTTGAAAAAGGTCATACTGTGTAGTATCTGGTGGAATTGGAAGGGAATCATCCACGCCACGCCCACACAACTTGGACGATCATTTCGGAGAAATACTGTTCGCAATTGTACCAACAGCAATCGACTGGAAGCATCTGAAATTAGCCAATAGAAAGGGTGTCATCTTTCACCAGGGCAATGCCAGATCTCACGTTTGTTTGCTTACCAGGCAAAACTTGCTTCAGCTGGGCTGGGATGTCATACGTCTACCGTATTCACCGGTATTAGCACCCTCCGATAATCACTTATTCCAATCCCTACAGAATTCCCTTAATGGTAAATACTTATTCGTCTAGAAAGATACGAAGTTCTGAGAGAATGAAGTTTCTCAAAAGATGACGTAGGGCAGTAGAAGTAAATAGTGCATGTATATTATTACAGAATGAAGTTACATAATAAAAATTTGATCTAAAAATACGAAATTACTTTCCGGACAACCCAATACATACATACATCACATCATCTCCCTGTTGGGTTAAGCGGAGAAGACAGAACGCCAGATTTTCTTATCTTGACACACATCGTTTGCCTCTTCCGCATCCATACACTTCATACGACTTCTTCAATTTCTCTGACCTTTTCCTTCTTTCAGAATATCAGTCACTTGATTCAACCATAATTTTCTTGGTCTTTCCTGTCACACGTCTTCCACTCAAATGTGCATTATATATCTGTTTTGTTAGTATTTCTTCATTCATTTATTCCACATGCCCAAACCATTTCAGCATGCTCTTCTTCACCTTACTTAACATCTCAGCTTTAATTTCACATTCATCTGTACCTGAAAATATCCTAAAATAAACTGCTGAGCACTGTGCAGTTTCATGGCACGGTTATTTCATAGTAATTTATTTTTTTTACTTTCGGCATAAATTAATTCACAGTTTCTGAGATATTTCGACTAAATTTTTTTAACTCTTTCTACTAATATGCATCTGAACACTTCTATCATTGCTATATATTTTTTGATTGTGTAAAATTGTATTTCCAATTAAAATGCTAATTCAATTTTTTTCGAGACGTACACACATTTGATAATTACCAAATATTTATCTTTTAATTTTGTACTTATCAATTTATGCCAGATATCACTGTCTAGTTTGCATGTAGAACATATTTAGGACATCACTATTTATTTGGCATACTAAGACCAAGTAGAGAATTTTTAAAGTACTATAAGTGAAGACAACAAAACAAATATCAAATTTATGATGGACTGTAGCACATTACAGTTGTTTTCACAACACTGCTTACAGCTGCACAGAGTACTATTTTGTTTACACAATTGGCTTTGTGTTTTTGTGTCATATACAATGAGTTTAGAGTCACTTTGCTCAATTGATGTAATACTTGTAAGTATAAGTAGGACATTGCACTGACACTAAAAGTATCAATGTTCATCAAAAATCTTCAAACAAATTTCAGTATAACTACTCTTCTATTGACAAATACTTGTGGCATTTTAACATTCCAAAAGTAGCGGCAGAGATGGAAATAAATTTTACAAATGTACGTATATGAGTAAATCAGCCATATCCACGGTATTTCAGTACTATTCTAGACCAATTGCGTACATTTTAACCTCATCTATAATATTATTCCTAAAAGAGAAGCTAAAGCTGGCTACAACCACCATCTTCCTATCCTTACAGCCAACTCATATTTATTTTGAAATAATTTTAATCTGTCAATATTAGTGACTTCGAGTTCCAAGTTTCATGCTCAAACCCTTGAGAAGAGTACTCTCTAAACAGTGCTATATAAATTGTCCTTTTATTATTATTATGAATGATGTTGAGTATGCTCTTTAGCTTTTTCCTTTAGCTTTAGCTTAAATGTAAATTTACAGCGTATTTTTTTCATTTTTGTGTTGACTATTTGGCCACGTAGCACATATTTTGTAAATCAATCATTCTCCATTCTTACTACACAATCGAGCCGTAAGTCCAATTAGGTGACACAATTTTAAAAATGTTTGCAAACTTCTATTCAATAAAAAAATTTAGAGGTCGACAACAGCAAAAATAGACCCCCTTACTACTGCTGTTTGTTTCTTACTTCAAAATATCTATGATTCCAATAGGTACCTAATTAAGAATATTTGTCAATATTTGTACTTATTTTGAATTTACATATTTATTCCATAAATATCAAAAATAAAAAAAAACTGCTCATATTTTTTGCTTTAATTTTCGCCAGCGCCGATTTCAATATTAAATGTTGCACAAGATAATGCCATAATCCGTAGTCCTTTTATCTTTTTCAATCCTGAATTACAAGTGATTAAAATGAAAAGTTTGATATCTAGTGAAATATTTAATATCGAGTACTGTACAAACTTATTGATTTGAGTAAGTAAAGTAAATGACTAGGAGGTCGACGGTTTTAAAAGTTTTTGGTGAAGGGGTCTTGGTTTAAATAATGAAATATGGTTTCATTTTGTAGAAACATTAATTCTTCTATGCATGATCTTTACACGCAATGTGTCCTCTTCAACTAAGTCACAGCTTCTGGTGTTTATTTATGTAGCTCCTACACGTCTCTGGGACAGTGGACAGCTGTTGACAATTTGGCTCATGATCTGTGTCTCCCGCAGTCATAAAAGATGACTGCTAGTCCTACTTGTATATGCTCTGCGGTTGACTAATCCAATTCAGAGAGAGAGCATGACTACAAGATGCATGCTCTTTATGTCACACTTTACCTATTGAAACTGCCATTTATCTTACATTATATCCTACATCCCCGACTCCCATTTTACATCAGACGTGGGTCAAGAATTAAACTCCACTGACTCTTCAATGTGTCAAAATTGCTTTGTCAGTCCTTTGTTTCTTGTAGATAGAAGGAGGTTATCAAAGTTTTATAAGGAATTATGGCCACCGACAAACCTCTTTTTAAAAACTAAAGAATATTAGTGTTGTTGGTGAGTTTGACTGCTTTGGTGTTTTTTTTTTATGATGTTCATTATCAACTTAAATACTGCAGGAGTCCTGTTTCCAATGAAATTAAAGGAAGAGAATAAATTCTATGCAATATTTTTTAAAGTATTGAACATTTAATTGTTCTTCATCAAAATAAATGCATTGTTACCTCACATTTTCCCAAATGTACAAATTTTTTTTGTCGTGAAATGCATTACTATCGTTCAGTAACTTTATACTTTGTCTATGATATATTTACATAACATCACGAGGCAGAGTAGTGGAAGATTTTTCTATTCTCCACACTTCAATAATATGTTTCTACTCTTCTGTCATCTGAAAATATACTACCAAAGTAGTAGAAATCCTAATTTTATTCTTTGATAGATAAAACCTCTTGAATTCCTTACCTATCCTCACTTGATACTTCTTCTTTTCCTCCTGATCCTGAAACTTTCTAGAATTCTAGTCTTCGTAGTGATAAACTCTACATTATTTGACCAATTAATGGTGGGTATACTCACAATATTTAAAAATATTTTTTTTTATCTTAATGCACACATTCCGTGGTCTAGTCATGGAATATCAAACTAAAAAAGGAGGTCCCAGTTCATATCATATTCAGCCTTTTGAAATTTTTCTAGTTGATTGAAATAAATACAGAGTAATATAATCATACATCATGTTGACAATGATAACCTCTATGGTACAAATTGTAATAATGTAATATACGAATTGTAATATAATCATACATCATGTTGACAATGATAACCTCTATGGTACACAACAAAATAATGGGGCCTCAATCTTAGAAGTCTTTGTATACGGTTCCTAATATTGAATAAACTGAGGTGCCCTAGTGGTTTTCTCACATTAAAACTTCTAAAAGTATTATCAGTTTGTGTTGTCTTTAGTGTTTCATTCTCTTTTATTTATTTAATAATTTATAGCATGGAAATATAATCCTTATTGCCAGGTTCATACGTTTCTCTCATTATGGAGAGTTTATTTCTTTTTGTCGAATAGAGCCAAGCCCTGGGAAAAATAACTTCTGCACGACAACTTAAAAAATTCTAACCCATCGCAACAAATAACTTTTTCCTACTTCATCAATAACACCATCCTGTGGAAGACATAGACAGTGCCTCTGCAAACAAAAAATCAACCACCCAACACTAAAAAAAGGGTATTCAAAGTTCCAGTGAAATGTCCTATCCTCATCGATAGCCACTCCTTTCATTTTGATGTTATTGCCATATTTCAGAAGTAAAATTAACTTGAAGAAATTTTAGCAGGTAGACATAAATGGGTTCAAATCTAATGAGAGGAAAGAGGAAGTATTGATATGAAACTATGATAGCAATATTTTTTTAGTTATTCATTTAAACTTTGTCATATTACTAGTAAAGTTTTCAATCTAATGGCCGCAGCCCCCCCCCACACCCCCTTTAGACTAAACTAGTTTTATTTTTGTAGTATTTTTAATCTTTCAATAAAATTGGATTTGATTTCTGAGTCAGAACGCCCTTGAAGAGATTAAGTTCTCGAAGCTACGTTTTATAAATTGTTATTTTATTATTGAGTTTTTTTTCTCTTGTGGAAGTGAGATTATTTAAATTGTATTTTACGCAGTGTACTGATAAATTACTTGTTTGAGAAATTTCACCCCTCTTTCTCAGACTTAGTCATTAAAGATAAGTGTATCGGACGTATGCGTCACCCTTAATATGTGTAGATGTTTGGTTATAATTTGATATGTAAATTCTGGATGTTATTTGGTATTAATATGTAAATTTATTGGTTATAACTCGATATTTGTTTTGGTTTGTATGTAAATATTTGTTTGTTTGGGTCCCTGCTACATTGTGACCGCAGCGGAAATGAGACTTATGGACGGTCGTCGTGAGACTATATCGCTGGCCGGCTGGCCTCTGCTCGTGCAAAACTCCCGAAAATTGTGGTATTTTGCGAGGTGTGTGCTGCAGTGGTAGAAAATGGCGCTTGCGATGAGCGATTGACCGTTCATAAGAAGGGTCCTTTTCAAAATAAATCAGTATTCTCAGTTCACTCTACCTACTGTGTTTTACTTGAGACCTGCTACAACCTGCCATAAGAGGAATCTCTACCTGCAAACTTGCACCGACCTACGCCTTTGGAATTGACCCGAATTCTCCGAGCATTGCGCAGCAGCCATCCACCTATGATACAGTTCTTTGTACCGGTGCCGTACAATGCGGGTCATTTCTTTGAGTCAGATAACATTCATCGAGGTATTCTATAATAATTGTAATATATTGTGGATAAGTTATAAATTTGTAAATAAATAAAAGTTTTCTTAATATATCCTTTATTCCTTTAATTGTTTACAAAATCTTGTAAAAACATGGAATTAAAAATATAATAATTTATCTTTCAACATAAAAATAACATTCGTGAGATCAACATTGTAACATAGACAAACAGAAAACTTCAAATAACATTGTCTTATTAAATAAATATTTTTTATACACCTACACTGAAATCTATTTTACAGATAATTCTCCTACATACATAAAAATACTTAGATTACCACTATCACATGACCTGATTACTAAATATAATTAAAATATAAAAATAGAAACATTTTTTTAAGTATTATACATCCTACTTTCTAAATCAGACAACAATAAATTCACAATTCAAAAGCAATAAACTAAATTTATTCACAACTAGAATTCTTTAGTTTCTCTTTTTTACTTTTTTCATGTCTGTTAATAAAATATCAATAATTTTACAATATTTAGAAATTATTTTGCAAACTCAAAAATACAGAAAAACTTCAAGATATTTAATTTAAGATACTTCATGATTCACAAGATATTTTTGTTTTAGCCCTAAAATAATCCCACACAAGTATTTTATATTAATTTACTACTCATATTTTAATATGTATTTCATTTGCAATGATTTTTTGCGTAAGTTTGAGTTTGATTTACATTTTTTTTAGGAAGAACTAGACTTTTCTTTTAAATTATCTTCTCTTCTCTCTTATAAAATTATCATGAACTATTTTATTTAAAGAACTATACACTCGTGCTGGGATAGCAAACAGAATTTGATCATAATTCAATTAATGCACTGGTGTCATAATACATTTAAATTTAGTTTTCAGGCACCATTTAGTGATCAAAGATCAATTCGTGCATGGAATACACTGATAATCTTCCTATAATGAAAGATTTTCCAATGATCATCATTGTTCTATGAATATTTTTATTTTATCTAAGTACCTACACTAAATTAGAATTTAATATCAGCCAAATTTTTCCCCTTAACAAAGTTCAATCAGCTTGTCCTTGTAAAATATCTTGCAAGTGTTTTATTGTTGTTTTATTCTTCATCTTTTCAATTTTAGGAACAGACATGAGAAATAAATAATAACTATGTATCTTAAATAATTGGCACCGCCTAGGGCAACTAACAGTCACATAATAAATATGTATAACGTATAATATAACATAATATCACATCAACATATGTATTGTATCTACTGAGGACTACTAATGATTCACTTCTATACTTCTATGAAGGGCACAGGGAAGAAATATGCATTATCATTCAGATGTTCATTAGAAATGTATTTGTTTTAAAGATAGTTTTATTAAGTACCTTGTTCATAGAGCTTATGAAATGTGATGCTTAAACTATGGGCCCCAGAGTAGTGCTGATTCGCCCACAATTTATCTCTGGGCAGTGTTGAAAGATAATTACAAAACAAATAATAATAACTATATTCTCTCAAGTGTTAATTTTTTTTTAATCATTGCAATAATTAAACAGTGCTTATCTAGTCATAAACTAATTTTTTCATTCCAATCCATCAATGACCAGCATTTTTATGAAATGAAAGAAAAATAATTTTAAAACAAAGAGAACAGGGTTAAAAAATTCAATAACAGAAAATGAAATTAAAGAATGAAGAATAAAAATCATTCATTTTAAATGTATTCTTATTATTATTGGTTTTGAGATTTTCTCTCAACACTTCCCAGTAATAAATTGTTCACGGGCCAGCACTACTCATAGTTCAAGTATTACATTTCATGGACTCAACAGGATATACACAAAACGAGTTTATTTAAGATTGTACTCGTAAGCATTAATTTTAATAGAAATTGTAAAAATTACTAAATTCTTTAACTATGACAGATTATTGTGAATAAATGTTATAATAATTGATGCATTATAATCAAAATGCTGTGTTTACGTTTCTCTTGTTTAATTGTATTAGAAAAAAATGATGATTGCAATTTGTTTTTTTTTTATATTTAATTTTTTCTTTCTTTCTTAACCTTATGATATTTGTTTTTGTTGATATGAAATGATTTTCACATTTGTGATTTTATATTTTTGTAAGAGTAATAAAAATTTAATAATACCGGATTCCCATTTAACCGCTGTCAATCTGCATTCTTGCTAGATGTAGACTATCAGCCAGCTAAAGCATGCTTTGAGGATGGCAACACTAAATAATATACATATTTTTTTATTGATGTGTCAAATCAAATCATTAGGTTGCCTCCCTGATGCTATTTTACCATTTGTTGATTGGTTTGATATTGTAAAATTTTTATTTAAAAAAGAGAAATTGTTTCCCCTCTAACAACATAACTATGTGGTTGAATGGAAATGTGGCGTAATCATATGTTTCCGTCAGCTGTCAAGTTAATGTTGACTGTCAAGGCTAAATGTAATATAAATGATTGATCTATTGCAAGCTTCAATTAGCTATGATAATTTTAAAATGTTTCTAAATAATTTGAAAGACAATGTCTATTCCTTCAATATACCTTTCATGTTTAATGAATCCACTACAATTAAAGTTATTTTGTAAATATAATATATAGGATTTACTTAAAGTAGTGTTTCAAAAGAAACTTAGATCTAAAATTGTGATGCAAAACATAATACTGTGTTCACTAAATTTGCTTTTATCTTGTTTTCAAGCCATTTTAATTTAGTTCATATTATATAAAAGAGAATCTTTCTCAAATACAATTGACATTATAGAGCTTAAAACTTTTTGATCAAAAATGATAATGGTGTTACTAAAATTTTTAACACTAAAATATAAACATCAGACAAAAGTTTTAAATGATGTAGCCAGGAGATATATTTGTTATTTTCTGAAAAACATTGCTCTTTACCCTCAATGCAGATCTGAAACAGTTGATATGAAACATGATTGACGTCAAGAAGTCAAATCAGATATTTCTAATTGATATATGTGGGAATTTGTTGATGCTTTTAAGTAAAATCATGCAGATTGCTTTGATAGAAATATTTGATTATGCTCATATTATTTTTTGTTTCAGTAAACCTTACTTCAAATGTAATACCAGTCTTTTGATTCTTCTCTAAAAATAAACGTAAAAATCATAAATCTGGCATAATAAACACCATTGTTATTTTTGACTACGTATCGTCATGTAAAATGCAAACTAAATCATCTCAGTTTTTAGTAAAAATGAGATATTACCAGTGCTTTTTTTTTTAAAAAAAAAAGGTGCCGGAACTCACTTCTTGTCAAGTTTTTTGTATATCATAAAAAAGGTGGTGAAGTGCCGCTCCACCGCAAAAAAAGCACTGGATATTACTCTTTACAAAATGATTAAAAATAATTGTATTGTTTTAGATTTGCATTATATAAAGATCAACCTGGCAGGTTTAATGTGGCAACCACTTCCAACAAATCAGATAGATGTTAAAAGGACTTTAAATGAAAATTGGACTCGGATTCTTTTTGAAATAAATTGGATATCAACGGAAATCAAACCCGTTGCCCCCATAATAGGTCTAAATACATTAAAACTATTTGGGGGTTACAAGTCTCTACGCACCATTATCGTAAATTGGACCATATACTATATTCTGCAGAGAAACTTTCTCTCAAAGATATTGAGAACTTTTTCGTACCACTATGTAAGTGTTCAGGTCTTTAATGCGTAAGTTTGTTCTTTGCACAATGATATATGTAATTGAGAAGTTTAATGTGAGCAAGATATTCAGTAGCATTCTGAGCCAGTTCAAACAGCCTCAAATGCATTTTTCAAATCTCTATATTAATAGTTTGTTTCAAATGTCAAACATAGATCAAATTCAAACATAGATCAAATTCAAACATAGATCAAATTCAGACATAGATCAAATCACTGACATTTATTATTTACACTCAATCTCAAATGATCGCTATCAGCCAGAGATTGTCTTCACACTCTCTTATTTATCTAGTTGGAGTATGTTATGAGTCTCTGCAACTATTTTCTGCAAACCCACTTGATCACATTTCCTCTTGCATACTACATGTGTATTGTCACTGAGAAGTAGTTTGTCAGAAATCTATTTTTACCATTGCATATAAAATAAAAACAATAATTAAACAACAGATAGTCGTTAGACCAGGATTACCACATGACAGCTTGTACAAATATTAACCAAGAATCCTTGCATCGTTGTGAGCGCACAATATAATATAATGTCTCTTGGCCATTGAGAGTTCAGCATTAAAGTATTTCTTGTGTTTGGCAAAATTATTTCCAGACAAAATATTTCTTGGTGACATTTCTTCCTTGCATTCTTCCATATTATGATTTACTAGTCTTGCCGTAAACGATTTCATAGTTTTTTTGCAACGTTTCTGGTGCTTGAAGACAAACAAATGAAAAATTAATTATCTCAAAAATGGAAAAAAAATATCAAAACAAATGTTGCCTCCAAAACACATATTGCCCCGACACATTAACTGACAGCTGAACGTGAAATGTATAAAATCTGTATTCGCGACTCAACAATTGATTCAA
This sequence comes from Odontocerum albicorne, assembly GCA_949825065.1. NCBI lineage: Eukaryota > Metazoa > Arthropoda > Insecta > Trichoptera > Odontoceridae > Odontocerum > Odontocerum albicorne. The sequence goes on along the minus strand of OX463845.1, from coordinate 38,323,909 downwards.
CAATACATCAGGACATTGATGAAAATAAATAATTTGAATTTTACAATTTAATTTGCTTTTATCTTGTTTAGCGCCTCATTTTATGTACACAATTGAAAATAATACGACATCTGTTATTATCGTTCTAAATTATTATCGACAATAATGCGGTATTCGGGCGACATCTGTTTTTAGATTAATTTTTTTTCACTTCGGACAAACTTCAGAGCGTTCCTGATAGATCTGGATGTTTATTATATGTAATTCTTTGTTTTAGGATATCTCTGAATGCTCCGCTGTGGCTTCGGCGCCAGTATCGCAGGAAAGCACCCACTCCCATACGCGCCGGGATACAGCCTTCTGATCCGAACTGCCCTCCGCCCCTATCCCTGCTTCCTGGCAGTCCTGCAACTTGTTCAGCTTGTTTTTGTTGTTTTCCTGGGAATGGCGACCTTCGGCCTGTCGAAAAGATAGGTTCAAGGAACTCTTTCTCTCATGTGTCACGGTGCTCGCACTGATGAGCTGTGAGCATGAGCTAGATGTTTGGACTTTGGGTTCTAGCCAGACGTCCTTCACGTATTTGAGAACCTCCGTGACAGGCGCCCTATTATCCGTTTTGTGTTCAAACAACCTGCGGAACATGCGCAGCGCGCGTGGCGTAAACCTTTTAAAGGGCGGCGGCACTTTAGCCGTGCGGCGCTTCCGGTAGCGACAGAAAGCTGCATAATGAGGATCCTGGATAGCGTCGGCCATCTGCCACGGTGGACATCCAGTTAGGCATACAAACAGGAGCACGCCCAGCTGCCACGTATCATTGGCCGCCTTGCACGCGTAACGCTCGTTCTGCACCGTCTCGTAGATTTCCGGTGGCAGGAAAGGCAACCAATTACACCGTAGCTTCGAGACCAGTGCACTTTCACGCCGTGTTGCGCCAAAATCACATAGCTTCACCTTGGATAGATCGGCGGTGAATACAAGTACGTTTTCAGGCTTGAGATCACGGTGGACAAGCTGCTTGGAGTGCATGAAGCCGAGTGCGGAGGCAAGTTGCGCTCCGAGTGAAGCGCAGTGTGGCGCTGGAAGCCCGCCCAGACGCACGTGTGCTGCCAGATCGCCTAGTGGCGCGGCTTCTTGCGCGAACACCAGACAACCCTCGGCGCGGAAGCTAACGGCATATGTATCCACTACAGCCGGGTGTGGGCTAAGGTGACGGGAGTAGTGAAACTCGCGGCTGAAGTCAGCCAACGACGTGAGTTCTTCAAACACAGCCTTAAGCACGACAGTGTCTCCGTGTGCGCGGTGTCGCGCCAGCAGCACGCGCGCATACCCGCCCTCGGCCAGCACGCGCCGCACGTCGTACTCTTCATTCAGCGCACACTTCTCCAGTGGCGGTTCCAGCACGCGGTGCAACAGCCCTGCGCTACTGCTTTTCCTGCTCTTGCTCTGCGCCCGTACCAGACGGCTGGCTTTTTCTACTTGCGCCTCCCCTTCTACCTGTTTCTCCATCCCACTCTCGGAGCCGTCCAGCAGCAATGTCCTCATTGGCAATCTGTAAAAGAAAAAAACAATACAAAATAAATAAGAATATTCGCTATCTTAACTTTTCACTACCAAAATAAGCTAAAATGTTGTTGATTTAATTAAGGTTAGTTCTCCCCCTCACTGATAATGGAACGACCTCCGTGGCCTAGTTGGTAAGACACATGTATTCCGACCCGGAAGTGGTGGGTTCGATTCCTGTTTTATTAAGATCATCGATCTGGTTTTTCCCTTCAAGCCTCTTTAATATATTTAAATATTATTATAATTAAAGGACAATTTATACAGTGACATTTAGAGAGCTGACTCCAAGGGTGCTCCTACTCGCGATTCGACCCACTATCATTGACATATTAAAATATTATATATACAAAACATATATAAGCGGAATTTAAGGATAGGAAGAGGATGTGTCTGCAGTTTAATCCTATGATTATGAGCTTCTCCGCATCTGCACACCTTTAAAAAAACATATTTGGTAAGAAAACCGCAAAAAATTCACTAAGGGAAGACGAGCTGCAAAGAAACTTTAGCAAATCTTTCGATATGTGATAGTAGTAAATATGACCTTAAGTGGAATATATTCGTATTACTCGTATATGTATTTCTGGTTGATTGTAAGAAATTGTCAAATGGCTGTATACCTGCTAGGTTACACCAGCGACGGCAACCTATGTGCACTGAAGTGTCACTTTTTATTTTTTTTAAGTATTGCGCACTCCGCGTCACACTGACGGATCCAGGATTTTTTTCCCGAGGGCTAGGGGGGGGGTTTAAAGAAAAATCTATCTTTAAGAAATTTAATATGTATTTAATTACTATTATATGATATTACTTCATTATTATTCAAATAACTTACATGGCTCCATGCACATTATAAATTGGAGGCCCTGTTCAAAATTAAAGCAAGATTTTGCGCAGCAAAAATTTTCGGATTTTCCCACCTCAAATTGATCATTTCGTTTAAGAAAATGAGCCGAGCAGCGAGAATTTTTTTGATGTTTCCCAAAATACTAATAATTTCTTGTAAGAAAACGAGCCCTTTCGTTTAAGAAATTATGCGTGTTAATGTACTTAAGAATTTCATAATTAATTCAACTCACTTAAAACATCAATTTATTCACGAATTAATTTCTTATGTCTTCTTTCATGTTATTAATTAATTATGTAACCATTCCTACACTCATCAATTCTACTACATATTTCATTACTTCATTCTCTCCACATCTCTTAACCATCTTAACGCTTCTGTATTCATCTAATTCATAAATACATGTATGCACGAATACATTTATTATGTCTCCTTTCATCTTATTAATTAATTATGTTCCCATACCTACACTCATCAATTCTACTACATATTTCATTATTTCGCTCTTCATTTTCTTCACATATCTTAACCATCTTAACGCTCCTTTCTTCATCTAATTTAAAAATACATTTATTCACGAATTCATTTCTTAAGTCTTCTTTCATGTTATTAATTAATTATTTTACCATTCCTACACTCATCAATTCTACTACATATTTGGTCACAGTTTTATAAAACATGTTACCTTCGATCTACCCCTTCCACGCATATCTTGCACTTTTGACTTGTATACTCGCTAAGTCATTCTTTCGTTATTCATTCTCCCTACATATCTTAACCATCTTATAAAATATACTTTTTATCCGTGCATTTATTTCTGACGGTTTCATTCCGCATTATTTTAAACATTGACACTCCACATTTTTTCCTTAGTGCACGCAGTCTGTACATGATTAATCTTACGTTTATCCTTCTTCTGCGAAATCCAAATTTTACTTCCATTCGTCAACAATATACTTAATAATTATAAATTCATACATCTATTGTATACAGATCGGCCTGCTCTGTTCTTGGTTACATTTTGTAATAAGAAATATCGTTAATGTTTAAGTCAATCACATATTTTATTCATTAATTATACAAATCATCACGCCATGCCCCTTTGGGGTAGATTAAAACGGCAGATCTCCACGTTTTTCTATCCCTGTATATAGCTCTTGCAGTATTCTCGAAATATTTTAGACACGTTCACCAATGGATTTGAAGAGGTGAACCTACGAGTATTTGTGATGAACAAAACCAGCGGTTGAGCTAAAGTGACTTGAATTATTCTGCTTCAAAAACCTTTTATTATGTGTTCAAGCATGCCTCTAATTAGTGTACCCTTGCCTCAGATAACATTTTAGTGGCACTACAATATGGAGGCTTGAAATATTGAATAATCGTTATCAACTTGACACAACACTCAGTGCAAATTATGAGTAAGAAGTGGTCCGCGCCTCTGATGTAAATATTGTGCGAACATTAGACGTCACGGGTGCGTTTATTTCTGAACTAATTTTAAACATGGACAAGAGAATTCCAGTATTCTGATCTACCGCGCTCCATCTGCTTTTGTAAGATGTTTCGAATTAAACAATGGGTCTGTTTAGTCCTGGAGACAGAGCCGGCCTGAAGGAAGTACAAAGGGTGGAGCAGCACCTAGATCCGTGATTAGCGAGACTACGTTCTCATAGCAGATAAATGAAATAAAATGGAGTTAAATTTATTCAGTTGCTGCCTTTTTCAAATTGGTGACCTCTAATTCTTGTTATCTCAATATTTTGCAATACTTCATGCTTTTAACATATGTTATATACATACCATCAAGTTATCTCCATGTTGGGACACTTTCTTATCTCTAAATTCATCCTTCGCCTCTTTCACATCCATAAACCTTTTCACGCAATTTCTACGATTTTTCTGACTTTCTACGTTTTCTTCTTTCAAAATATATTTCACTTGATCCAACCTTACTTTCCTTGGTCTTCCTCTACCACACATTCAACTCACATTTGCACTATATATGTTTTTTTAGTTTAATGCCCTTTGGGTGTCACTAAATTATGATTTGTGACAAACTCAGAAAATTACTAATATATTGCATACATCCATTCATACCATTTTTTATGAGATAAATAAGTACATTTTAAATGGGTGTTTTATTCGTAAAAATATTTGACAATACTTGGCCAGTTTTTCACCCTAACATAGTTGTAGGTGTAAATAAATAAATAAGAAAGTCCCGGCCCCAAACGTTGCATCCAGTCCCGCTATTTTTCAAGCCGGCCCTGTTTAGTGCTCATCTAGATTCGAGTTTTTTTCCGATCAGCGGGAAACAACAGCGAGTACATACATATATGCTAAACACCATAAAATTGGGGATGGGGAAGCCACATTTTCTATGGAAATGTAAAGTAAACAAATAATGACATGAAAGAAATAAATGTGACTCGACAACTAATGCTAACGTATCCCAAATATGTTATCATTACCTTAAAGATTCATCTAGCGGGTTAATTTTCATGTGGTAATATCTTACAACCAACAACAAAGATGTTAATTTTTTTAATAAAATTAGGTACCAACGGGAATTGAGTCTTCGCAATCAGACCACGAAAATCGTCTTTATTTTTATTTATTTATTTATTTTACACATGACAAGAAATGTACATAATTTTCGAAAAAACAACAGGTAATTTAATTAGGACACACAATTTTAATGGACCTGGGTTTGTTGTCTTTCATTTGTCGTGTCCCTAGTAAACTAGGCTTGAATATTGTATTGTTCAAGTATTTCGTTGTACATAGTACAATCTGGAAAGGATTTTTTAAAGTGGCAATCTCTACCTCCGTGGCCTGGTGGTAAGACGCTTGTCTGCCGATCCGGAGGCTGCGGACTCGATCCCAGATTTTTTTAAATGGGATTCCAGTATGGTTTTCACTTAGGGCCCATTAAAACATATTTCTGGTTGGTTGAAAGAGATTTCCACGTGGTAATAAATTCGCCAGGTTAAATAACAAAAAAATCTCTTCCAACCAAATATAAAAATTAAATTTTTTTTCAATGATGTCATGTTGAGTTGACTTAAATTATGGCCGATGTTTTAAACGCGTTGCAGCCTTCATCATCAGAGCGATGTTAAAACCATTACCCAATTGATAAAGTTTTGTGAAATCGCCCTGAGGATTAAGTCTGCAATGCCTTCGAAACGTTGGTCATCATTTAAACCAACTCAATACGCCAAAACTCTGAAAAACATTTTAAACTAGTGGAAAACAGACACGAAAATCGTCAAACATAACCATCAAGATATTAGATTTTGGAAACTGTAAAAAAACAGGCACCAACTGAAATCGGATCCGCAACCTCTGATAGGCATCTTAGTAGCGCAAATAAGGAGATCGTTATTAAAATGGTGTTTATGTTTCTGTTATGATTTATTCCTGGTATCAAAATTTTATGTTTCACACGCACGATTTTTCCAGTTTACGTCACATTTTTCTCAATTTCCTAGCTTTTTTGATATCATAACGTAATTATTTATAGCTTTAAACCTTCCTGAAGGAATTCGTAATACGTATTTTAAAAAATGATTTACGTATTTAAACCAGTTCAGCCATTCTCAAATTATAACAAAACGGACTGACAGATTTTTTTCCTATATACGAGTATTATAAACATACAAGAATTTTCCCTTTATATGTAATATGCACACAAATATCAATTTTAAATACGAGTGTTAGGATTTAAGTACTTACATCATGTGGAAAATGTATTAAAGGAGCTGAATAAATGCAGTGGAAATGCGTGCACCGAGAAGAATATACGGTGTGTCTATGTATGCCAGGGTAAGAAATATAATTATTAAGGCTGAATGTAAACTAAGAAGTTATGTGTTAAATAGGGTGAAAAAGAGCATGTTAAGGGTAGTTTGGACATGTTGAACGGGTGGGTGACTAAACAATTATATAGTGTAAACATAAGTGGGAGTCGCGGTAGATGACGACCGAGAAAGTTTAGTTGGACCAAGTGAATGAAATTTTGGTTAGGCAAAGTTTAAATAAAAGTAACAGAAGGAGCTGTGTGAAAAAAATTGTCGACGTCGAGGTGAAGGAAGTATTTAGTGATGTATTTATGTGCAGAAGTGATCCAACCCATATATCTAGGTCTTTCAAATTGAGCGGTTTTTTTTAATTTTTAGATAAAACTTGCCTGAGTCTTGTGACATTTGAGAAGTGTAATGTATGACATTTATAGAAATGGAGTCGTATACAATACAACAACGCGTTCAAATTGTTGAAATATTTCATGTACAATTGTAATCTCCGGAAACGGTGAAGTTAATTGGCCACCAAGATCATGGGATCTGACACCGTAGGACTATTTTCTCTGGGGTTACGTGAAAATCCAGGGTCTATAAGAATGACTCCCAATCAATTTCTGAGCTGAAGGACGAAATTATTCGCGTTATTGGTGAGTTATATGCCAAAATGTCATCGAAATTTTTGAATTGACATACGTGGAGCCGCAAGAGGTGAACATTTGGCGGATATTGTTTTGTGTTTAAATGTCATACATTATCATATACTTTAATGACCAATATAAAGTTTTTTGAAATCAAAGCAAATTGTGTGTTTTATTCAAGAAATAAAAATGAATTTAAGGAACGCTGAATTTGAAATACCCTTTATTTCGAAATAATGAGAAAATATCACACTGCTTTGTAAAGGCTTATTTGGAATTATAATATTTTAAGGTCGCATTTGAGCATGGAAATTAAACCTTTTGAACAACCACCCGCTAAACTGCTAGGGTGAACGCGTGGAGAACAACATTGGGTGATTTTTATTTGTAAAGGATTTACCGCTTAACTGTGAATTGCTCTGGAAGACTTCTCATCAGGTTCCGAACAGGAATTGGGAGAACTAAGGACAACATGTCAAAATTGAGAAGGTTGCATGATGAATATATGTTCTGCTCAGATTTCTGATATCATAATGTAATTATTTCTAGCTTTAAACCTATAGGAATGCGTAATATACGAGTATATTTAAAAAAAATAACTATCGTATTTAAACCGATTCTCGCGTTAGAAGGGAACTGGCAGATATATTATAAACAGGTAGATTATCCCCTTTAGGTGTTGACATAAGTTGTGTCCATTTTTTTCCAATTTAAAAATGAGCACCAAAAGTAAAACAATGTGGTAAATGTCATACGTCATTCGAAAGATAATTTTCTTCTCTACAAGATATTGTGTTTGCTTTTACGTTACGTACATTATTTTATTTGATTACAAGCCTTCAAAATGGAATGTCAAGTAGACGAAAGTGAACATTTTCGACACCTCCTTCTGTTCGCGTTCAATCGAGGGAAAAAAGCAGCCAAAGCTGCTCGCGATATTTGCGAAGTGTACGGTGAGGATGCTATGAATGATAGGACAGCTCGTCGATGGTTTTTGCGTTTCAAAGACGGTAATTTCAACCTGAAAGACATAGAGCTTTCCGGACGACCAGTGGACTTCGATGAGGACCGCTTAAACCATATTGAAATTGAAAAAAAACGGACACAACTTATGTTAACATCCAATAATATCAAACCATATAAAATCAGCTATACTTACGTCCGTATGTAACATTATGTGTTTTCATAGTTACGGTTTAATATTTTTAATTTAAGATAATTAATTCTTTGATAATCGGTGCATTTTAATTATTCAAATTTTATTTGAGAGCTGTCAGTTCTTGATACAATTATAGGTATTTGGAGTAGCGGGATGAAGTTTCCATTAAGTTTTTTTTTTAGTTGGATGGTTGATTTTGGTTTTTGTATAGGTAGAGGCGTCGTCTGTATCTCTTAACTGGATGGTGTTGTTATTAAAGCAGCAAGTAGTTATCTGATTTTTTAAGTTGTCGTAGGGGGGGTTATTTTTCGCAACATGAGGGCTCACAACTATTTCACAGAAAGAAGAAAACTCTCCATAATGGGAGAAAATTACGAATCAGGTAATAAGGATCATATTTCCATGCCATAAATTGTTATTAAAAGTATATATGACCTACAATTACTGAGGAACTTGTTAGGTTTATTGACATTGGCCAATCTTTTCCTTTCAACCAAAAATAATAATAATAAATGACAATGTATGTAGCGCCATCAAAAAACACTTCACTCAAGGGCGCTCAAAAGATGGTAAAGATACGTTATATTAAAACCATACTGGGAACCCATTTTATAAAAACTTGGATATCGACTAAACGATAACACCCGTGTTGGAAAGAAAGGCGACTTACCGCCTTAGTCACGGAGGTCGTCACAAATTATAATCGAAATAGATTATTTAAGTGTAAAGACGGAAAGGTATCGTGATAGGAAAGTTTGGCACTCTGTGCTCTCTAATTATTCATAAAGGGAAATGGGGAGATTGTATGTGTATTTTTTTCTTGTGTTGTTTGGTTTTTGGTATGAATATAACATACACATATGTACGTACCACAATATACACATACTATATATACACATACGTACCACAATATACACACATATACGCATACGTACCACAATATACACATACATACCATAACTTCATTTTCTTGTCGGTATAGGCATAGAGGACCTTACGCCAGACTTTCCTATCTTGACACACATTCTTCGCTTCTTCTAGATCCAATACACCTTCTAATACAACGTCTCCAATTTCTCTGACTTTCTACATTTCTTTTTTTTTTCAAAATATCTTTCACTTGATTATTTGCACAATATATTTGTTTTATTAATAGCTCTTCGTTCATTCGTCCTACATGCCCAAACCACCTCAAAGTGCTCTTTATCATCTTACTCAATACATTACCTTCAAATTCACATTCATTCCTAATTACAATACTTCATTCCGTATTTGTTACACATTGTTACCCCATTCACATCATTATTTACATCATTGTATTTCGACTGCATTTATTTGTCTCCTTTCAGTTTTTCTACTATTTTTCAACTTTGCTATCAACAACGAGACTATGGTTATACGAATTACTGAAAGCGTAGAAGGACGATGCACAAGAGACAGAGTTCCAATAAGTTGGGCTGACCAAGTGAGAGATGCAACAGGACTACCCTTAACAACTGTCATTAGAACCACAGATCGCTGAGATGGATGGAAACGGGTCGTCAAGGGCTATCATGGGAGTCGCGATGCTCAGTCATGAACTATGTTACATGACAAGATGATGATTATTATTATAGAAAATATTGAACTGTATGAAAAAAAAAGTGTTTTATATTATTTGCTCGGGCGCTGCTATAGCTGTCAGACGCGATTTCTTTAATATTAATGGGTTCGAGTGCCGAGTTAGAGCGCCCTTGAGAAAAGTTTGCTCTCTAAACGGTGATATAATATATAAATTATCCTTTAAATTAAATTTCCAACACGATATTGTGAAAACGAATCTTTGATAATTGGTGAAACAACTCGGTTTTACCGTAAAGGCCCGTCCTCACGGATCAAGTTTAATTGATCGATTATAGTTGATCAACAGAAGTTGAATGAAATCTGTAGTGAGAACCTTTGTTTCTATAGAGTTGATCCACTAAAAAGTTGAACAACTCTATTGAAACAAAGGTTCTCACTACATATTTCATTTAACTTTTGTTGATCGGTAAATTAAACTTGATCCGTGAGAACGGGCCTTAACCGTTATAGGCCACCTGTGATTAATAGTTTTCAACTACAAAGGATGTTGGCGTTTATTTTGAAACCGTCTGTGATTAAACTGGAATCTTTCTTCGCAGCTTAGCTCTACTGGAGTTGCCAACTGCCACAACAGCGGCTCCCGAAATAGCATCTTTGTTTACTGCATGTTTAGTGCTTTTGGCACAGCCGCGCCTCCTGCCAGATACAGATACTCGTACCTCTCTCTCCAGATGTTATCTTGATCCGCAGAACGGCGCGGCGTGCCGAGTGAAGGCTGGACTTTCTCACTGCATGGAAATCCAACATTTTGTTATAAGACAATACTATAAAGTCAATTTAAGATAATAATATTTATGAGCATTTACTCAGGCTACCACAAATAAACTAGAAGCTTTTGAAATATGGTGGTATTGAAGAATGCTGAGAATCTATTCTACGGGTTGACAAAGTCCATAATGAGGACCAACGGCAGGACAAAGGTGGGGCAACTGGGGAACTGGCCCCAGACAATATATCTGAAGGGTGCCAAAAGTGATCCAACTAGTTAACTAATCAAACGCTCCTCCATTATGTGGCCGATACTCTGCACCATTCCACTTGACAAAGTTCGTGACCATTATCAGGAGAGTCATGGACAAGAGAGATTGTCAGATGCGGCTATTCTGTCTTTGTAACATTAAATTTCGAACAAAATCAATTTTAATAGTTATTGACGGTCTCGCCACCCTGAATGACCAAACAATTCAGATCTAATTGTTTGTACTCGTATATTAATTTTTTCCATTGATATATATATTGTGAAATCAATGATTTTCACTTTTTTGAAAACAGGAACATGATTTATTAAAAAAGTAAAATTAAAGAAAATATTACAATTTTATCCATTTCTGAAAGAGTGGGTGATTAAGAAATTTGTGGACTATTATTTTGACTGAATTAAATAAATAAATTGACGAGCGATCTACAAAAATGTATCTATTATTTGGCAAATCGCTTTCGATTTTTGTATCGTGTCTAGTAGACAATAGACTTGTAGGGAATACCGTCGTCCCTAAATATTGTCAAACACACGGTCAACGACCGACGAAACGAACTTTGGATATGTCCAAAGTTCGCATACCAGAACATTAATATTGTTTACCCGCAAATACTATTTACGTTGCATTCCACGGTAGAAAGAGAACGCATCGCGTTGTCTCACCATTTCGTCAACAAATTGTCTACCCACTATATATCTTCGCAACGTCTGCAAACACCTCTGCACGCGCAGGAGTGAGATAAAAATATATTGCGGGCGCATTCACGCATATGTATAAATACCGACTTATCGATAAATAAAGATTATTATTCACTTGACCATTCATTGCTGTTTACTATTCATTGATTGTCCACTCTCACTTTCCGCATTCCTAATCGACGTATTTTATTTTAAATACCAAACAATCATAATCATCACGACGTACCAGTAAAGCATTCCGCTAAAGACTCATCTTATAGATCACAAATCTCACTAAGTGTGTATCATACATGGCAACAATTAGATATATTACATACATTTGAGCTTAACTGCTCACATTGCGATACAAAAAAAAATGCACCAAGATCTTACAATTCTCCACTTTTATTCTCATTCCGCGATAGTGTTACTTTTGTATTAAAATTACGAAAACAATGAAAAACTAAAAAAAAATCAACTACAAATTTAGAAAAAGAAAACCACAACCACTGAATTGTTGATCCCTGATATATACACATAACATATATCTAAAATACAACCCACGAGCGGAAATGGAATTCTCAAGAAATACATCTACGTCATTGCACATATATATTTCATTGTACATATTATCATGTTTATTACAAAGTACGAATATCATTGTCGAGTGGTTTTACTACCGAAATGAAATCTCTTATAGGATATTTTCCCGACGAGAGGAAATTGTGTTTGATTCCGCCAAAAGTTTACATATACTGTTAGATTTTCGTCATTTTGTCGTGATTTTTGTCACATTATTATTGTTTCTTCCTTTCCTTTCCCTTCCTTTCCTTTTGATTGATGATATCTCACTTTATATGAAAAAGAATGTTCGGGTGACTGTCCGTCTTTGTGGGGTTCGTGGGCATGTGCTCACGTATATGTTTATGGATTTCGTGGGGATGGATAGTCATTTGATTGATTTATGCGACCAAGTCACTTGCTTCATTTACGTTTGTCTGGTTGGTTGGAAGAGATTGCCGCCTGGCAATAAGCCCGCCAGATTGTATTTGCAATAAAAGTGTTAAATAAATAAATAAATTGTGTAGTATGGAATCATTTGGTTAACAATATTTAAATTGGATCGATCGAATCGGTCGAATTTAGTTAACAATATTTAAATTGGATCGATCTTTGTCTGTCTCAAAGTGTTAAAGATGTGGGTAGCATATGCAGCTTTGGAAGGCACTAGAAGACAACCCTTTTGAGAGTCTTATTAGTTTGTGATTATGTATGAATACAGCACACTTATGTTACACTATACTCCACTTTGAGCTGAATATAAAACATATCGGAAGGTTTTCAAAGTAGTCTTTATATCTTTATGTTCCCTTGATAAGTTTCCTGCGATTTTCTTACCAAACATATGCAAATACGTGACAAATCCTAATCTATCCTTATTCTCAACTTGTTTAGTTTTTTTTTATTTCAATCTGTCTATAATAATGGAATCGAATTCAGAGTTGAGGAGAGTTTGCTCTCTAAACGACGCTATATATAATAAATTGTTATTTTATTATTATTATTATTAAACATGTTCCAAAAATGGTATGCATTTTTTTGAAATCATATGTATAATACAATTGGGCAGAACACTCATCAACATTTATTGATTTATTTCATCCACGATTGATGCCGACCTCAAATAATATCCTTTCATTCCAATCGTGTCAACATCAGATCTGTTGTACGAGGTCTTTCGGAGTGTTATACCGCGTGGTTTGGCTTCTGATGCCATCATAAGCTAAATAACACGCTACATCACTCCGAAAGACCTTATATAACTGATACGAAGAACCGCGAAAGCTTCAAAACAAAAACATCAGATCTATATGTTATTTATAGTTAGTTTTAACATTGTGGAGGTTTAAAGACGTTGTAATTTCTTTTATCAAACACTGTTTATTTCACTTTTTATAACAGTATAACCCTACTGGTTTCAAGGCTTTCACATCATCCTCAGGGTAGCACAAACAAGACTGAATTATGGTATACGCTTCTAACGGTAAACATTCGGGTTGGGGACTGTGGGGGAAGGTATAGAGGAGACAACCTCAGCGAGCAGTGGCGAGATTCTTGGAATATATGTGTTTTCCAGATGTTCACCCCGATGCACTAACTTAGAAATTTCTAGGGCCTCTAATCTGTCCAATTTATTTCCGTTACTACTGATATGTAAGAATTTGGTTTCATCGATAGAAAATGTATAATTTTCACGGTGACAATGATTAGCGATTTCAGAATAAATTAGAGGATTTGTTAAGGCAGATTTGTGTTCACGAAATGTCTTTTCAAATTATATTTCTGTCTTTCCTATATAGAAGTTATCACAGTCGGCACACAAAAAAGTTTATACACACCACGGTTTCTAAGTATTCCATTTTTGCCTTTCCCGTTAAATAAGAGTCTCCGGAGATTAAAATTCGTGTAAAAAGCTGTGACTTGGATTTTTTTTGGTTATTTCGTATATATATTTTTTTATAAATAGGACTTTACTCCATTTATAGGTATGCTTATAGGTGTCGTTAAATATATAATCTTGTATGAGATTTTTTTTTGTTTTATTTTTGCCCTGGAAAAAATTGATTCATTTTTAAAAAATAAATTTATTTATTTATATTTATTTAACACTTTTATTACAAATATAATCTGGCGGGATTGTTGCCAGGCGGTAATCTCTTCCAACCAACCAGATAACAGGATAATAAATTTTATAATGACATAATTTATGAAAAAAACAATTGATAATTTAAAGACGACATACAAATTAAACGGATTTGCGTATGTTACCTTTCATTTGTCATGTCCTCAGTAAACTAGGCGTTTACCTGTATCGTACTGAGGACAAAACATACTGTGTTATTATAAATAACCATATTATTTATTGATCAGATTTTAGTGTCTCGGTCTATATTTTAAGTTACTAAATAATATGTTTGCAAAGGTGTGATATACAATAAGAATGTCGCCGGTTCGACCCCTGCACTGTGCTACTCCCCTCGAACGACACAGACACTTTTTCCGCTTAGTAGTTCGAGGGTATAAGGATACCAATGACTTCGGTCAAATATGTACTTTAAAAAAAAAACAATGATTAAAGTTTTTTTATCGGCCATTCTACGCCATATACCAGTGTTAGGATCGAGAGATTCACAGTTTCATTCTGACATGAGAGAACGTGAAATGCCGGCCTGTGAATCAATCTGCATGAAGGTTTTGTATGATGTCCCTGTATTCCTAATGAAACGTATAGGATGATATTAATGATATAAAAACATTCAAGATTATTTTGGACATAAATTTATATACGCGTAAAATAATTCTCAAAAATTAATGCATGATTTGAGGATTAATTTATATACGTATTTATTTAAACATTTCAATGAACAATGTACTATTTGGCGAGTTTCCAATCTGATTTGATTATAAGCTTTTGTTCATTTTCTATATATTATATTAACGTGTCCTCAGTGAGATACAGGCAAAAGCCTACTTTACTGGAGACACGAAAAATGAAAAGCAACAAATCCAGATCCATTAAAAGTGTGTGTCCGAATTAAATTACCTGTTGTTTTTTCGCAAATTATGTATATTTCTTGTCATGTATAATACGAGGCATATCCAGAAAGTAAGTGTACTGAATTTTTGTAGGTTACAATTTTTTTTATTTAAACAAAAAAATTACGCGGTTACCGTAGTACATATGTAAGCTATTTTTCGAAATAGTCGCCATTCCTCTCAATGCAGGTGGTGAAGCGGGGTATCAACTTTTTGATGCCTTCCTCGAAGTAGTTTCCCGCCAACCCCTCCGTCCACTTCTCCACCTCCTCCTTTACCTCCTCGTCGGTTGAAAACCTTTTTCCACCCATGTGCAGCTTCAGGGAGGTGAAGAGATAGTAATCTGAAGGTGCTAGGTCAGGGGAATGCGCGGGATGGTTCAGGACATCCCATTTAAACGAGACGAGTAGTTCCTTCGTGGCGTTGGCCGTGTGTGATCTGGCATTGTCGTGTAGCAGGCAGACTCCCTTTGTCAGCATGCCTCTCCTCTTGTTCTGAATCGCCCTCCGCAATTTTTTTAGGGTCTCACAGTATCTTGCAGAGTTGATGGTCTCCCCTTGAGGCATATATTCAATTAAAATTATGCCTTGACAGTCCCAAAACACGGATGCCATGATTTCCTTGGCTGAAATTGTGGTTTTGAACTTTTTGGCGGAGGGTGAAGAGGGGTGACGTGACCGTTTTTAAACTCGCGACACCACTTGTACACACTCGTACGATTCATAGCTTTATCACCATATGCAGTTTTCACCTCATTATAAACCTCAACCGGAGGTTTTCCCTTCCAAACGAGATAACGGATGACGCCGCGTATATCGCACTTGGCGGGAGATTGGATTGACATTTTTCACGAAACGTGTTGTCGCGTCGACACTTCTCAACGTACTGACTTCGAACTGGTCTCGTTGCGGAGGAGAAGGGTCAGGCTACACGGAAGTGTAGCCAACATGTCGAAAATAAAATCCATCCGGTCGTGAGAGGCTCAGTACACTTACTTTCTTGATACGCATAGTATAATACAAAAATTAAAAAAAAAATGTGACAGTCAATTTCTTTCTACCAATTCCTTTATAATAATTTCCTCCTATTTGGTAAGACACCTGTCTCTCAACTCGAGGTTGCATGTTCGATTTCCGTTTGTACCCATTTTTTTAAAAATATTTAATTCTGGTTTTCATTATCTTTTTGAATGGCTTAAACCAATTTTTATATGGCTATAAAACCACCAGGTTGTACTGTATACAACGAAACTAGACACCAACCTCAGAATAACAATTAATCAACAAAATCCCTCGGTGTTTTTATTAACAAATATATTTCTTTAAACATGTGGAGATACGAGAAAGCATCCAATCTAATGGCCGGAGCCACCACCTGCCCTATTCTTGCACTCAACTTATATATACTTTTTTTGTAATATTTTTAATCTGCCTATAATAGTGGGATGGAGCCTGAATCAGACAGTCTTTGAGGAGAGTCTGCTGTCTAAACGGCGCTATATATTATTATTATAAATGAAATATAAACTCGCTATATTTTTGTGGACATCACATCCTCGATGTCATTTACGTACATACGATTTGATTTGTGTACAATTTCCAGAGAACCTTCGATACCGTGTCCCATCACGGCGACAAGATAGGACTCGCATTAAGTACAGGGCCTGGCCCTGTGTTCTATTTTTGGCGAGCGGCTGTCAGGGCAACTATTGATTGGAGTTATTTTGGGAACACCTTCTATTTCTGGCGCCGCGCAGCCCCCGCCTTAGCCCGCGCCATTCCCTCCCATCCTAAACGCACGCACCGTGTCCTCGCCCTCGCTGGGTTGAGGGGATCCCCCTCCGGCGCATGGCGGCTCTCTCGAGTCTTGTGGGAGTCCCACTGTAACCCATTATTCAATATCCTACGTCACAGCACAGGGGTGGCGCTGTACACAGGGACCTGGGCTCTAACTTCTCATAACAGGATCAGTATACCTTAATACATTTTAAATTTAGATTAATTCATATTAATGAGAATTAAGTTCACTAAAAATTATGTTATCAAAAGGATATTAAATAAGCTTTGATTAAAAGGCAATTTATATAACAACAACATTTGTGATACACTTCAAGAACTTTAGGGAATGTTTTATTAATTAAATTTAACCTCCTTAGACCAGAATTCATTCTAAGGCTTTAAAAAAATCTTGATTGTGAGTGTATTATTTACACTAAATACAACATTATGTCGTATTAGTATCGAAAGATGGCGTCCAAAACGTTCCAAGTCGATAATGTAGTTTCCTACACTTCATTTGTTACCAGAAAAAATAAATATGCCACAAAGCTATTTACAAAATGTACATGAATTTCTATGTCCATTATAATTGACACCAGGTCTGAACAGGTTAAAAATAATTTGTTTGGATTTTAGCTATAAAAGTATCAAGATAAGAAAATCGTTTCATAACTTTTACTAAGTATTTGAATACTTATAATTAAGACGTATTTTCTGTGTAATTTATGTATTTATTTAATTCGGGGAAGTTCTTAAACAAAGGCAACAGCCATTACTTACCCATCTTCACACTCGCAAAATCAATACAGTTTATCTTTTTCTCATTTATTTAGTTTTTTTTGTTGCTTTAATTTTTAAATTTATCTTAGTTGGAACCTTGGGATGATACCTAATTACATAGAGCCTTAATTTGATTAAAATGGCGTTGAGGCGAATTGGTTCACTGACTACCGTCATTATACTGCATCATATTATTATTTTCTACAAAATTAGTGAACAATATCACCATGTTCTGGACAATATCACCATGTTGCCTGAACAATATCACCATGTTCTGGATATAATCGTATAAACGGTCTCAATATTTTTTTCATGTTCCTTGCATTAAAATTAAAAAACATATTTGAATTTTATTTTTGTTTCCTTGTTATGAATATTTTCTTTATTTGTAAAAAAAGCATAATTAAATAAAATCCATAATTCATAAGACCGATAAATTATTTAATTCTCAACTCGTCAGATTTCGCTAATTGAAAAAAAATCTTGGTCGAAAGCTTTATACGTATTTATACTTGGATTCTACCTATATATTGTCGATCTGGGTACAATTTTTATGATTGCTCAAAAAATACACTGATTGTGGGAATAACGGAGTTTTATTGTATTGTATTGCGCTTTCGTTGTATATAGTACAACCTAGCGAGTTTATTGTCAAGTAGCAATCTCTTATAACCAATAAGAAAGATGATAAGACTTCTTCTTCTCCCTGGCTCCATCCCAACTCATTGTCTGCGAAGACTGTTGGAGTCAGCTCTCCTCGTCCTCAGGTTGTATGCTCTTCTGTCCCGGACTACGTCCCCCAACCCGTGCCTCTGCATCAGGTTATCTTTTTGCACCACCTATGAATTCTTTGGTCTTCCTCTGGTTGTTATTCGAGGAAGATCCATGGAGATTGCCTAGTTCACAATGTGATCGGTTGATCTGTGTCCAACGTGCCCATACCATCTCAATCGCCTCTCCTCCATCTTACTGTTGATGTCTGTAACACCTAGGCTTACACGAATACGTGAGCTTTTTATTTTGTCTCTTAGCTTGTTATTTTGTCTCCCACCATGCTCCTCATACCTCCGCGCGGTGACCGACGGGCAACGGGCTTGAGGGTGAAGTTGATGGTAACCAATCCGTCAGGGGATCCTTAAAGTGCGGCTAAAGTGAGAAGCAGTGAGCGTCTGTCTCGCATGCTAGCGGCGGCTCACAAATGGTGGGTGTGGCAACTCGACATATTCGGGTACTAGTCACATACATCATCACTAATGGGTATCCAGGCTCATTAGATTAATCCGATAATGGGGCATTACATGAACAATGACAGCGGATACAGCCCTAGTTAGTTGGGCCAATCTGGTTCCACGTCCGATGATAAAAACTCAGTTAAACAAATATGATAAGATACCGCGATGACAAGACAGATAGGTACCCTTTAAAAAATGGGTACCACACATATATAACTAACTGTTGCTGCAATTTTTACGGCCATCTGCATCAATCCACAGAGCACATTCTGTGGTACTGCGATGAAAATCGAATCAGTAATTTCCGAAGGTAACTCCACTTAGCCTTACATCGGTTCATCTTCGAGCTGATTGCCTACTTCAATCTAGTGGCGTCAAAGGATAGTTTTGTTGCATTTGATTTTTTCTGTGAAAGTACTGGCAACTTGCTGGGCTGTTTGAACTCCAGGCCTTTAGCCTCTTTATAAAAAAATGTGCTGTAAGTAATTTCCCTTTCACCATGATGTCGGACCATAAGTCCGTCGTCACTACTATTCTTTTCACACTCAGGTGTGTCGCTACCAAAGGAGTCCCTTTGGGCAGTTCCTTCTTCGTCACTATGTGACGTCGGGTTGATAAAAAAAATAAAGGAGATTTCGATCTTCTGGTATAGATATCTTCTGGCAATATAAGACTAGCTCCGTCCTTGGCATGCTTTAAGAAGCGATTGAAAAAACTCTTAATTTCTAGTCAGTAAAATAACGTGTTTCATTCCTGATTTTTCTTTTTGTTTCCTCTCCACCATCCTTTCTTTCCCTTTTGATTGATGATATCTCACTTTATATGAGAAATAATGTTCGGGTGACTGTCCGTCTTTGTGAGGTTCGTGGGCATGTTCTCACGTATATGTTTATGGATTTCGTGGGGATGGATAGTCATTTGAATGATTTATGCGACCACGTAACTTGCTTCATTTACGTTTGTCTGGTTGGTTGGAAGAGATTGCCGCCTGGCAATAAGCCCACCAGATTGTATTGCAATAAAAGTGTTAAATAAATAAATAGATCGCGCTGGATGGAGACTTATTTTGTCCCCCATAACAGTATAGGTAGAAGTGGGATCGAACTGTTAGACATGATCCAAAAAATCACATACAATTTTCCAAATAATACTCGTATTTATCTACATTTTTACAGAGCATTCATTAATATGCATTCTTCCACGGTCGATGCCGACCTCTAAATAATATACTACTTTTTTTTTAAATTCGTATTGTATTACGTTATATAAAATACCACCTGACTTTTTTATTGTCATGTAGGCATCTCTTACAACCAACAAGAAGCATATTAAAGATGTCTAAAGTGAAAATCTTTATTAAAAAATGTATATCAACGGGATTCGATCCTGGATCAGAAGATAGCTTTCTTACCAACTAGGTCACGAGATCGTCATATAAACTGTAGGTATGTCATTTTTCTCTCTGGTGAAAAAAAAAGTTGATTTTCAATTCAAAGTAGGAATAAAATGCAATGTATAATATGTTAAATCTAGAGTTTTTCAAAATATTTAGAGCGGGTTTTAATTATTCGCTTGCTTGCCACACGTTTAATTCTCATCTTATTGTAAATATTAATTTAGTTATAAACTTTGTAATTTAGTTCTAAAGTAGTTTCACTCCATATTATCTCACTAAATAATAGTATTCTTGGGCCGAGTTGCTTTTGTATATCAACTACGGACGCGGCAAGAAAGTGCGCTGATGTCGCTCAAGTGAATAGAACTAACGAGATCATTTGAAGTGGACATCACTTGACACTGGCGTATACTTCTTCATATATAGGAGTTCACGGCCATTATTCTCTCATAGAGAAAAAAGATTCCTGACGAACTCATTTACTGTGGCGTAGGTCCTGTAGAAAAGATAACGGCGCTGTCTCAGTGATGATGCACTATGTCCGAATAGTATTATATATGTATGTGGTGCTCGGTTTATTTCCGACTTAGATGACCTGATTCCAAAATAAATTTTATTACAACGCTTCATGTATTATTTGCATACGAGTTATATATTTATGAAAGTTTAACTATTTATATCAATGAGAACATTCTACGAATATAAAATTAACATAAACAAACATTGATACATTCACATAAATATGATTAGTATTGTTTCACATATTAAAGTGGAGGTCACAAACGACTAAAATACTACAGAGAAGTCCACCGACAAGATTCTTGGCCTTCTTCCGCATGTATAGATCTGGGGACGATAAAAATGCAGTACTCAACGCATATGAGATGGTACAGCTCTTTTCTTTAGTAAATAGTTATGAATCTCGAACCTGTATTCATAGTATTTGTAACCGCCGCAGCAAGTTGGGTGGATAATAGAAAATACATTTCTGGTTCGACATTCGATAAGCTATCCCTCATGATCGATTATGATTATCAGCCACCCTGTGTATGAAAGGCGTCTGTGCTTTTGTTAGTTTATTGTGTGCAAACTGATGCAATTAAACTCAGAATTCTGATAGCAAGTCAATTAAAGGGGCATTTTACTCTAGAGGCATGAATTTCGGGCGTTTTTTCAGACTAAATAAAAAAATAAAAAAAACATTTTTCGTTATAATTTTTTTACAGTTTGTTTGTTGATGATTTGAGAATGTACAAAAAAAATATTCAAGATGTTATCAGCTGTTCGTAAAAAAGGGTGTAAGTTGGTCGACATGATCGGAACCCTTTCATAAATTTGAAAACAAAAATCACACACAGTTTCTTGATAAAAAATAATGTCGTTATAGTTGGTACCAAAAATATTGTAAAATGGCGGTTGTCTGAAAAAAATTTCATTTTTTTACGTTTTTTCAAATTTAAAAAAAAACTTTTCAATTTAACAAGGTAGGAACGGTGGAAGAACATCTATTAAAGTTTCATACCAAATTTGAAGACAATTGTTTAAATAAAACTTAAGATTTTATGTCGACCAGGTCAAAAAAAGTAGTTTCGAGAAAAACGCGTTTTAAGTTTTGAGATTATTGTCTGAATCATTCCGATGTGGCGTAATTGCTGCCTCATTTATAGCTATAACTTCGTAAATATTGAGAATTTTAAAATTTTCTTTTGAGAACATATTTTTCAAGGTTTAAACTTTAATAACATGCAAAAAAAAAACGATTTTTTTTTCAAATTTCTAGAGTAGAATACTCCCTTAAACTATCAAGACGATCGGCAGGTTTAATATACATCATTTCGTCAGACAGTTTTATACAGCACAATTTTTGTGTTGCTTAACATCACTATAAGAATTTATGATAATCAGTAAAATACATTGATATGTAAACTGGTTTAAGAGTAAAACTAGTCCGGAATTTAATCTACGGTGCCCGCTTGCTTAGCGTAAATACTAGCCATCAAACTACGGCCTCCGACATTCCGGAATCCTCGTAATGAAGAGTTGTTGGACATTTTAATGTGGTTGGTAAGATTATGATGCGATTCATATATTATGTTATGAATATGACTTTGGGATTTTAAAATGTGTAAGGGTACGAATCTTCTCCCTGGCTCCATCCCAACTCACTATCTGTGAAGACTGTTGGGGTCAGCTCTCCTCGTCCTCAGGTTGTATGATCTTCTTAACACCTAGACTTCCTCGAATGCGTGAGCTTTTTATTTTGTCTCTTAAGGACACACCAGCTGACCATCTTAGCATGCGCATTTCAGCAGTTTATATTTGCCTGGAGTAAGAGTTATACATCGTCCATCATTCGGAGCCATAGAGGAGTGCGGTTCTGACAATCGTTTGGTATACTTTTCCTTTTAACTTTACTGGGATTTTCGGATCACATAGAACTCCCGTCATTGATCTAAACTTCATCCATCCCACACTAATTCTATGTGTTACATCTGCTGCACATCCTCCATCGCTATGGATGAGTGACCCAAGATACTTAAAGGAGTCACAATTTGGTAATGTTTCTCCATCCATTTGCATTACGGGAGTGATAGCATTCGTGTTCTCGAATGGTAGGTACAGATACTCTGTTTTCTTTCTGTTCAGTCTCAATCCATTGTCCTCCAAGATTCTTCTCCACCTTTCCAGACTATTTTGCAGGTCTTCGTGTTTTTCACTTATTAATACGATATCGTCTGCAAATAGTAGGATCTTTAGGAGAGGATCTTTACGAATGCGCAGTATAAATATAACAATTGAATTTTATTAATATTTAGAACAAATATATGAAATTTATGATAAAAGAAATGAGATGATTTCGTCACAGGCCTTGCCTAGTGAAAACGAAATAGTGGGTTTATACGCTTTATTATATACTTGTAGTCGTCGGTTTACTATTCCATTAAATTTATTTAAATTGTTAACGTTGTACTGTGATAAAATTTAAAAAAAAACGAAGAATTGAGAGGCCGTCAATTTATCCTTAACAAATCGGAAAAAATTGATATCGCGGATAAAAAATAAATTGAAATTTTTTTAAGTACGAATATCTCTTTTTATGCGCCACCATTGTGAATCGTTATTCCTCTGTTTCTAGTTTGAACCAGTAACTTGGCTTATGTCAAGTTTTCATTTCATCGTCTGTCTTCCAACGCTTCTTTGTCCAGTCCATGGTCTTTGTTTTGGAACCTTACATTCTCATTAACCATTACCACTTGTTCTTTGTGATCAGTTTGTTAATATCTTGGGCCGAATTTATTTCTCTAACTTCTCTGTTAGTTACTCTGTCTCGCATGGAAATGCTGAGCATGATACAGCTGTGCAACTTACATTTTATATTTGACATATTTCGTAATGTTCCACGTTTCTATTGTGCATGTAATTTTTGGCAGTGCACGCTGCTTGAACGTACGAGTATTATTAATAATAAAATGATAATTTATGTAGCGTCGTTTAGAGAGCAAACGCTCCTAAAAGGCGCTCTAACTAAGGATTCGAATACAATCATAAATTTTGATAAGACCTCCCAAAAAGGATTGTCTGTCAGTGTTTCATAAGGCCTCGGCCACACAAGTAGGAGCCTCGCTTGATGCTTAAAGCTATATTGCGAGCTAGGCGACATATCCTAGCGAACCAACGTACCGCATACTGCCGCAGTGGCCACACTGCACGCTTCGCGCCACGTTGCATAACGATTAGTCATCGAGTGAATCTCCTAGTGAACATGCGTGTTGGTTAATTTACAAGATGGTGGAAGTTTTAATGACAGCTGTGTGTAAAAGGGAGCCTTTGTGGAACCCGTCGAGCAAATTATAGAAAAATTTACCTGTAATAAAATCACTTTGGAATGAAGTTGCACAGAAAGTAAATAAAAATGGTAAGTTATAATGAAATTGGTTAGCTTTGAGAGTGCCATCGTGTGTTGACTCAACCGCTCCCAACTGTCAAATGAATTTGTGCGTAGCACTTTGGTGTGGCCAGGCATGAAGTCACCTAGTATATAAGTCACGTTAAACCTAGCTTAGCACCTAAAGAATCACTTTGGTGGGGCCTCGGCATAAGGATGCACCCGCCACTCATATATTTGACACTAGGAAGCAGAGGATTTCCCCCACAGGACTAATAATGGCAAAAGCCTTATCACTATACCTCACCCTATTAGATTAATTCGAATAACCAATTTATTAGATAAAAAAGAAATTGACCTCAAATTTCTTATTTTCTCCGAATGAACATCTATTAGACACAGATTCGAAAGATACAATGGAGACATCCTATTTGTGGGCTTGACTACAATAAGACAAAGTTTGAAATTTATCCATTCGCGACACTTAGCCAGTGTAGACTTTTTAAAAGCGGACCAATATAGCAATTTTCTGATTACCTCGCAGCTACATTGAAAACAGACTGGAGTCTAGAAATAGGTGAATCAGGCAAACCAGAATAAAAAGAGGCATTAGAAAAGGATATTTGATCGTAGGACATCGCTCAATCAGTCAGAAGACGAACTCTCTCATTTGTAACGTAATCGAAAAACTGAACACAATTAATATTGGAGATTTTTTCTCTTGAGCTTCTGTAACACATTAAGATTTAGTGCTGGAAAGCAATATGGAGAGTCAAAGGTGCAGAGGTACATCATATATAGGCTGAAGCAACCAGTTGAAGAGTGGTATGGATAAGCTCAGCGGAGTGATGGAAGGACTGAAGAAAAATGTACACGACATACAATAATTTCAGTATGTATAACGTTCCTCAGCATTT
The DNA here is from genome assembly GCA_949825065.1 of Odontocerum albicorne. Classification (NCBI taxonomy): domain Eukaryota; kingdom Metazoa; phylum Arthropoda; class Insecta; order Trichoptera; family Odontoceridae; genus Odontocerum; species Odontocerum albicorne. The sequence continues at coordinate 38,299,048 of OX463845.1, read as the reverse complement.
AGATCACGACGCAGAAGAAGAAGCAATGTAAGAAGAATACAGGTACCAAACAACTGACACTTCACCTTCAAATTTAAGGTTAAAAGTTCCATATTTCTTATCCTGATGGGTTATTTATCAGTGAGACCCAGAAACGATGGCATCCAAATGTTTAAATTTACCAACTTTGTACACAAATCAGGACATTATTTACATATATACAGAAGGATGTTTTTGTCAGGGTATTATATCGGTTCTGTGTACTCTGCATTTCCACGATAGGTTGGTGAAGCGTATGATATAAGTTACCCACAAAGTCTCCTAACAAAGCGATATCATCAGCGTATCATCAGCATGACATGATATGTAATTTTATGTGTACATAGCATGAAAAACAAGACCACAAAAATACAGGTAATAGAATATGGACATTCTATCTATATGGATCTGAGTTTATTGTATTTCATTTGTCGTACCCCTAGTAAACTAGGTTTGTTTTCCTGTATGTTGCTGATGAAAACATGAAAAAAGTAGTTGATTTTTTAGCGATTATTGATAACCTATTTCATAAACTATCATCAACTTGATAAGTTGCGAGACCTAATTATAAATATATACCACGTGAATCAACCCTAGGTGTACTTTATTATTTATGGCATTGGTAATATCTAAACCAGCAATGGTTAAACTTTTACCTAGGTGAGCCATATTCTATCAGACAGAAGCCGTCGTCAGCCAGAGGACACAAACAATTAAAATAAATACAGTTACATAAATGAAACGATTGATATATTTATTATAAATCAATAATCCAATTATATACTCGAAAATCAGTTACAATTAATTAAAAAATAATCAGTGTGAAAAATAAGGCTGCTTTATATCATACAAATTTTTTTGCATTTCAGGCTGTATTTTTACTGTAAACATCCTTAACCCTTCCTTCCCTGTGATGTGTAATTAGTACACATTGCTTCTAAAAACTTGAATATCTCTATAAATATTATAAACACCGGGTTCATATTTTAGGTATTTCTCCGTAATACATTTAAGCATTGAATGAAAAAAAATATATTAATAATAATTAGTACTTATCGGAGGAAGATTCTGCGCAAAATATATGGCCCCATTTGCAATAACGGAGAATGGCGTATCAGGTATAATCAGGAGCTGTACGGTCTGTATGGAGACCCTACCATAACACAAGAGATTTTAATTGGGAGACTCAGGTGGGCTGGACACGTGCAGCGAATGAGTGAGGAAGACATTCCGAGAAGGCTCTTGAATGGCACACCGGGGGGTCGAAGAAAGCCAGGAAGGCCGAAGCTTCGATGGCTGGATGGTGTCAATAGGGATGCGCAGCTCATTGGCATCCAGAACTGGCGAACAGCAGCACAGGACCGCCAGTCATGGAGGCGTGCTTTAAAGGAGGCCAAGACCCGACCTGGGTTGTAGAGCCATTGTTGATTGATTGATGATTGACTTATCGGCCACATCAGAGATATTTTGTGAAAATCGGGAATAAATTCACCAATACAATCAAACGTGTGCCAGTGTGTGACGTAGGTATATTCATTCTAAAAATCAGCTATGGGTGAGGAAGCGACGCTATTCATGTCTCACTCTCCCTCTACTTCGGTATATCGGAACGCAAGAATAGAATCTCAGTTTGCAGTTGTGTTTCTTCCTTCGAGGTATAACATACACAGTGTTAGTCCGTCTCAGTCGCTCTAGTGCATTCATCTGAGGTGGTATTTTTGCCCGTTTTGTGAACGTCAGCCGATGTTTTTTTCATGTTTTCAGCAATTAAATTTCAATTATTATCATTTTTTACTTCAAATTTAATTAATTTAAGCGATTGGCTATGAATATTCTTATTTTTCCAATTTTAAATCGCTCATTTTTACATGTGTATTCAATAAACATCACTGGAACGGGCGGATTTTTTTAGCACAGGAAGGGAAAGGTTAATATCGCACAGAAATTAGTTAATTTTGATCTGGTTAGGTTTTTATGGATATTCATTAACATACATAGAAAGTTTGTTCACATAAATAAATTGAAGCAAATATAACATTAATTTCTAATAGTTTCAAATAAATTTATTTCTGTGTTTAGATTTTTATAAAAAATAGATATATTTTCTTTCGTGTGTACAATCCGACGTGGTAGAGAAAGACCAAGGAAGTACAGTTGGATCAAATGTATTATATTTTGAAAGAAAGAAACGTAAAATTCATAATTTTAGGAGTTGTATAAGAAGACGTATTAATGTAGAAGAGGCAAAGGATATGTGTTGGGAAAGGAAAGCCTGGCGCTCTGTCCTTTCTGCTTACCCCAACAGGGAAATAGCGTGATGGTATGTATGTATGATAAGTAGCATAAATATTGATTTTAAACGCGAAGCCTCAATCATTGAAAACGAAGATAATGCCACGCTCTCCAATATGCCCGCGTCAACAATTCGGATATATTGAGGGGTGACATACGAATAAATGTCTTTGGAGGCTTTCACAAGGGGGTGTTCTCCTGTATAATGCTGATATATTTTAATGACTTTTAAAATGCTTCTGATATTTTAATTTGACAAAAGCGTCTATGGAGTGACTTCGATCACTAAATGAAGCTGTGAAAATGAATTTCTCGTATTTTTCGATATCGTCGCAAAAATTTACTGATATCGCCGCAAAAAAAAACTAATTTTATTTATTCGTGTAGTACCCCTCAACATATTCAAATTGGTGATGGGGGGGCATGTTGGAGACTATGTTATATTTGTCCCCAGCAGTCGAACCTTAGGGTTAAGAGTTACTTTACTATTCCAGTAGCTCATGCCTATGCATGTAACTCGCAGTTCACTAACGTACGTGTTGGAACTACTACCCCACATGTGCAGGTACAGTTCTCGTACACGTCAACGCGTGCTAGTATTTTTACCAGATAAACTCAAACTATACTGGAAACCTTTTTTAATTTTTATTTGGTACCATGGGGAGTGGAACCCGAAACCTCAATAGCAATACAAACATTTAAACAACTAGGCTATAAAAGTTGTCACAAAATTCAAAATATGATAACTTATTTTTGAAAAATGGGTTAATAGTAAAAATCAACGTACTCCTATTCAAAAGTGAAACTCTAAATTCCATTAATTTTTCATTAACGTAAAAAATACTTTATTGTGATGTTAGATTTAAAACTTGGATTATATTACATTTTTGATGAATGCAGTATAGCCTAGTGGATTTACTACCGTGGGACAATCTCTCCCAAACAACTATAAAAATGTTTTTATCTGGGTACCAATGTGAAGCGAGTCTGCAACCTTCGGCTTGGAAGACAGACATCTTACCAACTAGGCCACGAAGAAAGACCTGCCAATGAAATATATTTTATTTTAATATATCACACAAAAAAATAACTCTTTCAAAAGTTTTTATTGTTTAAAAAAAATAGCTTGAGAAAGGCGTTTTACCAACTAGAGTTTTACCAACAATGAAATTTATTTTATCACAATATACCACAGAAAAATATGAAAGTTTAAAAAGATTTTATTTAAAAAAATAATCATTATAAATATACATATATTTTAGAAACACACAGTAAATCTTAAAATATTATTCTATCTAAAATAACGTGAACTTATAGTTTGTACTTTATACGACGATATATGTAAATTTAAACATGAAACTGAAACAACTTAAAAATAGTTAAAAACATTTAACACGTACACAGGCAAACATATTAAAAGTGATGAAAAGTTTATTTAGAAACAATCCGGAGTTATAATGACTCACCTAGATTAACAGAGTGCCGAAGAAATTATTGCTGATGAATAAGTAAATTTTCGTTTGAACGCGATATAAACAATGAAATCAGTTATTCGACTTGTTACCCGGCAAACACTGGAACTATGCATGATGGGGTACCGAACATTTCTCTGTATTTACGCCGCGGCGTACACTACAATAAACACGTTTAAACTCCGCACCTCCTCTCGAGAGGGAACACTGCACAATACCAGCACGCGGCCGTTTCCACCCGGTGTTTATATACTCGTGAGCCACCCACCTTCTGCACCCTCCCCTCTCTTGATCACAAAATACTGACGTCAGCAAGTCAGGGGCAGGGGTGTTTTCTCGTGTTTATTTGTTTCTGAATATATATTGTGTTATCGACCTTTTCAGCGTTATGAAATATTAAACAATAATTTTATTTCAGGGGTTTCAGGAAAATTTCCTGAAATTATCGCTTATTTTCAGATCATATCGTTATTATAAAATAAGTCTTTTTGTTAAAATAAATAAATATTTTGCGTTTATTGTTTGTATTGTATTAGACTTTAACTGTATACAGTATAACCTGGCGGGTTTATTGAGAACAGGAGTGGAACCTTTTTAAAAAAAATGGGTTCCAACAGGAATCGAACTTACAACGCCCAGGATGGAAGACAGGTGGCTTACCAACTAGGTAATTTATTATATAAACATTTTCTTTATATTTAAAACAAGCTGGTGGGTTTATTGTCATGCCATCTTGTCTATCCAACCAGAAATGTTCATTGCAATATTTTCTATCTATCTATAAAGATGTAAAAACCAGACTAAAATTCGTTTTTAGAACGTTTGGGTTCCAACAGTGATTAATTAATTAATTAAATCTACAACATGTAGCTTGGAAGATAGATGTCTTACTAACATAGCTACGGAGGCTATCTAGTCAGGTTTTCCTAGTCATCCGGATAAAATAAAAAAAAACAGCATGTTGAAAAATACATGTCACGTTATTGATCGTGATTATTATTGTAAATTTTAAATTCTTTAGAAAAATATACTTGCTCTTTTTAAGTTTAAATTATTGATAAGTAAGAAAATAAAAAATAAACGTTTTTAAAGTTCTATATCCTTTATTTATTTACTCAGTGGCAGCTGTTTCGCCATACGATGGCCATATCAATCCGTTTGAAAAGGCCATTTTATGACAAAACGGTTGTCACTGAGAAATTTAATAAAATACGAGTATATAGAACAATCAAAGCGTTTAATTTTAATTTTCCTAATTAAAACTGGAGTTCCATAAATTAAATATCGACTCTATCAATTATTGATAATATATCATATATAAAATACATTTGAGTGCCCTCTACCCAACTTATGATAAATGCAAAATTGAAATTCTTCTTTCATGGTACCGTACAATATATCCGAATTTGAGATTCGGACATATTGAAGAGCGTGACCGGGAGACAATAATGTTTTTCGCTTTAGTGATTGTTTCCTTGGGTTAAGAATCCCTAAATAGATACGAAACTCGTGGTTCATCACAGCAGGTGCTAGATTTAAGGGATGATAATAAATGGACATTGAATTTGTTTGAAAGGACCGCATTATAAGAGGGGTTTAACATTAAGCTCCTCTGAATTAGCAGCCACAATTAATGGTTTCCGATGCATCGTTAGATAAATATCCGGTTCTATTATCGTTGTTTATTCTTTTTCGTCAGAAATTAAACGTTTCGCTGTACAAGAAATGATCAATTGACTACATGAAGCTGTGAAAATGAATACGGAATGAAGTGATTAGGAATTAATGTGAACTTAAGGCTGATGTGTTGAATAAGATGAAAAAGAGCACTCTGAGATTGTTTGGGCACGTGGAACGAATGAATGAAGAAAGGCTAACAAAATAAATATACAGTACACATATAAGTCGTGATAGAAGAAGACCAGGAAAGTATGGTTGGATCAAATTAATTATATTTTAAAAGAAGTAAATATAAAAAGTCAAATAAATTATAGGAGCTGTATAGGAAGGTTCATCATGTACAGTACCCGGTGGTAAGTAATACACATCGGACTTAAGAAAGAGACTGTCGCTTTATAGAACGTCGTCTCTGTCGCACGATGCGCTAACAGTCCGTGCGACAGAGACGATCCTCTACAAAGCGACAGTCTCTTTCTTAAGCCCGGTGTGTATTACTTACCGCCGGGTATGTGTACCCTAATTAGAAACTCTAATGTTATCTCTTCTCTGCCCACCCCGACAGGGAGGCGGCGTTATAATATGTATTTGTGTAAAATGGTCTAAGAGTTAAAACCTGTCCGGAATTTAATCCGCCAGGAATCGAACCTGAGGGGTCCGCTTGCTTAGCATGAATGCCAACCGATAATAATACAATAAGGTATATATTGTAAAGAAAAGTGATAAACGAGAATATTGTTATATGTATAGGTGTGTTGTATATACCGTATAGGGCGACCCTGATTATAAGGCGACCCCTATTTTTTATCTGCTTTTTAGAGAAAAAAACATTTCCCTCACCATTATAACATAATGAAAAATAAAACTCGAATATGAGTCGACCCCCTATTTACGTGTTGCCTTTTTAAATAAAAAAAACTTCGTCTTATAGTCGGGCTAATACGGTACTCGTAATTTGAAATTGACATATCGACACCAGAGTGACGTATCTACAGAATACAGCAATCGAATTTTTACGTCACCAAGGGTTGTTTCCCACGTCGAGCCCGGGCCTATTGTGCAATGTTTATATAAGATGTGACGAATATTGCGTCACATCTTATATAAACATTTCGTCACATCTATCTGAGTATTCATTCATACGGATCTTTATAGTATCTGTATCAATTACATCACACCACGTCCCTTGCAGAATAAACAGAGAGAACAGACCTCCAAACTTTTCCATACAAGCGCAAAACTTTCGCCTCCTCCACAAACTTTTCACTTTACATATTATATACATACCATCACGCCGTCTCCGTGTCGGGGTACACAGAGAGGAGAGATTGTCAGAATTTCTTATCGTAACACACATAATTCCCCTCTAGCACATTGTCATTTAGTTCCTACAATTTATCTGACTTTATATATTTCTTTTTTTCAAAACATCATACACTTGATCAAACCATATTTTCCTTGGTCTTCCTCTACCATGCCTTCCATTCACATTATAACTATATCATACATATATTTGTTTTTTTCTCACTTTACCTTTTTTCAAAATCTGGCCCATTTGATCTACCCACGTTTTCCTTAGTCTACCTCTTTCACGCACACTTTGCTTTTCTGACTTGTATACTCGCTTAGTCCTTCATTCTCTCGACATTTTCAAACCATCTTAAAGCTCCTTTCTTAAAACATCAATTTTATCCATATATTCATTTTTTATGACTTCATTCCGTTTTCTTTTATATATTGAAACCACATATTTTTATAGTGCACACATTTCTACAGCATTAATTTTACTTTTATTATTCTTCTGTCAAATCCAAGTTTCCCTTTCATACATCAAAGTGGGCACCAATATACTTATATGTATTTTTTTTTAATTTAATTAGTTTTCGACTCAGCTCCGTGGTTGTATATTCTATTGAATGGTCCGTTAACCTTGTTTCTTGTCAATGTGGGTGTTAGTGAGGATGTATCCCCTATTATAAAGGCATTCACTTTTCCTCTTTAAGAATTTAATTCATTTGTCGTGTCACGTTTATCTAAACTCCTTGCACCTTTTATACAACTAATAAAGAATAATTTGTAAAGCTTTTCATATGATTCATTCAGTCTACATGGCCGAAATTTCTTTCATTTCTCATTTTTTCCTCATTCTTTATATTATCATATATTGTTTTCCCGCGCATTCTCCCATTTCTAATGCTTTTCTTACTTTCATCACACATTTAAGTTTCGATTGCATATTCTAATGTTGAGACTTAGATTTCATTAAAAGCAGCCAGCTTGTCTTCTTTTGAAGTGTTCCAGTCGATAAGCATATTGTATTGCCCTGCATTCACGCTGTTGCCTACTGTTACTCTATTTTCAATATTGCACTCGCGCTATTATCCGATGTGAACACATTATACTTCATTGTAATTTATTTTATCAAACACTGTTCATTCTACTTTTTGTAATGGTATAACCCTACCGGTTTCAAGGCTTTCACCTCATCATCAGGAGAGCACAAACAAGAGAGTCTTGTGAATAAACAGTGTTTGATTAAACAAAAAGTGGAATAAACAGTGTTTGATAAAACAAATTACAATGTCTTTAAACCTCCACAATATTAATGCCTTTACTATAAATAATACATTATACAATAATAACATACATATCAAGGTACAATATAAAATTTCCTCAGCTTAGTCAACTCTTAAAACAACTTAATATCTCATCAAACTCATTAATATTAAGGTTTATTCCGGATTTATACCATATTACTACCTTGATCACAAAGTTTTAGGACCGGCCACCGTGTGGCGCTGTCAGTCACCCGATTGGAATTCTTTTTTTTTTTGTTAGGTTACCACATCTATCATTGACACTTCCCTCCAAATTCCAGCGTCATAGCTTGACATTTGTAAAAGTTACGCTGTACTGAGTACATCTACCTTTGTGCGTGTTTTTTATTTTTTACAAGTTTGAAAATGGCATCAACTGTGCATCAACGAGTTTGCATTAAATTTTGTGTGAAAAACGGATTTAACGGTCCGCAGACTTTGGAAATATTGGAGAAGTGTGTTTCGGTGGCACGAACGCTTCAGAAGTGGTCGTGAGTCGGTCGAGGATGACGAACGCAGTGGCAGTCGAAAATCGATGAAAACATCGATAAAATCAAATAAATGTTGGCCGAAAACCGCAAATTGACCATCAGGCAGAGGACTTGAACATCGCTTATGGATCTGCTCAAGACATTTTGGTTAGTGATTTGGGCCTCAGACGTGTCGCTGCAAAACTGGTGCCGAAACACCTCAATTTCATGCAAAAAAAGGACCGCGTTGAAATCGCGAAAGACATGATTTCGATGAATTTTTACCAAAAACAACACGAATACTATCCAGCAGCCTTCGAATTCACCTGATCTGGTGTCCCTGCGACTTTTCCCTGTTCAACCAAGTTAAAAAATCGTTTCGCGGAACGCGTTACAGCACGCGAAAGGATGTCATGAAAAAATCGAAGAAGGCTCTGATGGACATACCGAAAATTGAGTACCAGCGGTGTTTCGAGGATTGGATTAAGCGCTGGCGTAAGTGCGTTGCAGTGGATGGGGGAGTACTTAGAAGGGGACCATATCGATTTAGATGAATAAACTTGTATTTTCGATTTTATGAATAAAGTCCTAAAACTTTTTGATCAAGGTAGTATATTTGTTACGGTTATGTATTTTTTTTTCAATACATATAATCACGCTATGTCCCTTTCGGGGTAGGCAGTGAAAACAGAGTTCCACACATTTCTATCCAAGCACACAACTTTTGCCTCCTCCACATTCAAATATCCCGTCATGCACAATCATTCATTATTCATTCTTATTAGCTTACTTTCTTTCAAAGTCTGATTAATTTGATCCCCCCACGTTTTCATGTATCTCTCTTCCACACATACCCCGCCCTTCTAGATTGTATACTAGCTTAGTCATTCTTTCGTTATCCATTATCTCCACATGTCCAATCCATCTTAAAGCTCCTTACCATTTACGTCACGGAGGGATAACTCATTATATCAAACAAACACTCGTTTTATTTCGTTAGGAATACAAGGCTAACACAAAATACTATATGTTGGACCGTATTTCAGTACTGCATGTCAATTCAATACTTTAAAAGTTTCTACATACCCCAATTTTCAAAACGCGCCCACGCTGTCCAGACATGTTGACCCGATGTCGTTTGAAAGGTTGTTAGTTCAAGGATATAAAAAACGTAAAACATAGAATGAAACAAAAAAAAACTATTTTCAATATAGTCAAAACGTTTTCAGGAATAATTAATTTATCAATATCACTTGTATCGGATGCATGCGTAACTCAAAAACATATGATTTATTTTGTTTGTATGATATGTAAAAATATAATACCGTGTAGAGTGGGTTTCACGATAGTTTGCACTGCTAGTCTAGGATGACCATATTTAAATTTATTTTGTAATATATTATTATATATTTAATATTGTCTATTCCAATAAAATACTTACTTGCCATAATAATAATATAGTATCAGATTGAGGTATGTACCTAATGACAATAATGAAATCAATGGTCAACGTAAAATCAAATTATTTATTCAATACGCAAAGGAAACACAATAAATACTAAGACCAATTAATCGTCGCTTGAATTGATATTTAATAAAAATTGATTGAGATCAGTAATACTGTCCACAGCTACTTTATTTTCCCAGTATTTAAATTCCATTTCCTGTACATGCCGGCAAACATTACTCCACTCGCCACTCGAAATCAAAGAAACCTCTTTGACCAACCTTTCGACAGAACTCAACGTCATATCAGTGTTTCTAGAGCCTACATATCCCTTGATAGAAGCCCCAACCTTTTCTATTGGGTTGAGATCTGGATGGTAGGGTGGAAGCCGTGAAACATCGTGTCTATTATTCTGAAATAACCTATCGATGGCGTATTCCTTGAATACACTTTTGTGCCTTAAGATTAACCGATATAATTCTGGCTTAAGCATTTCACTTGAAAAAGGGATACTCGTCTGAGTCAGCCATTGAATCATATCGGCTTTCTTGGAATTTGATGTTGGTGCAGGATTCATTACTTTAGTATGGTATGAAGCGTTATCAATTTCCACCACAGACCTCGGTTCTAAGTTGGGAATAAGTTTTCCGTAAGCCATTTCTGATAACATATTTGTCATCATGGTAGTCTTCGGTTTTTTTTTTGTGAGATTTGTATATGAGTAGACCATTAGGTATGAAATCTTTTTCACTTCCAGCATGTAAAATAATGAAACGGGATCCCTTTGAAATGGGCTTTCGAAGTCCCTCTTCAGATTCATCGCTCCATGCTCTCGATGACACGTGGCTAGTATGAACATATGTTTCATCCGTGTATACGATTCTTCTATCTGCTTCTCGGTATTGTTTGACTGCTCTTAAATATGATATTCTTTTAAATACTATGTCTGGTTTTTCCCTCAAAATATTAAAATTATCTTGCGTTGCATGCCAGCGAAATCCAATTTTTTTATTATTCTTCTCAGAGTTGACTCAGATCCATTGAAATTAATTGATTTTTGTAACACTGGAAATAATTTTGAGATTGTAGGCAACATTTTTTCCTTAATATGAATTACACATTCATCAAAACTGTTTATAGATACTTTTTGTCGATTTTTCGTTTTTTTTTGAGACCTAATGGCATCTCCTTTTCCGTTTTTTGTTAAAGGAAGATGTTATCGTTTTAATAGTTCTTGGCGATGGCGATACCCCAGTTGCCATCGGAACTTCGTTAATAAGAATCATTCTCTGAAAAAAAGGGAAAAAATATTATTAAAACTTCTTGATAAAAAATGTTTGTACACAAAAACATAAACAATTTCATATACCTAGCCGAAAATTATTATTATATATCTAATATGGCATAAATTTATATGATCGCAAGCTAAACTGATATTGTATTATTATCAATTTAATACATTATCTTTTAAAAATAAATTAAACTTAACTTTTTTTATTGTATTAGGTATTTATAAATATTGTAAAAATTTAACTACTCCTACACAGAAGAATAAATAAAAATCATGAATATTTACCTCCTCACTAGTGTCCCGTCATTTCTTGATGTAATTATATACATTCAAAACCACTTCTTTGTCTGTCCACACAATTCTCATCATTTTCCTAACTTCGTAACTTCAGACATTATGGTCACCGTATTTTTCGTCAAATAAACACTACGCGCGCACGCTTCAAACGTCAGTTAAACGCATCAACCAACCACGGCAAAGATATTTACAAATACACTGACACGTTTTGTATATTACGCACTAAACTTGTCAATGTGTTAAAAAGTGCAAACTCTCATGACATTCACTCTACCTATTGTTATGTTATGCGTGGCCTTCGCAATAAGTTTCTATGAAAAGTCGGTCGGCCCATGCAAGCGAAAAACGCGCGAGATACATATTATCTCGCAAGCCATGACGGCATACACGGGCGAATATAGCTTACGATAAGCGATTGACTGCACATAAGGAACGGAAAACGTCAATTGTGTTTTTACTTACGACCAACTTCTACCTGCTAATGAGGAATCTCTTCACCCTGCTACTTTTCACCGGAAAAGCGTAAAGTACACCGAAATCTCTGAGTATTGAGCGGCGGCCATCCACCTATAGTATTTTAGTCTTTGTACCGGTGCCGTATACCACTGAACAAAACTTCCGAGTTTTGTTCTCAAAACGTGTAACACTTTGGATTTTACTTATTCGTCGCATTTGAAAATTTTCCACGCAAATCTAATTTCAGTTTCGAAAATAAAAAATAATCACTAGGGGGCAAGTCGGCGAGTGATTCAATTCATGGAAACCACAGTGTTGAATGGCAGCGTTTGCAACCACAGAAGTGTGCAATGGTGCATTGTCGTGTAATAATATCACGCCTCGTGACAGCTTTTCTAGGCGTTTTGTTTTTATGACATCCTTTAATTTGTACATTCATGACGCATACTCGCCTGTGACCGTAAAGTTTGTTTATTTGAAACCAATTCGTAGAATTCTCTGGCAATACGAAAAATATAATGCCATTTTTTTTTTTCGCTTGTTTCATATTGGCCTTTTAGGCCCGTGGTGATCCCGGGCGGTGCCATTCCATCGAGCCCCTTTCAACAGAGGATCATGATGCAAAACCATAGTTTTATCCCCGTGGCAATTGGCTCAATTATTTCTTTTCCTTTTCCATCGCAGAGCATTAAAAATTATCGCAACATTCAACACGTCGTTACCTTTGAACAACGCTCAAAAGTTTTGACATCCATCTTGCGCTCACCTTATTGATGCTAAGATGATCTTGTGGAATTCGAAGCACTGTGGTTTTGGAAAGCCCTTACTTTGCTGCTGTTTCTTTTGATTTTAGTCTTCTATCTTGCAGCACTTACTTTTGCACTAATGCAACTGTTTCCGGGGTGAGTCTCCTCTGCTGGTCTGCCTTGTCTAGAGTCATCTTCAATCAATTTTCTGCCAAACTAAAACTGTTTACCCTGAACTTTCACTGTGGAATATGACGGAAAAGATTATCTGTAGACAGCATTAAACCATCGTTTAATTCCTACCGGGCTTTTCCTTCTTTTGAAAGAAACTTAATAACTGCGCGATATTTAATTTTTAACATTTCAGAAATAACGAAACAACACGCCTTCCATCGGCTCTAGTTGATACACTAACTACATTTAGAAGTAACATCAGCTTGTACAAACCAGTAGTAATAATGTGTCGAGAATACAATGCGGTAGCTGATTCGGATGTGGACATATTTAGTTCAACATTGTTCGACTTTAGGAGAATATTGGCTAAATCGATTGAGAAATGAATATTTAATTTTTTGTTTCCATATATTGTATTGTATTACACTTTCGTTGTATACAGTACAACCTGGTGGGCTTATCGGCTTGTGGCAATCTCTTCCAACATATCAGAAATATGTTAAAGTGAAAAGTAGATTGGAATCCTTTTTAAAAAATCTGGGTTCGAATGGGATTTGAACCTGCAACCTCCGGGTTGGGAGACAGCCGTCTTACCAACTAGGCCACGGAGGTCGTTCGTATATTGTACGACCCTTCCTAAATAACTCGGTGTTCCGATGTATGATCTTTTGATATTAAAGTTTAAAACAAATAATTTCAAGTTACGCGTATTGACAGGATCTTGCGACTGTCCGAGTTTCTGGTTTGTCACCGCGCTAACCGCTAGTATCGTAGTTTCCAAACAATTCCCTCAGCTGATATTTGGGAGCGAACTTTGTGCTGTAATAGCCTATTCAACTTGTTGCTGAGCAAGACACGTAAATAGGAAGGAACTTTGTTTTACTGAATTTCTTCTTTTTCTAGATCTTGCGATCTCTTTAAACAGGATTTCAGTTTTGGTCCTGTGACGAAGATGTCCAATTTTCTCTCCATCTCTTTGGTGGATGTCCCGGTGGTCGACGACCCTCTGGAATCTCGTGCATTACAATCTTAGGTATTCTCGCAGGGTCCATCCTCTCAACGTGGTCCCTCCAGAATCGTCTTCTCTGCCTACTTCCTCAATGTTAAAACTTCTGTGGATTTCCTCATTAGGTATCCTATCTCTGAGGGTTCTACCTACGATAGGCCGCAGTGTTTTCATTTCTGTTGTTCTGAGGTGTTTCGTTCTTACAGTCTACTTTTTTTTTTACTGAATTTACTTTGTTTACATTAACTGACACCAAAAATTACAAAGAGGTTATCCCTGACTAGCTCAATTCGGGATTTAATCTTTCTTTGTTTTACTAGAACAGTACTCTATTTCTCAAGGTTCGATAGGGTGGTTGGTTACAGAATCGCCGTTGCTCCTAGGGATGGGGATATACAATAAAACACGTACAGCTGTAGTTTAAAATGAATTATATTTCAAGACCCCACCGGTACAGCAGGTCACAAAGAATTACAACTTCCAGAGTTATCTTACTCTTTAACATGCGAATACCATAAAGGATGGATCGCCAGGTTTAATTTAACCAGCACATAAAAACAATTGGGCAATACTGCAAGGACTACGTTGTAGACACAATACAAGAATGTATAGACCCTCTGTGCGCGTATTAGTCAGAATTTACAAATGGAATCACCAGTTAGACAGGTCTAATACGATGAATTATAGCTACCTTCTTTCGGTGAGTTCTCACACAATACGATCTTTGATATAATTAAAGATTCTAGAGTCCAGCATATGCGTACAAAGACCGTCATCATATATGAACAAGCCACCCACCTATACACGAATCACCGGCTTCCGGAGTGTAGGATGAGTCGTCGTCTATGTACAGGCAAGTCTGGCCTGTACTGCTCTCTTGAAGCGTCCGGAATGGCAGATCGTACCGGAGCAGATGGTTATGAAAATGGGCAGACACTCGGCCCAATGACAGAAATGCCTTTCGGCTAGTGCAAATGCTTAACGAGTCTTGCGTGAGACTCCTAAATCACTTCCACGATCTCACGTGGGAGCTCCTTGCAAGTACATGGTAGGTGATCGTAACATGGGAGATATGGTCTCTCGTGAATATTAGTGCATGAGGTTTTCACCTTTATAAGGAGCACGCCTCTTAATGAAGACGCAGACCAACTCGATCCTTGAACTACGAAAAATTGGTATCTCCGAATGGACTGCTCACTTTTCTTTAAAGTTTACGTAATTAATTTACATAAACTCTGAAGTGTTTCTCTTAAAGAAAAATGGTAATCGGTTCTTAAATATTACTTTCAATATCGTGACAATAGTCCTTTCGTAAAATATAAAGCAAAAAAACCGCGAGAGATTCTGGCATAGTAACGCCTCGAGACAGAATGATCAATGCCAAAATGGCCCTTAGCGACCGCATATATGATATACCCTCACTCAAGCCCGCAAAAATAAAAACAGACTGGTACTGCCTAGTACGGCATGATCTTTGAACACATGTCCTCAAGGATTCTAACAACTAATTCCATTCCTTGCGGATAAGTAAAAATCAATCACGCGTTAATAATGAACCAATCCCGATAATCCACGCGAGCCCCAACTAACAGTCGAGGCGTGCGGGACGAAGAGCATCCCCCCAACCGATTTCCTAACAGTTTAATATCCGATATTCACAGGGCGATAAGAAAAATGCTTTACCCTTTTCACGGTGAACGTGCGCTATCGGGTGGACACAATTTTTATAATGAAATAATCCTAACAATTGTATTTTTTATTTCTATTTATACACATATTTGTTTCATTAGTATTTCTCAATTAAGCTCTTTTCATCTTATTCAACACATCAGCCTTAAATTCATATTCATCCCTAATCACTTCATTCCATATTCTGTTATGTATGCATTGTGATCCCATATATTCTTCTCAGTTCACACATTTCTACATCATTATCCTTTCGGTATTTTCCACGTCCACATTTCAATCCATATATTTAAGTTGGCACTAAAATACTGTTGTGAACTATCATTTTAGCAGATTTTAGTACTGTCTAGTTCGAGTGTACATATTTTAGTGCTCCATAGACTTTGTTTCCTGTCGTTAGATGCCGTTCAATATCTCTCTTTACTCTTCCATCATCTGAGAAAATACTACCCAAACAGCAGATTTCCTCAATTTGCTCCAATCTTTCATTGCCCACTCATATATCACATTTACTTTTCCATTCAAACTTTTCTAACATATGACTTTGCATTTTGCAATACATTTTTACGCAAAGAGAAAATCTGATTCAGAGCTTCCTCTTCTACTTAATAAGTCACTCTGAGCATCCCACATTTTCTTTTCAGTCTTTCTTCTCACTCTTTCTATCAAAAAAATTCCATACTACTCAGCAAACAAATGGGTCTGTAATTGCCACACTCCATTTATGCACCCTTACCTTTATATAACGGAACTATCACAGATTCCCAATATTTGTTAAATTGTTGGTGCACTGAGTTTGAGACATAGCAGAGGACCACGGTGTTCAGCATTGCGCACACGATAAAGAAATAATATTTTGTTTCCAAGTTTCATTCATATAATAGGTAAAGCGGAAAGTAATGACAATTTTTTTTGATGCGACAAAAAATGGATTTAAACAAAAACTGTACAATATTATTCCGTTAAATAATTACCGTTGTTACCGATGATCTTCTTCCACAGAATAGGCAGTTTTTTAATACCTTATTCGTATAATTCTGGCGGTTTTTCGGTAAAATATGACTCCAAGTGATTTTGGACTAGTTCGAAATTCGTAGATTTTTTGTCTCGAAGGGAATGTTCCATCGACCTAAAAAGACAGTAATCCAAAGGTGCAATATCAGGTGAATATGGTGGATGCTGCAGAACTTCTAAATCTAGCTCTCTTATTTTGTCCTGCGTAATCCTTGCTGTGTGTGGTCTTACATTATCATGTTGTAGAATTCTTCTCTGATTCTTTACTAAAACTGATCATTTTTTAAGCAGTTCTGCCTTTAATCTTTCGATTTGGGCACAATACACATCTGCTGTAACAGTCTGACCAGATTTTAGTAATTTATAATGAATAACTTCCAAAATATCCAACTTCCAAAATATCCAAGAGTCAATATCGGCTGAGGGGTAGACACAGCTACCTGATTTGTCGAAAACCAATGTTTTTTGTTTTTTTTTCTCCTCGGATTGGTGTAAAGGACCCACTTCTCATCCCCAGTAATAAATTTTCTAAGAAATGGATCAGTTTCATATCTGAAGAGTGAAGATGAACAGATTGTTATTCGTTGTTCCATGGCCGTTGAAGAAAGTTCGTGCGGCTCCCAATTTCCTTGTCTATTTTGTTTTCCGAGCCTTTTCAAATAGTTCTTCACTGTTGTTCATGGACAATCAATATCTTGTGACAATTCCTTGATGGTTTTACGCGGATCGGACCTCACTAATGAATTTAAAGTGTCATCATCGATTTTAAGAGGTCTTCCTATTTTTGGTTTGTCCTTCGATTCCCTTTCACAACTTTCAATTTTTTGAAACCATCTTTGGCACTTCCGAGGATTCAAGATGTCTCTATAAATATCGCAGATGGTCTGGGTAGCTTATTTTAACTTCAATCCTTTATCGAATAAAAACAGCATAAAATACCGCAAATTTGTCTCTTCAATCTCTGGCTTTTGCAGTTTTGTACTTTGGACCAAAACCAAAAAAAAACATCAAAACAGAAAGGATATTAATCGAGCTTCAAAACGATACCAACCACGACGTATTAACCCAACGGTAACTGGTGGCAAACTGGTTTCAACGTGACGCCTAATGAAAATTGTCATTACTTTCCGCTTTACCTATTATTTGCTCGCTCTTTTTTACTATAACAAAGATTATTTTGTATAGAAACACATGGAAATCAATAAAATTTTACGACTTCTTATGCCTTAGTTTTCACTATAATCAAGATTGGTATTCGCAAGTTCAAATATTCAGGTTGATAAAGTAAATATTATTTTAATAAAGTAATTCATTATACATACATGGTTTGTGATATTTGATATAATTAACATGTGTTATTGAGAGATAAAAATTCAAAAATTAAACACATCTTCTAAAGTGGAGTCACAAACTGAATCAAATATTCCGATACGATGAGCTTTTTCAGTTTGATGTTGAGTATTTCTACTGTTGTGGCAATGAGTGCGATATGACTTGTGAATTGGTGCAATTAGCACTTTGGTGGAGACTTCAGCTTGCTGTAGACATTTATCTAGTTTGTTTGAGTTTGATACTGATTTTTTTATATTGGCAGTACTACATTCCAAATTTTCTATAGGTTCCTCGTAAGTATTAACTTTGCATATATCTGATTCAAGAGCTTCTGGTTCTAAGTATTTTGTCCATTTCGATCTAACAGAAGAAAATGGTTTAGATTCAGACTTAACATTAAAAGGAACATTGTTCTCTATGTTCTCAGGAATTTCAATAAAGTTACAAACATAAGTCTCACTGTGTGAATAACTTTCTGATGATGAATTGGAACTTACAATGTTGGCCTTTTCAGTTTTCATTTGTGTAACAGGAACAGGTTCTGTATCTTTATTTTGTTTATGTTTATAATATTTTCTTCTTTTACTTGGTTTTTCTAAAACATATTTTATATCTTTATCTGAATTAATGCAATCTGATTCGATGTTACTAGTATCTTCAGGAACATCTAAAAACTGTGCCCATTTAGATGAAGTACAGATTTGACTGGGAACATTTTCTACAAAAGTTTCAGCTTCCGTTGGATAAGTTGACAAATCGTGAGATTCTGTCATGTTTTCTTGCTTTACCATCCGTAATTCATTGAGTTTTTGAACATGCAACCTACAATCTTTAGCTGAAGCTTCGCCAAAAACATGTTTCAATGATTGTCTAACTCCACACATCTTACAATCCCATTTTTTTATTTTTTTGACAATGTGAACCTGAAAAAAAATCAAGAATAATTTCAGTAAACAAATAACTAATTAAAAAAATACATGGATCAAATAAGTAGAATGATTTAATACACATATGAATGGAACTAATTGTCCAAATGCCTAGCTGGAAAAAATACAAAAAAATTTGGAGAATTTTTTGATAGAACAAAGGGTGATTATCCAAAATATGCAAACCATATTGAACTATACAATTATAGAATACTTGAAAAAAGAAGGCAAGAGTCCATCGTGTTATTTTTAATAAAAGTGCTGTAATGTAGTTTCAACTGTCCTTCAATATTAGAGATACTCAGATTTTATGTCCCCGTTAATTGCAACTGTGAAGAAGAAATTTTCCTCTACTCTATGTACCAACTTACAAACCCATATTATCATAGAACAGGGGTCGGCAACCTTTTAGCTGTGGTGTGCCAAGCCACTCTACCAATATGATTCAGGGTGCCGCCTTAATTCTAAATTATATAATGGGGTTCTAGAGGAGAAGAATTTTATACCAAATTTATCTTTTAAACATATTTATTAAAAAATAACATAAAATTCTAACATAAATTAAAAAAATTTAATGCGAACCTTGTCCCTGCACATTTTTGCTTAATATTTCAATATCAGGGGTATAATTTGTGACTTTTAATTTCACACAAGATTCTGAATGTTCAGTTGTTAAACGACTTCTTTGTGGACTCAAAATATGTTTCATGTGAGAAAAAATTTGTTCACAGAGATATGTGGAACCAAAAGCGGAAAGGAGAGCACATGCAATTTTCTTTAAACAATTAAATCTTTCCGGCAATGACATCCAACAATTTAATATAGCAGTCGATTTTTCCATAGAGTCATCTTCCAGATTTTTTCGTAATTCCTTAAATTTTGTTTTCCATAATTCTGAAGATATTAGTTCGATAAGTTCCATTTCAAAATTATCAACATTCATCCACTCAAAAATTGAAAAATCAAACGGGACTATTAATGGATCTATTAAATCTGGTTTTATGAGGAAGGAAAATATAGGCACATGAGCTTCAAAGTCTTTGCATCTTCTGGAAAATTCATCTTTAAGTGCTTCAACATAGGTTTTAAGTTCATCTTTGTCTATGGTCGATTTATTTGCAAGCGCTTTAACATTTGGGAAGTATTTGTAGGTACTAGTATTAATATCACATAAAAATATATTTAATTTTGTAGCAAATCCTGTCCAATATTCAAAAAGTTCGAGCACAGTTTGGCGCTTTCCTTGCAATCTTAAGTTTAGTTCATTGAGATGTTTAGTTATATCAGTCAGAAACATCAATTTGCATAACCATTCTTTATCGTTCAATTCGGGGAAATGTTGTTCCTTTTCATTAAGAAAAACTTTAATGTGTTCCAGACATGACACAAACTTATTCAAGACATTGCCTCGACTAAGCCAACGAACATGGCTGTATAAGGGGAGGTCAACATATTCACTTTCTATTTCTTCTAAAAGAGATTTAAATTGCCTGTGTGTCAATGAAGAGCGAGACACTATGAAATTAACTATTTTAACAGTGTTCATTACAGGAATTAAGCGCTGTGACGAAATTTTGGCAACTAAACTTTCCTGGTGTATTATACAATGGAAGTTCAATATTTTATGTCCAATATGATTTTCAAGAAGTTTGACAAATCCTCTATCCTTGCCAACCATTGCAGGTGCGCCGTCAGTAGTTACACAAAATATTTTTTTGATATTAATGTTCTTGCTGTCAAAACAATTTATGAATGAAGCAAGAATATCCTGCCCCTTAGTTGTCCCAGACAGAGGAATCAAATTGCACAATTCTTCATAAACTTGACCTTTATCACAATACCGTGCAAATACTGCAAGCCGCGCAATATCATTTACATCGGTACTTTCATCAACAGCGACGCTAAATGCAACAGCTTCTTGTAATCCAGAATTCTGTTTTGTTGTTACATTGTCTGCCATTTCAGTTATTCTTCTTTCAATTGTTCGCGCAGAAGCCGGTATTTCTCGAATTCGGGATAATATGGTTTGTTGGTTAGGTAAATCGCTAAACAACTTTTCAGCACTTTTTATAAAGATTTCCTTTATATATTCCCCATCTGTAAAGGGTTTGCCTTTGGCAGCTATGCAATGAGCAATTGCGAAGCTGCATTCCGTCGCTTTAGGCTTCGTTCCAGTTATTCCACAAAAAAAAGTTACTTGTTTCTTATAACCAGAAACAGCTCTCTTTATAGTTTCACATTTCTCATCGTTGCTATTAAATGTGGACTGATGTTTGGTTTGGAAATGTCTTTGTACACTTGACGTGCGGCATACGACACTTTCGCGACATACCGCACATACAGCACGATCCTTTTGTTGTATAAATCCATATTCATTCGTCCAATAGTCTTGAAACCCGCGAACATTTAGTTTTTGTTTCTTACCCTCCATTTGATTAAATATGGATGAATTATAACAAATATTAAACCAATAAGATACAAGTCTTCACAAAAAAGTTAGAACGGAAAGTAACGACCAGTATTAAACGAAATGCAAGTTTAACTGGTATTACAGGCAAATGGTGCGCAGTAGCAAAACGAGAAAGAGAGGGGCGAATGTCATTCCGGCTTGAACATACGTGAAGTCCGCTTCGATAACTAGTCGGCGCTACGCATGTTTCATCCCTTTTACTCCGAATGCGCTCTCACTCACCCTTCGCGCAGATTTTCGTGACATTGGCGAGCCACGTTAGATAAATAATTATAATTAAACATTTTCTCTTATTTAAAAATCACTTCGTCTCGATATTTTCGCGATTTCCCTGATTATTTGTAGAGTGCCATTCAGAACCCCATCGCGTGCCAAGCCTGGCACGCGTGCCATAGGTTGCCGACGCCTGTCATAGAATATTGGGATTTTATAATCATAAAAAAGGCCACTAAAATAACATGTAGGGATTTTATAATAATAAAAAGGGCACTACAAAAGTAACTCGTTTTGCGAATGTAAACAGCATATCAGGATTTTATTTTAAAAAAAAGGACAGCTAAATAACCTTACTTTTTTAATAAATTTAAATGACAACTTTCATGCTACATGACAATATTTCAAAACATATTGATGAAACATTTTTATTACAAAATATAACATAAACACCCCCAGAATTATTATAAATATTTTTTTTTCGTTTGTTCTCTGAATCTCTACCCACTTACTAAGCATTAAAAATCTGCAAATATAAAAATAATGTACTTTTTTTCTTCAGTTTGATTTTAAAATTCGGAAATCGCAGACCGGGAGTCAGAATTACAGTTTATAAATCGAGACATTGTCACCGAAATCCGGACGTCTGCTTCGGAACTCTTGCTATAATTTTTAAGGTTAAATATAAATCAAACGTAAACATTTTGCCTGTTTGCATTTATATAACAATATCTACAGTAAACCTGAGATCAGAGACAAAGTCCTGATAAATGATATTAGAATGACATAAGTTGTTACATTGCATTTTCACTCAAATCTGCAAATCAAATAACACGTACATGTTTAACTAATATTGGTCACGGTTTTGGATTAAGGATGTTTAAGATATAAAGCAGGGAAAATCGGAAATACTTTTGAGTTTTTTACCTGAAAAGTCTCACACTGAAAACATTGAACAACGTGAAATCTTTGAGACATCTTTAACTATTGGTAAACTAAATATTTTTTTATTAAAAAGCACGAAAGTATGTTCTCGAATAGTGACCGCCACAGATTACTATGTATTATCACTAACAGATTAACTAAGTGGCTATGTTTACGTATTATCTCGAGCTGTGCTGAAGACGTTTGAATTTGACAGTTGACATAAACAATTTGACCATAAACATCAATATTCTATGAAAATCGTTTGCTATCACAATGGCATCAGGCTGCACTCACAATAATTTCAATGAATAAAAAACCTAAAAAAATAATATTATATCGATAAGAGCACTTTGAGGTAATTTGGACACATTATATGAGTGGCCGACGAAAGACTGACTTAACGAATACAAATACAATGCGAAATGAGTGGGAGTCCTGGTAAAAAATGGCTGAGAAAAATATAGTTGAACCAATGTGAATAGCATTTAGATGCATGAAAGGTTAGGTATGAGAATACATATATGGATGTGGAGGATATGAAGGAATCTTCACACAACTTATGTAAGCCAACGCCTTCCTATCCTTACACTCAATTTACATTTATTTATTTTGTAATATTTTTAATATGTTAATAATAATGGGTTCGAATCCCAAGTTACAGCACCCTTGAGTATAGTATACCCTCTAAACAGTGCTAAATACATTGCCATTTCATTATTGCTACGCTGATAGATGATCATTTGCTTGATTCCGCATGGAGATAGAATGATGGTAACGTCCAGATCCAAGTTTATACTATTACGAAGAAAAAATATATAGAAAGGAAGCTGAATTTCAATCCCTTTCTAAAGGGAAAAAAGATTCAGGCTGGATTCCCACTTAAATCACTCTCAAGCTGCAAACGGTTTATCCATCTGAGTAGTTGTGCTTCATTTTTGGAATCTGATTGAGCTGTACCTAAACTTTATTTTTATTCATCATATTTATAAACTTTCTACTCATAAATAATCCCAATGCCGCAAAAACTCCTAATAAGATTATGGAGGAGCTGAACATATTTATGTGTACTTCACTTCGAGAAAATGTTCATGTCCTTGGTTTGCGTGTAAACACTTGGAAGACGAAGTGACCGGGACAAAGTATATTTGTAAACACTAGAAAGACGAAGCGGCTCACAAGACAAACTATATTTCATTAAACAATTCTTAATCTTGTCATTTTACCATGCCTCAAGAGAGAAGACTTTTCATCTTTGAAAACATGTCTCATGAGGATTATGTATCCTGTACCACCGGACGAATACGATGATAATTAATCACTGTCAAGCCATATGCCAATTTAGAGTTACAATTTATTATTGTAGTATTGTAAAAAAATAGGGGAGAAATAGACGACAAGTGGAATGTGGCAATGTTGAAGTAAATTTTAATTAATTTTTAGTACTCATAAATCCACAGTAAATTCATGGAAATCTGGGCTAAACTTTTGTTCTTAATATTTCACGAAATTGAATAATTCTTTAGGCTAGACAGAAATATGACGAATTACAATGCGTGAATATTATAAAATTAACTTAAGGCTCTATATTGATTTACAGTTACTATAAAACTATACCATGCTCATGGATGAGACCGTTTGAATAAATTACTCGGTCAATTTGTTGTCAATACATAAGGTGGTGACCCTATTAATCAATAAAAATGCTTGCATATTTTTTTATCACTGATCATTCTGAAGTTCTTACAAGAAAACTTGAAGTATGAATGCATCTGCTCCTTACACGTTTTGAAGTGGTTTTTTTGTATATGATTAGCTCTATGATCGTTTATTGTCTATGTTTACCGTTTGAAAATATTGTAACTTTTGAACGTTCAAATCTAGATCGTGTTTGTTTTGATACATTCGCTTATATTATATATTCATTAAGTGTTAGTTTTCTG
The DNA here is from genome assembly GCA_949825065.1 of Odontocerum albicorne. Taxonomy (NCBI): domain Eukaryota; kingdom Metazoa; phylum Arthropoda; class Insecta; order Trichoptera; family Odontoceridae; genus Odontocerum; species Odontocerum albicorne. The sequence continues at coordinate 38,274,597 of OX463845.1, read as the reverse complement.
TGTATGAAATTGTATTAACTGTGGTGTTTATTTCGAAGGTATTATAGCCGGTTTAACATAAAATGGTTTCATGAAATGCTAAATAACGAATGTCATCGAAAATTGAACATATCTCTTGTATAAAGAGAATTCATTTATTTAACTTTTTTCATATCGAACTTGTTAAATATTTTTTACTTACCGTCTAGTATTGTTATTCTAACTAAACAACTATTTTTATCGAATTTTTCATTCCTTAGTCAAGAGTTATGATATGTTATGGAGCCTTTTGCACCACTTGACATTTTGATGATCAAAGAGATAAATATATTACCTAACGCGTGTCTATGTAAGGAATCAATAATAAAAATGGAATATTATATACGTATACACACTTATCTCAAAAGCTATCGTATAATATTTACAAAACAAACTTGACGTGTCTCTTGTGTCATAGTACCAAGTGATTGCAAATGATATTGAACTCTCTATAAAGGGATCTTCAACACAAAAAAAAACTGTCAGTGATGTTAGTCCCTTCCTTACCTTGTACTGAATTACACTTGTATACAGTACAACTTGGTGAGCTTATTGTCATGTCGCAATATCTTCCTACCAACCATAAATATGTTAAAGAGGCCTAAAGTGAAAACCAGACTAGATAGACAGGCGTCTTATCAACTATACTTAAGAAATTGTAGCACAGTTCCTGTAACAGTTCACAAATTTGCCCCAATACAACCTTGTAAGAACGTTCAGTAATTTTAATTATTTTATCAACTTTAATATAAGCCTCAATTCTAATAAATAGCAAGTTATTTAGGTAAATACATTGCATAAAACTAACAATAATGACAAATTAATACATCTTGTTACAAATTAGCAAAAAATGTGGCAGTTTGTTAAAATCAAATAATATTTGGTGACGTTTGTCTAAAGTCACTATGTTAGTCTGCATTAACTAGGGATGGGGTATTCGATGATTGGATTTTCGATTTTTTTATACCTAAAATTAAATGTTCGTAATTAGTATTAATTCATAGTGGATCTTGGCCTATTTAAAGATAGATACAAATCATACAATACATTAGAAAGTCAGTATAATGATGATTAGGAATTAAAACGTCAGTTTAGAGAAAAACAACTTTTCGATTTATAAAAAAACTATTCGATTTGTAAAAAAAAACGATTTTACCCCATCCCTTTGAGACATGACGTTTGAAACGTCACAGGAACCATCCTACATTTTCCCAAGTATAACCAACGGAGTTCGTCTTTTAGTCTGACTGTAAATTTAATTTGTCTATTCTTGATAAGTTTTTGATTTTTTTGTAATATTTTTAATCTTTCAATAAGAATGGGTTCGAGTACCGACTTAAAGCACCCTCGACATGGAGTCTGCTCTCTATCGAATCGAATTTGGGGCACCCTTACAGTTTAGAGTTAATTCCAGCCTTTAGAACACGGCTGCTGACATTTCTCAATTACAGTGATAATGAGTAAATAATTTGAATCCTGTCCGAATGTCAAGAAAGTTTTTTCTTCCATTGCCATATCAGGTATCTCTGCATAAGTAATCACTAGAATAAAGCCTCTCTATTTTGAGCTAGAAGAATCTGTTCTACAACACACTATACTCTAGTCCAGTCCCTAATGTTGCAAAGTCAAGACATCTGTTTTTCGGCACCTATTCAACTTTCCGCTTGATGACATGTATAAAATTTCATACAAGGAACTTCAAACTGTAATGAGGATATTGGAGTTCCTCACTTAGTCTGTCCAAGGTGTCTTTAGCATTCCTCTGTGTATCCACATTTTAAGCGCCTCCAATTGATTCAATATACCTTTAGGGTCCATGTCTTAAATCCATGGAGTAGAATTGACCATTTACAGCACTTAAACACCCTCTTTTTCAATTTTAAATATCATTGTAGAAGAATGATCTCATACTCTAGAATTATTAGCTTAAATTATGGTTTTTCTCTTTTCAATCATGCTCAAATACTCCTGTTATTAATATAGTATGTTTTTCTTTTAGTATTATAGTGAATAATTTATTGAAATGTTTTCTAGGAAGGATGTCATACACAGAGTCATCGGGTATAGATGAAGAGAGCAGTACATCATGCCATAGTGTGGGGTCCTTTCTGGAGCCTCGAGATCCTAGTATCACCAACCCATGGATGCGGCCGCGACCTAACCATGGTATAAACCTATGTAGCCAGTTTGAGCGGGAGTCCATGATGGAAAAGGAACAGACTATTACCACACCTCAGCATGTCAAGGTGTATTTACGTCTGAAACCCACTCGTGAAGAGACCGGCCCCGCGCAGTATAAGAATGAAGATGACACTTGCTTGATGGTAGTTGGCCCCCAGAAATCACGCATTCTCTACCACTTCACTCACATTTTTAACAAGAGCAACCAAGTAACAGTTTTTAACAAGATGGTTAAAGATAACTTGCGCAATTTCATAGAAGGGCATGACTTTACATTGCTCACTTATGGCGCATCAGGTTCGGGGAAAACATTCTCACTAATGGGTGAAGAACGCCGGCCAGGCGTGGTGCCACGATGTTTGGAGTTTCTCTTCTCGCAGGTGTGCCCTCCGCCTCAGCCCCGCATTAAACCCCAGGATGGGGACACTCTGGTGCTGCTCAACCACACCCAAGCCAGCATAGAGACACAGGTATAGTGGTGCATAACTTGATACAAAATTATGCTTGATCTTAATTTGAAAATATAAGCATTCATTTATTTAGGTTTACTTGTATTTCTGTGAGTTCCTGATGGAATTTCATAATGAATATACAGCAATTCCTCGATTAGTGCACTTAATGCGTACTTGAAAAGATCCGAACAAATCGAAAAACAGTTATCACTTGAGTTTTAATGTCACTAATATTTCCACAATGTGGCATAATGTTTTTCCACACAGCTGTCAAATTTTAGGAGAGCCGCATTAAATTGAATTTTGCACCATTTACTGAAATGTAGGACTGAATTATAAATTGCACTAAATTGAAAATTCCACTAATCGAAACTGCAATAATCAAGGGATACCTGTATGGTATTTTTTAATGGATTTCAACCCAATTTTTTATATTTTTTATTATATTCTGCACTAAAACTGGCGATAGGGAGATTCGCCTCGACCTGACATGGAGTGCCAGTTGTAGACTGACTTGGATAGAGGCTTTTTATTGCCTCCCTATGTTTCTTATGGAAGGTATAGGGTGATGATGATCTTGATTGTTGATTATAACCATGTTCATAGACCAAAATCCATTAGTGGTTAAAATAAATATATTTTGATTTATTTATACTTTTATTACAATTTGCCATTTATACACATAAAATAATGAAACAAAAATATATAAACATTAAAGATCTCAAATCAAAGTACAAAAAATATAAAGAAAACATAAAAAACACAAATAATAACAAAAAATACATACAATAATTATATATGTCCAAGGATTATACTGGGTATAAATTCTACCCAACTGAAATTTTAATCATTTTATGTCTCAGTAATATCTTTGGCTTTTGTTTGAGATCAAATCTATTATTGAAGGTGCGGGTTGAAAAACATATGGTGGCTCATTCTTTTATTATGAAGGTGCTATGAGACGAGTCTAGATATTTTATAGCTTATCTCTTTCAAATGTATTTTTTCTATAGTCTTAACAATGCATGTGAAATTACAGAATGTATTTATTTATTTCCTTTGCATTCTTATTACGATACATTCTAGCATGCATCTTAAGTTATTTTAAGCTTTTGTTTGGCATTATTTGGAAGAAAATTTATTTATTTTTTTCAGTCTCTTATTGTATATCCCAGCGTGCATGTTTTCATGCTTAAACTTTGAAACTTTTGTGTAGCAGTAAATGAATTCATCAGTAGCTTAATCCTTGCCATTCTTTTTGGTCCTGTTACGGGAATAGGCGCCAGTTTTTTTAATAATATATTCTCTTAATTTGATTCCAAATATCTTTTTCGACATGCCATTATTCCCGCCAGCCAAAATTAAGAGTCATCACAGATGACAAAACCCGTCAGTTTGTACTGTATACAATTAAAATTACAATACAATACAATGTCTTAAAGCTAATTACTTAATTTAAAAAAAAAGTTTCTGCTCTATCTCTCAAATGAATAAATGCATATGTAAAGGGTCTTTCAAATTGTGCGGTTTTTTAAATCCTTGGATAAAATACAGATGGCGTCGTGAACTTGCCTGGATCTTGTAACATTTGAGAAGTGTAATGTATGACATTTATAAAAATGGAGACGTATACAACAACGCGTTCAAATTGTTGAGTTATTTTATGTATTGTAATCTCCGGAAACGATGATGTTAATTGGCCACCAAGATCATGTGATCTGACACCGTTGGACTATTTTCTCTGGAGTTAAGTGAAAAGCCAGGTCTATAAGAATAACCCCCGATCAATTCCTGAGCTGAAGGATGAAGTTATTTGCGTTATTGGTGAGTTAGAACCGCAATTATGCCAAAATGTCATCGAAATTTTTTGACAAAAGAATGGACATCTGTGGAGCTCCAAGAGGTGAACATTTGGCGGATATTGTTTTTTGTTTAAATGTCATACATATACTTCAATGACTAGTAAAAAGTTTTTTGAAATCAAATCAAATTGTTTTATTCAAGAATTAAAAAAAAAATTAATTAAATAACTGCTCAATTTGAAAGACCCTTTACATACCATCACACTTGTTCTCTGTCAAGGTTGGTAGAATGCCCAACTTTTCTTTAATGAAGTACTTAAAATGGTTTACATCCTACATTTTCTCATACAGCTTTTTTAATTTATCTTTCTCTACTTTTCCTGAACCTTTTATGAATAAATAAAAATAAAATTGTTTCATTGTTACAGATGACTGTGAATATGCTGCAGCGCTGCGATAAGCGCGAGTTCTCCGAAGGACTGGCCCTGTACCGGCGCATGAGCACCACGCTCTCCCGTGCCAGTCGGGATTGGCAGCGTGCCCTGCACTTGCGTGCAGCCCATCGCACATATGAGGTTTTTGTTTTCTTTAGACATTTTTGTTTACACCTAAAAAAATCCAATCGAGTTAGTTTCATGTGACTTATTAAGTTTGAACCGGTTTTTTACAATTTATTGTCAATTTAATCAAACCGTTAAAATCTTATCAACTTAGTCTCATGCGACCTGCAGAATCTGAGTGCGTCTCTTATTGTTGATTCAAATAAATAATCAAACGGGAGTCCTGTATTTGTCGTCAATTTTTTTTTTATAATAATTTATTTTTACATGTGGTCCATGACATTCAATATAGGATGTAGCATTCAGTAATTTTTTTACTAAATAGAGCGATTTATGGGGGCCGACTACCATCAAGCGTAATTTTCATTCTTATACAGTGCAGGGCCGGCTATCTATTTGTGCAACGGTTAGGGTTACTGCACGAAATGCACAGTGTATCAAATCATGCTGCTTTTATGTGTAAATATCTTCATATAGACTTAAATCTAAAGACAAACTTCTTCAAAACTAAACCACGTGCTTTTCTATTATAAATGTCCAAGTTTCACATTAAAATATTTTTCAGTGAATTCACCCTATTGCATAAACTGAATGTGATTTTTTTTAATAAAAGGCATCCTCAATACAAGGACTCACCACCTCCCTTTATTGCAGTGGTCATAGGCTGCTGCTGCATCCGAAGGCAAACCACTTGGTTGTCTCACTAAGTCGTACTACCTCACGCCCATCATCCTTATAAGGCATCTGTTCTCAATAAATTGCTAATGAATAACATGTATAATTCATCCCTTTTGTAGTTACAAAGGAATACTGTATTCAAATCATCTTTATTTTTCAATAAGTTTTTGACAGCTGTAACTTCTTAATATGATTGTTAGCCAACACTTTTTTCAGACAACATTCTTTGAAAAAAATCAACTCACTTTCATAAAAAATGCTGTTATTAAAGACTTTTAAAATTGAATTGAAGAAATATTTTCAATATATTGTATTGGGTGTACAAATAAGTCACCGCCGTTTGACAAAAGTTGGCGCCACCAGTAAGTTATGGTTAAAATTGTCAGATGTAAAATGTCATTATCGTAAGGTTGGACATCTGTCAACAACATGACCTTGAAATATTAGTGAATTTTTATCAGTATAACATATTTTTTTGTGTTCGAAAATGTCAAGTTTTGAGCCGAATAAGCGTCATTTGCGGGAACTTTTGATTTACTTCTTCAATTTGAAGAAATCTGCAGCTGAGGCGCATCGATTGCTTGTAGAAGCATATGGTGAGGCTGCCTTAAGTGAGAGAAGTTGTCGTGAGTGGTTTCAAAAGTTTAAGAACGGTGAATTTGACATCGAAGACAAAGAACGTAGCGGAAGGCCGAAAGTGTACGAAGACGCGGAATTGGAAGTATTATTGGATCAAGATTCGTGCCAAACGCAAGAAGAACTTGCACTTACATTAGGAGTGACTCAACAAGCAATTTCACATGGGTTGAAATCATTGGGAATGATTCAAAAACAAAGAAATTGGGATTCATATGAACTGACACGGAGAAACTTTGAATGCCAATTTTCCACATGTGAAATGCTGCTTGCCAGGCATAAACGAAAGGGTTTTCTGCACCATATAGTCACTGGTGATGAAAAATGCATCCATTATGATAATCCAAAAAGGAAGAAATCATGGGGATCCCCTGGTCATGCTTCAACATCTACGGCTAAGCCAAATATTCATGGAAAAAAACTCTTGTTGTGTATTTGGTGGGATCAGCTTGGTGTCGTGTATTTATGAGTTGCTCAAACCGAATGAAACCATTGCTGGGGCTGTCTACCGAACATAATTGATGAGATTGAGTCGAGCACTCGAGGAAAAGCGCGCCCACTACTACGCCAGACACGACAAAATTATTCTCCTGCATGATAATGCTAGTCCACATGTTGAGGCACCGGTCAAAACCTATTTGGAAACACTCAATTGAGAAGTTTTACCCCACCCGCTGTATTCACCAGACATTGCTCCTTCTGATTACCACTTGTTTTGATCGATGACGCATGGCCTGTCTGAGCAACACTTCACATCATATGAAGATACCAAAAATTGAGTCGATTCGTGGATAGCCTCAAAAGATGATGATGATGACTGACGCGGTATTCATATGCTGACAGAAAGATGGGGAAAAGTAGTGGCAAGCGATGGGTACTACTTCGAATAAAACATGAGGTTCCGTTCTTTCACAATAAATGCCCATTTTTTTATAAAAAACGGCGGAAACTTATTTGTACACCTAATAAATCGAAAGTTTTTGATTTAGTTTTTACTTGTAAATAAATAATTATTGAATTAAAAAGAGTTACAATGAATTAAAAATCAATCAACATTTATATTAATTTCAAAACCATTTCAATTCGCTACAATTATTTTGAAAATAAACAGCAAATTAAAATTTTTATTCCATATATTTTGAGAACATATATCTTTGTTGCAGATTAGTAAATGAAAAATGGGAATTTTCGATAAATATCATTAAATGGCCAATTCGGAATTGGTATTTTAATTGGAAATATTATTTTTACACAATTGAAAAATATGTGAATGTCCAGATGCTCTTATTTTGGAAGGAGTTTCAGCTTTTAAATTGAAACGCTTCAAAAACAGTAAAATGTTAGTCACAAATTTATGCCAGAAAACTATAAAATAAATACCTAATCATAAAAGTAGTTTTCAGATGATTTTACTTGACATTTTGATATACTGCTTTTTCGTTAACGAGGGGAATTTGTGACTTGCAGGTTTGGGTCTCCTTTGCGGAGATCTACATGGAGCAGATCCATGACCTGTTGCAAGAGTCCAGCAATGGACTGCAGAATCTCCGTCTCGTCCAGCCTCCAGATCGCCAGCCCTATATCAAAGTGAGTGAACTATCTCATTCCTTCAATAATTTGATTATTTTAAGTCCTGGGAGTGTTTAACAACCTCTTGTTGCTCTGTTCTACTCACATGTAATTACTACCTGTAATACTGACCATTAACCTCGCATCCTCAACTACTCGGAATGGGATACTAGTCTCTTGTGTAAACATCAGTATGATATCTGTCAACTGGCATCCTGATAGATTAAAGGACTCCAAGTGTGAGTACTTAGTTTGGAGTTGCTTAGGTCATCACCTTAGCATAGAATGATATTGAATGGCATGTAGTGATAGGAAATAAAGTTAACACTTGCCACCCTGTGATGGATAGCGAATGACCAGGACTTATATTTTATTTGATTATTCGACATTTTAATACATAATAAAATTATTTTTATAGCTAATTACAAAAAATAACCTGGCAGACTTTGCATAATTTTAATTTAAAACATGCATTTTTCAATGGATGCTTAGCGTCCAGCACCGTGGCTGGCGGAATTTTTTAGCACAGTAAAGCAAGTGTTAACGGGGCATTAAAACATATATACTCGAACCGGACAGCATCAAAATCTGCTAAGATGATAGACCACAACAGTATTGTAGTACCAACTTTGATATTTGGAAGTAAAACGTGGATATAGAAAAAAACTCCAAAGGAATTGTTTGTTATATATTTGGTTGGCGCACATACCCTTAAATCAAGAATACATACTATAGATTAAGGTCATATGGTGCCAAAGGAGCCGAATAAGTAGACATGCGTGAACTGAAAAGAATACATGAGGGGACGATTTATAACAGACTATGGAAGGAAGTGATTAGGGATGAATGAGAACTTAAGGCTATGCTAAGGAAGATGAAGAAGAGCACTTTGAGATGATTTGAACATGTAGAATGAATGAATGAAGAAATACTAACAAAACAAAATTAGAGTGCAAATGTGAGTGGGAGACGTGGTAGAAGAAGACCAAGGAAAGTGAGACTAGATCAAGTGTTTGATATTTTGATTGAAGTTAATATAAAGTCGGAGAAATTGTAGGAGTTGTATGGGAAGGTATGTGGATGTCGAAGAGGCGAAAATGTATGGCCAAAGGAAAGTTTGGTGCCCTCTTTTTGAAAATAATTTCTGGAAATATATTACAAATGTAGAACAAACATGGCCTAATAAGGCTTTTAGCATTTTTACCGTGGTCGAGAAGTTCTCGAGGAAAAATGTCGTATTTTTTTTACTTCCCTGTTTATTTTTTTATTTATTAATTTTCTTGATAAGGTGCGACATGTATAAGACACCTTATGTTCAATTGTTTTGAGTTATATTTCTTATTTTAATACTATATGAATGCCTGTCGGCAGGGTTTGAGGTGGCTAAACGTGCGGAACGGTGAAGAGGCATACTGCGCCCTGGAGCTGGGGCGCTCTCGCCTGAGCTACGCACGCACTAATGTGAACGCCACCAGCTCTCGCTCCCACTGCATTTTCTCCATCAAGCTGGTCAACTACCAGATACGTGAGTATCATTAATCTGTTATCACACACTAATATCAATATCCTCTATTATTGTATTGTATTGTATTACACTTTCATTGTATACAGTCAAACCTAGTAGGTTTATTGCAATGTGACAATCTTTTTCAACCAACTACTATATAAATGTGTTAAACAAGTCTTTAGTGAAAATTAGACTGAAACCATTTTTAAGGGTTCAGTTCAGTTTGATCCCATCATCATCCAGCTGTTATGGAGGACAAAATAAGTCCCCATCCAGTGCGATCTACACTAGAAGATCGAAATCTTCTTTATTTTTTTATGAGTGTGGTGTCACACAGTGACGAAGATGGAACTGTTTAAAGAAACTCATCCAGTTGCAATACACCTGAGTGTCAAAAGGATAGTGGTGATGACGGACTTAAGGTCCGACATCACAGGAATGACTCGCAGCACAGTAGTTATACCCTTTTTAAGGGTACCAACACGAATGGAACCTGGAACAACATCAAATTTCACAAAAAGAATCAAATTATAAACTATGCAATCACTAAAAAAAATTAATTGAACTGAAACCTCCAAGTGGAAGTAATATATGTAAGTCATGAAAGGCATGTTCAAAACATCTAAGTTGTGATAAAAGATCACATTTCAATTACGATCGATCTCGGTGGACAGTGTGAGACAGCTCTATTCCAATGTGGGCCATGCTCGACGAGACCCAATGTCTAAACTTTTCTTAATTTCACTCTGCCTGTTATGATAGTCTTGCTACATGGCCATTAAAGATGATAAACCAAACACTTTTTTACTTGTATCTGCGCAGAGGGAGAGACCCCAGTGGCCGTGGTTAGCACTTTTCGGCTGTGCGATTTAGCAGGGCTGGAGCGTGCCAAGATGACAGGCAACCAGGGAGTACGTCTCAATGAGTCCAAGCGAATCAACTGCTCACTGCTCACCCTGGAGCGCTGCCTGTCCGCCACGCGCCAGCGCCAGGCTGGACAGAGAGCCCAGCCACCCTACAGGTATATCCTCATCAACTAATAATTGGTCTCCACATTCTGTAACTAATTTGGTTACTCCATGTGGATATTTAAATTTAGATGTTGTTGAGTTCAGGAGGGTCCTTCTCCAGCATTTCCTCGATTTGCGCTATGAATTTGGTTTCTCGTTGCTCTTGAGAAATATTTTATATTTTTCTACTCAAGTCTTGTATTATTGATTAAATGTAATTAATTGTATTTGACTACTTTTTTACTTTCCCTGTTGCACTATATATTGGTATTTTCATGCATTTTATTTCGTAAGGCCTTGAGTTTTTTTGGAAGAGGTTGAATACTTAAATGTGATATGTTGAGATATATCACATTTAAGTATTCATTTTGCCTCTGAAATATTATTTGAATCAGCGTCATTACATTTTAATATATCTTCGTAGAAATGCCTGTCAATTTCGGGAACAAACTGAAGAAGATGTTATACATCCGTAAATTTTCCTGATTTCAACAATAATGGAGAACTGTAGCAGTCTTCAAGTTCTACCATAATTTTTCTAGAAACACCAACACGGTACAGATGAAGCATTCAAAATAACCTGTCATACTGGGACAGAGTTTAGGTCGACTAGTTCGTCCAAGTCGTATAGCTCGACATTTCGAAATCCCCGGAATAGACAATTTAATATAACCTCCACAAAGCCTTTAATAACTCTTTCTAAAGCATAATTACTTCGCAAATTATGCTCAAGAAAAACCATTTCAAACAGATTTGTCATCCTGCTCTTTTTTATCAGTTCAATATAATATTCAGGTGAATATATATTATATTATCTTTTTTATCCTTTTTTCTTTCAATCAGAGCGAAATCCCGATCCATTGGCATCATCGAGTGCCCTGGAATAGGATATTGTATCCTTACAGTCTCGAATGTGCCCTTGGCATACAGCTGATCCAGATAAGTGAACAAAAATCGATTTTTGTTCTGGCTGAAACAGTTGTCACAAAATATTAATAAATTAAAGTGTTCAGTAGACTTATGATGTTCAATGTAATCATTTAAACAACTGATAACTTCGTTTGGTCCTTTCGAAGCGTAATTTTCCGTGCATAGGTACATTGTTCCTTTATTTTCAACTAAATTGTGGATGCCGAAATTATAAAGCCATAACTGACGACGCTAGTATTCGTCTTGAATATTAGTAACAGGCAGTGGCATATTTTTTTGAAAGTCAAAGCAAATCGATAAAGTGTCAGACTTCTTCTGTTTTTCACAGTTGCTCAATTTTTCAGTCAGAAATCAGATTTTTACAGGGTTGCCATTTAGAGATTTCTGTGATAAATTCCCAGGACTAAGGTATTTTTTATAAAAAATTGAACGGACTTGGGGATTTTTTAGTACTTAGGTATTTTTTGAAATGGGAATAAATAAAATCTTTTTTTTTTAACCTGGCGAGTTTATTGCCATGCGGCAATCTCGTCCAACCAACCAGAAAAATGTTTTAATAGGCCCTAAGTGAAAACCAGACTGGAATCCTATTTAAAAAAAATCTGGGTTCCAGCGGGGATCGAACCCGCAACCTCCGGATTGGCAGACAAGTGTCTTACCACCAGCCCACAGAAATTGAAAATCAGTAATTTTTTCCGAAAATTCGATAACACATCCTATAGAGCAGAAAATTTTTCTACAAGGCAGTGTTGCTAACTCAAAACAGGCAAAATGTGACTTAGGTATTTTTTGAAATAGGCCATCCAATTGTTAGTTGTATAATTGGTATTAATTGAGCTTAATAAGTTGTGAATAATCATAACCCAAAGCGCATATGTATTTCAGGCACCCTATTTCACATTAAATTAAACTCATTCCTTGAATGGTGCTATAGAAATTAATCGATTACCAAACCGCAATTTTGAAGCTAATGGAGAAATCAGATACAGCTATCTTGATTGCATTTGTGGAGCGACTGATTCAGTAGCATAGAATGGACTTTTGAATGCTGGAATGTAGTAACTTCGGTCAGTAAATGGAGTATGAAAACTGATTGATTGATCGAGTAATCAGGCCGAGTTATTTTGATAGCATTTTTACAGTTGCTTGTTAAATAATAAATTTCCTCTATAGTGTGGAAAGACCGAGAACATAGTATACTACTAGATACTGTGCAGAAACGAATTTTAATGTGCCTCTTCCAAGAACCTTTTTGGTACAGAGACAATTTGGTCCCATGCCACCATTTGTCGTCAAGACCCTGTCTCTGATTGTGTGTGGAAGTGAGAGTGGTAGAGGGAAGCTTTTGTCTTGGCCTTATTTGATTTGATTGGTTTTCCGTTTTTGCTTTTTATTGCTTTATGGGGTGTTTTTTTCATTATATTTTGTTTTGAATTTATTTTATTTTGTTTTTGAGAAATCTCTGTTTTTTTTAATTAAATTTTGTGAAAATTGTTTTAAGATGTAATTAAAAATATATTGTGATCTGTACCAAAATCTTATATTGAAATGCAAATATTGATGTAAAGATATACAGAAGATACAGGCAGTTGCCTAGTTTTTCAGAATTCTGCTACACTTAATATGTAGTTTGCATACAACATAATTATATTTTTGTATGTACTACCTTGATCAAAAAGTTTTAGGACTTTATTCATAAAATCGAAAATACAAATTTATTCATCAAAATCGATATGGTCCCCTTCAAAGTACTCTCCATCGACTGCAACACACTTACGCCAGCGCTTGATCCAATCCTCGAAACACCGCTGGTACTCAATTTTCGGTATGTCCATCAGAGCCGTCTTCGATTTTTTCATGACATCCTCTCGACGCTGTAACGCATTCCGCGAAGCGGTTTTTAAAGTCGGTTGAACAGGAAAAAGTCGCAGGGAGCCAGATCAGGTGAATTCGAAGGCTGCTGGATAATATTCGTGTTGTTTTTGGTCTAAAACTCATGGAAATCATGTCTTTCGCAATTTCAACGCGATCCTTTTTTTGCATGAAACTGAGGTCTTTCGGCACCAGTTTTGCAGCAACACGTCTGAGGCCCAAATCATTAACCAAAATGTCTTGAGCGGATCCATAAGCGATGTTCAAGTCCTCTGCCAGCTCTCTGATGGTCAATTTGCAGTTTTCGGCCAACATTTTTTTGATTTTATCGATGTTTTCATCGGTTTTTAACTGCCACTGCGTTTGTCATCCTCGACCGACTCACGACCACTTTTGAAGTGTTCGTGCCACCGAAAAACACTTCTCCAACATTTCCAAGGTCTGCGGACCGTTAAATCCGTTTTTCACTCAAATTTTAATGCAAACTCGTTGATGCACAGTTGATGCCATTTTCAAACTTGTAAAAAATAAAAAACACGCACAAAGGTAGATGTACTCAGTACAGCGTAACTTTTACAAATGTCAAGCTATGACGCTGAAATTTGGAGGGAAGTGTCTATGATAGATGTGGTAACCTAACAAAAAAAAAGAATTCCGATTACCAATCCGGGTTACTGACAGCGCCACACGGTGGCCGGTCCTAAAACTTTTCGATCAAGGTAGTATAACTGTATATTGAATAATAAAAAAATATATAACTTGAAGATGCCTTTTGAGTTGGCCCTTTTTGAAATTAGGTAAAGGAAATAACTTCCAAGGTATTATTTATTTTTGGAAATCAGATAATTATTGGAGCATTATTTGGTAATTTTTAAGTGGTTGTCTATATTTTCAATAAATAATTTGGAGGACAACGATTGAATCATTTTCACAAAATAAGTTTTTACTTTAAGGTGTGGCATATTTTTTATATTTTTATTTATGAAATTAATGTTTGAATGGTTGAAGTAAAATAGGCACTAAGTACAAAAAAAAATAATAAAAAAAACTAAGTATGCAGTTTCATTCTATATGACATATAGAACGAAACTGCATACTTAGTTTTTTTGTTTGTTTTTGGTACTTAGTGCCTATTTTACTTCAACCATTCATTTATCTTTTATAGTTGATAAATCCTACACATGTATTTTTTGTTTTGAAGCAGGTCTATCACAAATTCTTGGATTATTTTTTTTCCTGAATATGAAACATATTGCTACATGCCTAATATCTGTCTAAAACAGTGCCACTTTAATTTACTTTTTTCATTATAAACTATGTTTTATTGTTAACACTTCTAACTGTACTTTTTCTAGCCGTGCTTAGAGATGTCTTTGCTAGTACAAAAATGGCTAAATTGACATAAAGAGTCATAGCAAAGCTATGAAATATATCACTTGTCATGGACCCTAAGGATTCATTTACCCCTATTACAAGTATTGATCATTACGGGCAACAAGAGTGACATCTTTTTAAACTCTTACTTTAGAATTGTAATGTGTATGTGGCAGGGAATCCAAGCTGACAGCGCTATTGCAGCGGGCACTGTGTGGGCGGGAACGTGTGGCCATGCTTGTCACCATCAACCCAGAGAAGAAGTTCTTCGAAGAGACCCAGCACGTGCTGCGCTTCTCTGCCCTAGCGCAGGATGTTGGTGTGTAGAATCTATTCTTATATCATTGTTATATTTAGTAGACAGTTTCTGTGACCTAGTTTGTCTTCCACATAGCTTATTAACTGCTTTACTTAAGTTCTAAGAGTACTGTGTATGAAGCGTAGCTATCAGGGTCTAGCATCGCGCCACAATTATTCTGGTTAAGGGTCACCTGTCACCTGGTTCGTAAAGCCTGCCTAGAGATTCAATTATCAACTTGGCAATAATGATTTTTGTCTACTTCCATGGGAAGACAGACAATTTTTTTCCTTGAGTCAGAGTCCACCTCGGCTCTCCAAGGGTGTGTCAAAGCTATCAGACTACCCAATTTCTCTGTGTCCATAGAAGCTTTAATTGTAAACTTTATAACTTCAATCTTGTCCTTTCACCCTGTTGTATTTTTTGCAGTCATCTGGATTATTACGCAGATCACATTTTGTTTTATTGCAATGTTAATCGAATGGATAATTTTCAAAGTTTTTATTTCATTCAGCCTTACATCAGTACATCTTCAGACTGATTAGCTACTCTGATCTATTCGGTACATCTTTGGACTGATTAGCTACTCTGATCTATTCGGTACATCTTCGGACTGATTAGCTACTCTGATCTATCCGGTACATCTTTGGACTGATTAGCTACTCTGATAGCAAAACTATCCTTTGATGCTAAAGTACTGGCAACTTGCTGGTCTGTTTGAACTCCAGATCTTAAGCCGCTCCATAAATTTATTTCCTGCACTTTGAGTTATTTTCCGTCTTCAATGACATCGGATTTTAAGTGTCCTCGATACTATTCTTTTCACTCAAATGTGTCGCTGCCGGAGGAGGGGTCCCTTTAAACAGTCCCTTCTTCATCACTAAGTGACATCGCTTTCATAACTATATATTGCGCTGGATGGGGATGTTTTTTATCCCTCATAACAGTGTATGTACGCCACTGGTACAAAGAACTGTAACAATAGGGCGATGGCTGCTGCTCGAAATTCCGAGAATTTGGGTCAATTCCAAAGGCGTAGAGTGGTGAAAGTTGCAGGGTAGAAATTTCTTTTAGTAGCTAGTCTCAAGTAAAAGTCGGTAGGAAGAGTGAACTGAGAATATGATTTATTTTGAAAAGGACCCTTCTTATGAACGGTCACTCGCTCATCGCAAGCGCCATTTTCCGCCACTGCATGCGCACACACCTCGCAAAATACCACAAATTTTGGGAGTTTTGCGCAAGCAGAGGCCGGCCAGCCAGCGATATAGTCTCGTGACGACCGTCCATAAGTCTCATTTACACACAAAATACCAAATAACAAATAACCAAACAAACAAATATTTACACACAAAATACCAAATAACATCAGGAATTTACATATCAAATTATAAACAAGAATCTATACACATTAAATCAGACATAAACCAGAATTTACTTATCAAATTACTAATATTATGTTAACAAGAAAACAACTAAATAAGTGACGCATACGTCCGATAGGACGTATGCGTGTGGGTTGATGGTAGGATACAGTGTGGTTGATGGTAGGATGGAACTGAACTGTAGACATCTAATAGCATAGAGCTTCATCTTAAGCTTTTACTTTTTGTGAGATGTTAAATGGTATCAAAGGTGCCCTCGAAGTTATTTTTGGATGCTAAATATTATAAAAATTAATTGTGAGTGTAGCATTAAAATAATATCATTTCATAAAGTTACCTAATGAAAGACTACAACTAGCTATTTTGCCCATCATTCTCGTTTCTCAAAATTAAGTTTCAGGGTGATGTTCACTATTAATTCTTGTTGAATCCTACTTATTTCCAAAACTGAAAGAGCCCTCCACATCTTATTGTAGATCTTTCTACAAGTTCTATCCCAATACAGCTACGGTTTGTTTAGACTGAATGCAAATTGTAGAAACCTCTCAAAACTAAATTGCTCAGTAATCCAAGAAAACATTGTTTTGCTAATCGAATTGTGGAATCTTGGAACAAACTATCTAAAAACAAACTACTAGTGTAGTGAGTGCTGTGACATTGAACTACTTGTAATATAAAAACTCTCTGAACACGTTCAGAGAGTTTTTAAATTACAAAACAGCACTTTTAGCCTTGTTCCTACACAAGGCTAAAAGTGCTGTTTTGTTGCCTTTGCTTTTTCTTTATGAACATGACAATTCAACTGGATATATGCTGCCTGTCTATAATGATAATGATAATAAATGTAAATTTGGCAAAGAAAAAAATAGCCTTGTATAAATCTGTCTAATGAAAGACTACAATAGATTACTCTCTGCTACCGTGCCAATCATACTCAATTTTCAAGATTATATGTTTTCGGGTGAAATTCTCCATAAATTTTTTTGTATCCTATATCTTGACAAAACTGGAAAAACCCTCCATCCACGTCTTAAAACTTCCAACAGGTTCTTTATCTCGATACAACCTTGATACAGTTTGTTTTGACTATTGATACAAAGTACATAAGCCTCTTCCATATATTGTAGTCCACTGAAAACAGTGTCTTCTTGTGGAGCTCATCTGTTCTCGTCCTCTAATATTAGTAGATGTCTGCCCTTCGAATACATCTTGCGATTGTGTAGTTTTAGAGAATGGCGGAGAAGGGGCTAAACAGATACAGTTGCGGATGTCTCGACCATACAGTGAGATTGGAAGCTCAAACGAGCGGGAGCGGGGTAGAGAACGGGGACAGGAGTTGGAAAAGCGCAAGCAGGAGCTAGATCAGAGGGAGTCAGATCTGGAGCAGCGCGAGGCTGACCTGGAACAGCATGAAGCCGATCTGGAACAGCGGGAGGCAGAGTTTCAGCAGGAGAAGGAAGAGGAGTGGCCGCAGCGTGAGCGAGAGGTGCGCGCCGAGGTGGCCGCCAAGTTCCGTAAAGTACAGGAAAAGATCTATGCGGACAACGCCCACCATCTGGAGCAAGAGAAGCGCATCCTGGCCGAGGAGTATGATCAGCAGGCAAGTGCATATCTTTATTGATATTTAAGAATCCTTGACAAGATTTAAATATCACATGCAGTTGGCTAAGTTTTATGTTACCGTACAATATTTTAGAAATCGCTCTACAATCGTACAATTTGTATGTGCTCAACCAATAGATATTATAACTCATAAAATACTGGTATTTGATTGACTTCAACCCTAAACTATCAATTCAATTAATTTTTCAACCTATATCTTATCGATGAATCTCCTTTGAATGAGTCTCACTCTTGTGCATTCATTCTCTCCATGCAACTCTTAACCAATTACTAGGTGTCATCCTTAATACGTGACCAGTCCTTCCCCCGTATTGTGGTGGTCATGGACTGATGCTAAGCTTAAAGATGAACTGCATTATTCATAATTCAATTGTACCACCTAACATCCGTCATTCTTAAAATCTATTCTCAAAACTGAGAAGATGTATTTAATTAGATGTAGATTAAATAGTGTAATTTTTTCAATTTAAGGATTCCAACTTGACCGCGGTCATACCGCAAGCAGCCCATAAGCTGACTTTGGGTCGACCATGACTATAATATGCCCATTCAATGAGAGGGCCTACAAATATATTTTTTTTGACAGTAAGTCAAGACATTGTTAGATTGCGCCTGCAACATTTTTTACCATTAGTTGATCATCGTAAATTCATGCAAGCGAGCTCGCAATATATTTATTTATTATTTTTTTATTTTATATAGAGTAAGTTTTAATCATTAAAATAGTTACAATATTTAAATTTCAAATATACTTCTGTCAAGCTGGAATTCAGCCTTATGAATAATAATATTTGGTTTTGTACAGATAGAGCAGTGGAGGAAGCACTATAAGAGACTGGAGCAAGAGACCGATGCCCTGCGTGATGAACTAAGGAAGCTGAAGGAGCATTCCCAGGTAAGCACTCTTTAAAATACATAGCCCACTTCTACTTTTGGAATGACGAGAATTATCAGTAAAACCTTGGGAATCCAAGCGTACTTAGTTGGAACTAATAGTGAATGTTCTATAGAAGTATTTTATCGATATTGCATTAGGGTTTAGATTTTTTTTTTATGTACAGGTTTCAAACCCAATCACATCCTACATTATGTTTAAAAAAAAACATTTTACTACTTTAATAGGAAAGTTGCGTAGTGTACTTGCCGTTACTGTAATGTTCGACCAACATGCGTGAGAGAGGGAAGGCATTGCTCTCGAGCTTGCTGGGTCAGTTTAATACTTGGCATTATACTGTCACCACGTATTCAATTTGTACACTCAGTTTTGTGACCTTATGTTAGGACCACTCTGTGATCTTTGCGATGGTTGACAAATTCGAGCAACGTACCTGCATCAGATTTTATGTGAAACTCAGCAAATCTACTGCTAAGGCCCTCGAAATGGTTCGTTAGCGAAAATTCTTAACGTCAAATACAGGTTTCTGAGTTGCACACTTGTTTCAGGCTAGTCATCTGTTCAAGATAATGACCATTCAGAGTGACCAACTACTAGCAAATCACCAGGTTTCTGAGTTGCACACTTGTTTCAGGCTAGTCATCTGTTCAAGATAATGACCATTCAGAGTGACCAACTACTAGCAAATCACCAGAAAATGTGGAAAAAATTGTGAACTCATCCATGAAGACTTGCCAAAGAATCCAACAGCTCTTCATTTACCAAATCATAATCAGATCTCCATTTATTCATGGTAGTGACATCATATATATTTTTTCTCAATAAATTTAAAAAAAATAAGTTGTAACCTTACATATGATATAAATATTTACTATGTATTTATATTTTTTGCAGAAATTAAATATACTGTGTGAAGAATCGACTTACGGAAAAGACAGTTTCGTTTCGGAAGATGGAGACCAAGAAGAAATAAGTGTTATTCAATACAGAAAGAATGAGAAGGGGATTGAGGAAACCTTAAACACGGTCAGCCCTATCAGCAATTCAGTCAGCCCAGGGAGTATCAATGTAACAGGAATAAAGGAAATGAATTCAGATAATTTTACTTTTGAAATGGAAATAGGGTGTGAAAATGTCTCCAACAATGAAGTGGAAATAGGGTGTGAAAATGTCTCCAACATGAAACAAGATGGAAGTGAGCAAAACAAAACAAATGCTAACCGCACCTTTGTCTCATTTGAGGAAAAAGATCCTTCTAAATGTATTTCCTTACACAAATTGTGTTTGCATGAGGAACAAGAAGAAAAATATCGAGATATTAGTTCAAAAAATAATCATCACATAAGTTTAGAAAATGAATGCGACATCAGTTTAGACAGAACAACAATGATCAGTTCAAAAAGGGAATGTGATGTCAGATTAGTTAAAGAACAAGATAAGAGTTTGAAAAAAGAACAAGATAATTGCTTACCAAAAGAACAAGATAACTGCTTACCAAAAGAACAAGATATCAATGTAAAACAAAGAATGAGTTTAGAAAAAGAAGGAAACGCCAGTTTAGAAAAAGAACTAAGTATCATTTTAGAAATAGAACAAGATATTTGCTTACATTTAGAAGAACAAGATACCAGTTCAGAAAAAGAACAATCTGTCAATACAGAAGAAAAAATAACCAATAATGTAAATGTTTGCATTCAAGAACAACATGAACATGTAGAAAAGGTGATAGATATCAAGGACGATAGTGTTTTGAAAGAAAATGGAATAAATAAGGATGACAATTGTATGAAGGTGGAAAATAAACAAAGGGATACGCGGCAGAGGCGGATCCTGGGAGAGATGTCTCCAGTACTGGGTCTGCCTCTGCCAGACAACTTCTGCACAGCCAAGAAAGAGATATATCCCAAAAACAAAGAGAATTGGTAAGTCTAATCTTAATGGTTTCTATCCTATGATTTATGCGCATTATTTTCAATTTAATTGTCCCATTTCTAGGCTGTGCTTGAATTATTTATGAATATAAATAATTTGTTTCTCCTTTATCTTGTACCAGGTCTGTAAATATGAAACCGGAATTTGCTCATAGATGGCTCTAGTTGTCAATGTAGTGACTATCGAACCGCATCATTGCCGCCTTTTTCTTGTGTTTACATTTGTCAAAGACTTTTAACTCACAACAATACAAGTTTAATACAACTACATATGTTTTCATAGCATTGAACATGTCTGTTTTTGTGCCTGAAAACTACGATTTGCGGACAGCATTGATTTTCTGTTACCATTTGAAGAAAACTGCTGCAGAATCGCATCGAATGCTTGTCGAAGCTTACAGTGAGCATGCTCTTGGTAAATCACAGTGCTTTGAGTGGTTTAAAAAATTCAAAAGTGGCGATTTTGATGTGAGAAACGAAGAACGTGGAAGACCACCGAGAAAGTTTGAAGACGCCGAATTGCAAGCACTGTTGGATGAGGATGACGCTCAAACGCAACAACAACTCGCGAATCAATTAAATGTGACACGATAAGCCTTCTCCATACGTTTGAAAGCCATGGGAAATATCCAGAAGGTGGAAAAATGGGTTCCTCATGAACTGAATGAAAGACAGCAGGAAAACCGAAAAACCACTTGCGAAATAGTGCTCGCCAGGTGCAAAAGAAAATCATTTCTCCATCGAATTCTGACTGGCGATGAAAAATGGATATATTTCGAGAGTTACCCATGATCCTAAAAGTTTGCCGGAGTTACCCATGATCCTAAAAGATCATGGGTAACTCCGGCAAACCAGCGACATCGACTGCAAGGTCAAATCGCTATGGGCGGAAGACAATGCTCTGTGTTTGGTGGGATCAGAAGGGTGTTATCTATTATGAGCTGCTAAAACCTGGCGAAATCGTTAATACTGAACGCTACCGACAACAAATGATGGATTTGAACCAAACATTGCGTGAAAAACGACCAGAATATCAAAAGAGGCAACACAAAGTGATTTTGCTTCATGATAATGCACCATCGCACACAGAAAAACCGGTCAAGGAAACGATTGAGGCGTTTAGTTGGCAAATAGTTTCGCATGCGGCTTACTCACCAGACTTGGCTCCATCCAATTACTACTTATTTGCATCGATGGGAGGCGCACTTGCTGAGCAGCGCCTCACTTCTTACGAAAATGTACGAAAATGACTCGATGATTGGTTTGCCTCAAAAGAGCAACAGTTTTTATGGCTTGGCATGCACAAATTGCCAGAGAGATGGGAAAAATGTGTAGCTAGCGATGGGGAATACTTTGAATAAAATATTTTTTACCATTTTCATACAATAAATGTGTATTTTCTATAAAAAAATCCGGTTTCATATTTACAGACCTGATATATGTATGAGTAAGGAATGATTGGATAAGGGATTAATTTTTATTACAGACAGATGTTAAAAGCAGAATTAAAAAAATAATTTTGAATTGCCTTACTCACATTAAGAAAACGACTAAAGTCTAAAAGTTTCCTGCCCGAATAAATTAGAATGTGCGTGGATATCATATATACCACACCGGATACACCCACGTACGACCAGGCAATTTTACAGTTAAAATTTGATACTTCTACCCTCAGAAGTATGTCAACTAGAACCAGTATAAGTTCATAGAATATCAAACAAAGATTTTCATTAATTGCAGGTCTCTCAATGAGGAACACTTTCAACCCAACTGTGAACTGTCGTAATTACTGTTTGATTTGTGTTTTGCTTATAAATTCAGTCTCAAAAAAAATTACTTTAGAGTGGTATGGCTTGGCATTTATGTATAATAAGATTCCCTCTGATAGACCCTCAAATTGAATAATAATAATAAATATAAGTTTATTGATAGCAACATAGTATGTACATAATACATTGAGATATATTTCAAGAATATATTAAAAAAACAAAAGCTATCAAAAGGTCTGGACTCATTTAATAACATCCCCCCGGCCAAGATACACTCCACCAATATAGGGGGAGCCCAGCCACGGGGACACCAGATGTTTTGCAGCCCACACCCTTGAACATGTAGAATAGGAAGAGAAGTAATTTTATGCATGAGTACGCTTAAGTGAAGAAACCGTCTTTGTTTCGTGTCAATAATTTTAAAAGCTCTCAAAAAATGGGTGATGCGTCCTCTGGGGGGAATGTTGAAACAATACCTACAACAAGCATTTTGTAATACCTACAACAAGCATTTTGTAATCTTTGCAACTTTTTTTCGGTTTTCTTTAAAAGGCACGGTCCATAGATGCAATCACCATACTCGACTATTGGGATAATGAGCGCGTCGGTTATTCTACGTCTAGCCTCAATCGATAGGTTTTGACGGATACGATAAATATTTTTAAGCTGCGAAAAAGCCCATTGTAATTTAGTTTTAACGTGATCTTAAGCCATATTCCATATATACACCTAAATTACGCATCACACTCTCTGTAGGCACAGTCGCGTTACCAATCTTTATTTCCAAAGGGTCGTTCAACTTTTGGACTTGCTGTCTTGTAAATTTGTGGAGAAATTGTCATTTGTTGGATAAACAACCTTGTTAAATTCTTAGTATTTGAGTATACTCATACATATAGTAAATGATTGACTTAACCTTTACATATGGGACAAGCATGTTCCACAGTGAATCAGCATAAATCAGGTTGAATGATGTATATATCTGATATCAATATAGTATGTTTATTGCGACACAAAGGTAAATCGCTTTGGAAATTAATGTTTTCATAAATAGAAATAGTATAATTAATTTCCCTCTGAAATTCAGCATTTTATCCAATGCAATAATTAGATGAGTTTGATAGTTTATAGTAATGCCCAGAATTGCTGTTCAGCTGGCCTCATATTTTAACTACTACTCAATATAACGAACGGATAAATACGGCATCTTATGGTTATGTTATGTTTTGTAGTGCCGGAATGCTGAGCTCCCGTAGAAAGCTATTCACGCGGCGTAAGATGGACGAGGCAGCGGCGGAGGCCCCCGTGGATGCAGTGGTGCGTTCAGCACGATGCTTGCTCTTCTCTCCGATTCCAACGCCTGCTCCTTCTGCTCTGGCTGCCCCCACCTCCCCTCAGGGCCCCCCAGCTGTACCACGTCCCTACAACTATCAGAGACCCACACGTTCCAGGAGGAACAAATAGTGTCTCCCAACTTGTTACAAAAACACCTTATTGTTGTACATATAAAGATTATTATTTCACTGCCTTGGAATTGCAAAGTGTTAGGTGTCATTTTTGTAAAAGTTTACATAAGAAAGTATGTGATGGTTCTAAAAATATTTTTATTAGTTTATATTAGGTCCTTACATATGAAATTGGCGTTTTGTTTGGGAGGAACATAAAGTTGATTTTTTTTTAATATAATATATTTATTTAATCAAAGTATGTACCATTGCTATCTATGCACTTTTGCCATCTCATAGGTAGTTCATCGATCCCTTTACTAAAAAAACCATTCGGACGGGAATCAATAAAATCTTTGAAGTCGGTTTGGACTGCCCCATCGGAGTTGAATTTTTTCCCTTGCAAGAAGTTATCCAAATTTCGAAAAAAATAGTAATCTGTTGGGGCAAGGTCCGGAGAGTACGGTGGATGTCTTAGACATTCCAATTGAAGCTCTTCTAATTTGGTAGCCGTCTGTTGTGCAGTGTGTGGTCTAGCGTTATCATGAAGCAGCAGTGGCCTAGAGCGATTCACCAGCCTCGGTTGTTTAGCAGCTAGCTTTTCCATCATGGTTTGCAGTTGCTGACAATAGACATCTGCCGTAATCGTCTGGCCAGATTTAAGAAAGCTGTAGTGAACGACACCAGCACTAGTCCACCAAACGCTCACAAGTAACTTTTTTGGAGTCAATTTTCGCTTGGGGCATGGTTTGGCTGGTTCGGCAGGGTTCAGCCATTGCGATGAGTGCTTTCGATTATCATACAGGATCCACTTTTCATCACAGGTAATGATTCGATTCAAAATCCCTTCATTATTGTGCCGGTTGAGTAATGCAACGCAGCAGTCAACGCGCGTTTGTTGATTTGCTTCACTCAATTCGTGAGGTACCCACCTTTCAAGCTTTTTCACCTTCCCAATTTGCTTCAAGTGGATTAAAACAGTTTTATCACTAACACCGCAGCCTGCAGCTAACTCGGACGTGGTTTGCGATGGATCCGCTTCCACAATAGCCTTCAATTCTTCATTATCAACTTTGATCTCCGGGCTTGTTCTGCAGGTCGAAATTTCCAGAACGAAAACGTTGGAACCAAAAACGCACTGTGTTTTCTTTTGCGGCACCGTCGCCATACACATCATTAATCCTTCGAGCCGTTTCTGCAGCACTGGTGCCACGGTGGAACTCGTACTCGTAAATAACGCGATATTTCAAGTTTTCCATTTTGTAAACTGAGTGACGCAAAGAAAAAAAACAATTGAGGAAAAAACAAATGAATTATAATTTTCGAAACACAAATACTTGAGTAAATAGCTGTATAAATTTTAATTTGGAATTCCTAACCAAAAAGAAGATATTTGAGATCAAAGTTGCCAGTACGGCAAAACGCCAATTTCATATGTAAGGACCTAATATATGGAATACATTACCAAGTTTCAGTCACTTGTTGGTCATGCTTAGTGTGAGCTTTGTACAATTTTCTTATTCTTGTTGTTTTTTATTATGTTTGAAATTAACTAAACAAAGAAAAAAGTCATGATCTATCAAATGCAAACAGCCATTTAATTTCTTAACGCCCTAAAGCTTGTGCTGTAGTGCTAGATTAAGTGTTGAAAACACCTATAGGCGTTCATGTAAACTTTTGCCGGGTGCTTAAAATGCCCATCACAATTCTATTCTGAATTTCTTTAGAAAAATTCCAGAACAAGTTAGCCTAGAGTGACGTAACAATGGTGATAAGGTTTGTTTAGGGTTTACAATAATAAATTCCAGAACAAGTTAGCCTAGAGTGACGTAACAATGGTGATAAGGTTTGTTTAGGGTATACAACAATAAATTATACATGTGCTCGCCTTTTTACTATTTACGAGGGTGGATCAAATATAAACGAGAATTTTTAGTTTTAAATTTTTTATTTGTAGAAAGAAAAAGACCAAGTACACATCATTTTTCTACATAATCTCCTGCTTTAGAAATGCATTTTTCCCAGCGAATCGGTAGTTTTTTCATCCCGTCATCGTAAAAAGTGGGTTGTGTCAGCAGCCAATTGCTCGCACAAGCCCCTCTAATCCATCGTCGTCGTTGAATTGTTGGCCTCCCAGAGCTTCTTTCAGCGGCCCAAAGAGATGAAAGTCGCAGGGCGATACATCAGGGCTATAGGGAGTGTCCCAGCTGTGGGAGGGTGTCCAACTCATTTCCTCCAATTGTTCGCGTGTTACAGCTGCAGTATGGGGCCTCTATGGCAGTATGGGGCATTGTCATGCAGAAGAATCACTTCTCGTATCGGTTGGTCACGTCTTTTGCATCGATAAGCAAGTTTAACTTCACTCAAAAGCTCGCAGTAGTACCCCGCTTTGATGGTGCGACGATCGTGCAAAAAATCGATGTGCAAAATGCAGCGCCAGTCCCAAAAAACTGTCGCAAGCACCTTACCGGCTGACAGCCGAGTCTTGGCTTTCACAGGGGCTGCCTCATCCTTCTTTCTCAATTCCATACTGGCTTGTTTCGACTCGGGCGTGTAGTGGTGTACCTAAGTTTCATTGCAGGTAACGATGCGACTCAAAAATGTGTTTCCATCTTGTGCAAACCGAGCCAAGAATCACTCACAGATATGCAAACGTACCAACTTTTGTTCTGCAGTCAAAAAACGTGGGACCCATCGAGCAGACACTTTACGGAATCCTAGGTCCTTTGTGCTTATGAATTGAGTGGTCTCATAACTTATTCCTGTCTCAGAACAAATTTTGTAAACCGTCAAACGTCGGTGGCCTTCCAGGAGATCATGAATGGCGTTAATGTTCTGTTCGGTAATGCTCGACAGTGGGCGACGATCATTGCTCTCGTTTTCGACCCTTCACGACCTTTCATGAACTCCTTATGCCAGACTTACACACAGGGTTTTGACAGTGTTTGATCCCTGAAGTGTGCCGTCAATCTCCGCAGAATTTCGGCCAATTTTACGTCCTCACGTGTGAGAAATTTGATAATTATGCGTTGCGCAATCGATGGGTGCACCTCTTTCTCAGACATTGTGTGCCTTACTAATAACAGAATCTGCCAAGGCCGGCCAACCACTCTGCCCACTCCTGATATCTCCACCCAACACTCCTTGAGGCGGCCGTGCGCTCCGTTTAAAATTACGAGCTCTAAAACAAAAGTCTCGTTTATATTTGATCCCACCTCATATTAAAAAAATTTTAAAATAGATATCTCACTAAACAAATGTTTTTGGTTTATTCAAAATATAAGTTATCAAATTTTCACTTATTTTTATAAAATAATATAAGCTGTTTTTAATTCTGCAAAAAAATCTTTATTAAACCTTATAAAAATCATTGAATTATTAATGATAAAAAAATCAATGTCTATGAAAACAAATTCATAGTGTATGTTGATGACATTGATTACAGCAATCTTCGGACATCTCAGGTCCGATCCCTGGTAAATCTACTTCCAGACTGATTTTACTTTTAGACCATTTTACATCTGAATTTGTTTTTTGGTAGTTTATATGTTGATAATAATAAATTCTTATAGTGCTAATAAGCAACACAAATAGCACTATATAAAACTGCCTAATGAAAGTCTGCAGCAGATTAAACCTGCCAATCATCAGGTTATCTCCATGCTATAGGGACTTTGGGGTAAGACTGTGTGGTTTGCTAAGTGTAACAGCTTTCACACTATTAACCTTCCATCTTCCATCCACAAGATTGCTGACAATCACCCTAGATCACGAGGGATAGCCTATCATATCGCACAATTTACTTCTGATAAAATACATAATTCTAAAGTCTGATTTCGCTATATTGATTTGAACAATTCTGCCAACCAAAGGGTTGTCCAAGAATAAGAGAATTAAAATTCTTTTCATTGTCATATTTTGGGAATAGATAACCGGAATCGTTTACTATCACCTTCTCCAGTGGCGGTTGCCTAATCAGTGTATTACGATTTTTCACTGTTGGCCCTTCTGAAACTCACTTTTGGTGTATTCCCTTCATTGGCTATGCTTTTTCATAAAAATCAACAGGACACTAGGTAATTTGTATGTTGTTTGTAGTGTTGCGAATTGTATGGAACTTGGACATATACGAGGCATATCCAGAAAGTAAGTGTACTGAATTTTTGTAGGTTACAAATTTTTTTATTTAAACAAAAAAATTACGTGGTTACCGTAGTACATATGTAAGCTATTTTTCGACATAGTCGCCATTCCTCTCAATGCAGGTGGTGAAGCGGGGTGTCAACTTTTTGATGCCTTCCTCGAAGTAGTTTCCCGCCAACCCCTCCATCCACTTCTCCAGCTCCTCCTTTACCTCCTCGTCGGTTGAAAACCTTTTTCCACCCATGTGCAGCTTCAGGGAGGTAAAGAGATAGTAATCTGAAGGTGCTAGGTCAGGGGAATGCGCGGGATGGTTCAGGACATCCCATTTAAACGAGGCGAGCAGTTCCTTCGTGGCGTTGGCCGTGTGGTCTGGCATTGTCGTGCAGCAGGCAGACTCCCTTTGTCAGCATGCCTCTCCTCTTGTTCTGAATCGCCCTCCACAATTTTTTTAGGGTCTCACAGTATCTAGCAGAGTTGATGGTCTCCCCTTGAGGCATATATTCAATTAAAATTATGCCTTGACAGTCCCAAAACACGGATGCCATGATTTTCCTGGCTGAAATTGTGGTTTTGAACTTTTTGGCGGGGGGTGAAGAGGTGTGACGCCACTGTTGAGACTGCCTTTTGGTTTCAGGCGTGTAGTGTGCAACCCAAGTTTCATCTCCAGTAACGATGGAGTGGAGAAATTCATCTCCATGGAGTTGGCAGCGCCTCAAAAACTCTTCAACTTGTGTTGTTGGTCTCTACTCGATTCAACTTGTGTTGGTCTGTCAGCTGTTTTGGGACCCACCTCGCGGACAGTTTCCGATATCCGAAGGTTTCTGTGATGGTTTCGTGTAGTAGAGATCTGGAGATTTGTGGAAACATCGCAGAAAGTTCATCCACAGTCAATCTGCGATCGTCACGGAGCGCATTTTCGATTTTTTCCACAATTTCGTCAGTCACAATTGAAGGTCTTCCGCTCCTCTGATCATCATGCACAGACGTACGACCATTTTTAAACTCGCGACACCACTTGTACACACTCGTACGATTCATAGCTTTATCACCATATGCAGTTTTCACCTCATTATAAACCTCAACCGGAGGTTTTCCCTTCCAAACGAGATAACGGATGACGCCTTGTATTTCGCACTTGGCGGGAGATTGGATTGACATTTTTCACGAAATGTGTTGTCGCGTCGACACTTCTCAACGTACTGACCTCGAACCGGTCTTGTTGCGGAGGGGAAGGGTCAGGCTACACGGAAGTGTAGCCAACATGTCGAAAATAAAATCCATCCGGTCGTGAGAGCCTCAGTACACTTACTTTCTGGATACGCCTCGTAGTATTACATAGGTACATATCTACTAACAAGATATACAGCAATGCAACCCTACCAAGCTTTTAAACCCTTTACACACATACACCTTTGTAATTCCAAACCAGCGATTTGTTAGTTTCTTAGTGACATTCTTAATTATTTTAAAGTTACTATTTGTTTCTAACTTTGTGATATTTAATAAAATCAAATACAAGTGATTTTAAAGTTAACAATATTTTGAATTAGTATATTTTATATTTATGATACTTTCGTAATGATACCACTGCTTGATTTACAACATCTCTTCGAAGATCCTACACTTGAATAAAACAGGCCATTGTTTTACATTTTTCTTACAGTTCATTCATTCATATGGTATCCCTTAACATATCCGAACTGATGATGTGGACATCAATTCGGATACATGTCTGGGAGTTAACTCCGTAATCTACGGGGGATCTTCATGAATAATATAGTTTAAGCGGTCCTCATCGAAGTCCACTTATCGTCCGGAACGCTCCATGTCTTTCAGGTCGAAATTACCGTCTTTGAAACCCAAAAACCATCGACGAGCTGTCCTTTAATTCATAGCATCTTCACCGTACACTTCGCAAATATCGCGAGCAGCTTTGGCAGCTTTATTCTCTCGATTGAACGCGAACAGAAGAAGGTGTCGAAAATGCTCACTTTCATCTACTTGACATTCCATTTTGAAGGCTTGTAATAAAATAAAATAATATATGTAACGTAAAAGCAAACAATATCTAGTAGAGCAGAAAATTTTCTTTCGAATGACTTATAACATTGACCATTTTGTTTTACTTTTGGTGCTCATTTTTATATTGGAAAAAAACGCACACAACTTATGTTAACACCCAATACATATGATATATATGTGTTTGAAATTTTTTATTAAATTGACATGTGAAATCACCGCAAGTCCGTACAAGTTGTTATGAATTTTATTACTTCAAAGGACTCTCCTGAACAATGCGGTAGATATGATACCTGGATTGTCAGTTTTAAGGTATGGATATTGATTCTATGTTAAAAAGGAATCCATGAGACAAAAAGTCAACTGCTTATTAATATATTTTTTTATAAATGTGATTGTAAATATTATTACTAAAATAAATAAATACATTTGTGAAATCATAATTTCTGAGCCTTATTTGTAGGACTGTCTCATTGTTGCATTTCCCTACCACAAAGATATTGTTGAGTATGCGGTCTCGTCCCTGAGATACCAACATGTTTCTGTGGAAGTTACAGTAAACTTGGAAAATTTTATTCCATAGGGACAGCACCAGAGACATTATACATTTACAGAAGTTGAAAGATAAGTAGGGATGTGAATCGTCAGATTAAGTGCTCAGTACATGTTCACATCAAAGTTACCAACTATGGGGAAGCATTGCCGGAAGCAACTATGGGGAAGCATGTAAATGACTCCAGATAAAAATCTAAATTGAAGAAATCAAAATTGATAAAAAATCAATATTTATGATTACCGTATATCAGCCTAGCAGCTGCATTGGAAACAGACTGGAGCTTAGGAATTAATGAATCAAGCAGACCAGAATATCAGCCTAGCAGCTGCATTGGAAACAGACTGGAGCTTAGGAATTAATGAATCAGGCAGACCAGAATATCAGCCTAGCAGCTGCATTGGAAACAGACTGGAGCTTAGGAATTAATGAATCAGGCAGACCAGAATATCAGCCTAGCAGCTGCATTGGAAACAGACTGGAGCTTAGGAATTAATGAATCAGGCAGACCAGAATATCAGCCTAGCAGCTGCATTGGAAACAGACTGGAGCTTAGGAATTAATGAATCAGGCAGACCAGAATTAATAGAATTATAATAATAACCCAGATGCGATATAATGAATAATCTGCTCTTATTTGTTCTATCATAATCTGCGAAGATGATAGTCCACAATAGTATTTTGGTGCCAACTTTGATGCTGATATGTTAAAAAAGATGAAGAGGGGTACATTGAGATGGTTTGGTTTGGGAATGAATGAATGAAGAAAGACTAAAAAAACAGATATATAGTGCAAATGTGAGTGAATGGCGTGTGGGAGGAAAACCAAGAAAATGTTGGTTGTATGAAGTGAATGATATTCTGAAAGAAGGAGACGTAGAAAGTCAGAGAAATTGTAGAAGTTTTATGGATCTAGAAGACATTGAGGATTTGTGTCGAGATAGGAGACTGGTGCTCTGTCCTCTCTGCCTACCCTGATATCCCTATCAATGGCGTGCTGATATGTATGTATGTACATTCTCAGATAACTAATATCTCACTACTTGAAAATATTCTCGGGGCTATGAGAAAGTTCAAAAATGGGAAGTCTCCCCAGGATGATGTCCATGTGGATGTCTTCAAATGTGGAATCTACACTCGGATACATTCTCTTCATAACCTTAATAAATAGGTATATAATGACGCTGTCGAAGAGATTGACAAAATGGATCTATTATCGCCCTCCATAAAATGCTGACCCTCTCAAGTGTGGAAACTACCATGGAACCATGTTGCTGAGCGTGCCTAGAAAGGTCTCGGGCGATTCCTCAGTCATATCCATGGAACCCAATTTAAGCTGTCCTGTGCAATGTGGTTTTATTTTTGGTAAGTCTTGGATAGATCGTATTTTTAGCATCCATTGTATCTTTCGACAAGGAAAGGAACTGAAGTAACTTTTTACTTTTAGAAAAAAGCCTTTGGCAGCCTCAATATGGGAGGTGTTACTCGTTGACATGGTACCTTCTGTACTAAGTCTCTGAAAACTTTGTAAGCTAGTGATCCATCTGAGTACTTCAGGAAGAGGTGTTGTTTCATTATATTCTGAAATGTTAAAATTTAATAAATTAAGAATATCAATTTTCTTTTGAAAGAAGGGAAAAGCCTGGCAGAAATTAAATGCTGTCTACAGATAATCTTTTTAGCAGTTATTTTGTTTCAAAATGAATTTATGTTAATTTAGTTATGATTAAATTATTTGAATAAGCTAATAGAATTCTTAAATTAAAATGCCTAACGTAACCTGTTACGGCCTATTACTATCTCTTTGTTTTCCGATGCCCCCCTGTCTTCCAGTGCAATTGGGAATCATTCGTCTAGAGCAGGGGTTCCCAACCTTTTTTTACTCTAGAGCACATTCTAAAATATCGGTAGGGTGGCGGGCACCACCTATTTTTAATCGACAAACTCCTTCCATAACTTCTCATTTTCCCATAATTTATTTTCTTATATTCATAATTTATTAATAAATAATAAACAAAAATGTTTCAAAATAATAAAATTATTATTCAAATTGCATACACACAGAGAAATGTATTTACAAAACGTAAACAAAGTAAACAAAAAACACAAATACAAAGAAAACATTTTATAAAAAAATATAATATCAATATGTCAATGTGATCTTTGGCATTGCATATCATTGGCCAGTGCCAGTGCCTCATACTCATAATTAGGAGAGTATGACGATAGCAGATAGCAGATAATCCTGTTAGCAAACAATCATAAAGATGCTCATCGGTGAGTCGAGATCTATATCTTGATTTTATTAAGTTCATGTTTGAAAACAATGATTCGCATAAATATGTCGAACCGAAAAATGATTCAATTTTATATGCCGCTTCTTTCAAAAATGGGAACTTTTCTCTGTCCACTGTATTCCAAAAGTCCTCTGATATTAAGGATTTTAGCAAAATATCATTCTTAAGGTACAAAATTTCTAACTCTAGTTCTTCTGTCTTACCTTGAACAAAATCTGCAATACATGCGGCCATTTCCATTACATTTATTTGGCAAGTAAAAGGATTGATACAGAAGGAAACAATTGGCTCGATATGTGTGAATTTCAAAAATCTCTCTTCAAACTGTTTTTTTAACACTTGAAGATGCTTAATAAATAATGACCCGTTTAATTCATTGTTACCTAGCATTTTCTTCATATGTGGGAAATGCACGAGAGAATTGATCTGCAGATGTGATATCAACAAATCCAATTTAGCTTTAAATGACTTTACAGAGCTTATCATTTCAGCTATGCTTTTGTCTTTCCCCTGCAACTCCAAATTTAAAGAATTCAATTTTTCCATGATGTTGTGAGAAATCCCAAATCAATCAGCCAGCGAGAGTCAGCTAGTTCATCATAATTTTCCTTTTTATCGTTTATAAATGTTTTTATTTCTTCAATTAAACTCACAAATCTTGTAAGAACCTTTCCTTTACTGAGCCAACGTACTTCAGTATGCAGAATAAGATCATGTTCTTTATCTTCAGTATCTTCTAACAGGGCCTTGAAAAGTCGGTGTTGCAAAGGAGCTGCTCGAAAAGAATTGATTATTTTTGTAACAATTTTCATAACGTGTTCAAATGGCAATATTTTACAACACAGAGCTTCCTGGTGGATAATACAGTGGTAGGACATAAAGTTTGAAAATGATTCATGCTTCTTGCAGAGGGCAATAAATCCTTTGTTTTTACCTACCATTGCTGGTGCCCCATTGGTGGTTATCGCAGACAGCTTGTGCAAAGGCATATTTATTGACTTGGCGTATGTTCTGAATGTATTATAAATATCCTCACCCCTTGTCTGTCCTTTCATAGGTAATATTTGCAACATATCCTCTTTTACTGTGAAGTTACTAAATACCATTCTCACCATAACTGCTAACTGTGCGGTGTCTGATATATCTGTTGACTCGTCAAATTGTAGCGAGAACCAGTCACATATTTCCAAGTCAGTCTTTAACTGAGTTTGTATGTCTGTTGAAATTGCATGTATTCTTCTTGTGACGGTGTTATTTGACAATTGTAAGTCTTGTATTGCTGAGACAATCTCACGTTTGTTAGAAAATCCATCAAACAAACAATCGGCACCAGTCAAAAATAGTTCTTTAAACAACTCACCATCAATGAAAGGTTTATTCTTTTTTGCGAGCATGTGAGAAATTTTGATGCATGCGAGCATGTGAAAAATGTTGACAGTTTGGCTGTCGGGGCCATACTTATTGCTTTCACTGACAGACAGAGCTGTCAGCGTCATGTGTTTTGGCGCCTTCGGCGTTCATCGGCTCAGTTTGTGGCGTTTGTTCACTTCGGGTTTTCTGCGTGTACAAGGAGTGATGTGCAAATAGCACTCCCCGTTCCAGGCTAGCGTGAAGAGTGCAGTCTGGCTCGCCGCTAGACAAGTTGCGACAAGTACTGTCAGCAAAGGAACCACTCATACATACAATATCGCAAACATACGAACGTATTGAATAAACCTAGGCACTCAAAAAAATTAAAACTTGAACAAATAAATAAAAATAATTCACATTTTTAATTAATGTTTATGAAAAAATTCTGTCTCTGTCGAATAGTGGCGGGCACATACGAATCGTTCCGCGGGCGCCATGGTGCCCGCGGGCACGGGGTTGGGAACCTCTGCTCTAGAGTCTAGACAATCTTGAAAATGTTTACAAGTTTGTTTATCTAGGCTCTCTCATAAGTGAAAGAGGTAAATGTGGGCTCGAAATCAAAAGAAGAGTTTCATTGAAAAAAGTGCGATGAGCAATCTAAAGAAATCATTTATAAGATAAAATAAATTGATCAGGGACCACAGAAAAATATTTACAATAAGGAAAGGAAGGATAGGTTAAATGATAAGGGTTCAGTTAAGTACATAAAACATAGAAAGTTGAACATGCGTAGCCTGAAATACCATTAAAATGGACATAACAATAAAAAAGGGATTTAAAATGTTCCGGCTCTAAAAATTCAGATTTATTTGCAGCCAATACCAAGTTAACGACTGCTGAGCATGCACTGGTCATTATTTATACATGAATTTACTGGTTAATGATCATATTCCCTTGACACTCAAAATCACTCTTCTATTGGTCGGGTTAACTGATTTCCTAGAAATTTAAAATAAATTAAAATTCAATAATATGAAAATTAAAATAAACAATCGAAATGTCATATTTGTCAAAGTCAATAAACAAGAAAAAACAAAGAATAAATATAATCATGAGACGTTCATGAAACCGATAACGTGGATTTTAAATTTGATCGGGTTAAGACATGAGCCAACTAAAGCTTTCTGGAAAAAAGTATTGCATTCGTTTTGGACATTTTTAGTTATCTCGGTAGTTGCTGTTTATCTAGTAGAAAAGAGATTCCAGATTGTATATTCTGATTCAAGTTTTCTTTATATCGCCTTGGATATGTTTGTCATTGGTTCCCAGTTAATATTCACTTGCAGTAATTTGTTTTACAGTACTTTCATATCTCCGAGTGTTTTGAAGAGATATGGTTTCAATTATTCGATGATAGATTCTTTATTGGGTGTCGATTCGAGAATATTTTACAAAAGTAGAAGAAAAACAATTTTTAAAATTATTTTCATAATCATTTTATTAGACGTATGGGTGTTATTTTGTTATTTATACATATGGATTTCTGGAGAGCTACCGAATTTGCATTTATTCATTATAGATTTCATTTTATACACATTTAATTCTCTAAGTATAATATATTTTTTTCTAAATATGTATTTATTAAAAACTAAATATTATTTTTTAAATGTTACACTCCAAATTTATTATAAAAGTGGCTACCAAGATTCAGTGTATGGTGAGGGCTTAGACACGGAGAATGTGGAATTGCAAGATGTCACAATGCTAGAAAATTTTATGTTTGATTGTCAAAATTTGGCCAAGCAAGTACATAAAATAATGAAGTTCAGAAAGTTTATTTTGAGCGATTTAATTAAAGTTTATACATTATGCTCTGAACAAGTCGACCTGATGAATTTTTATTTTTCAATACAGGTAAGAATTATAATAACAGACACCCAGATCTATCCGAAATGCTCTGAAATTCATCCAAAGTGAAAAAAATATTTAAATTACTCGAAAATCTAAAAAGCAGATGTCACACAAACAACACATTATTGTCGACAATAATTCAAAGCACACAATAAATGTTACATTATTGTCAGTTTTGGGAATAAAATGAGGCAAACTGTAATAATTTAATCATAAAATTGAAATTATTTCTTAACACGTTCACTGTGTATAAAGAGATGCTGAAAATTCGCGAATTTTTGAAAACCCATAACTTTGTTAAAAATCAAATTCTACTTTCTATTGAAACATCATATACAAGTGTATTCCTTCGGGTCTTCAAAACACATGAAACCGGCGACGAATCCTTATCGGGAGACATTTATGAGTGCTCTCAACATTCAAGGCTATTTTGTATGGACACGGGAGCCGTGTTCAACGCAGTGAACGTGTTAAACTGTAATAATTTAATAGTAAAATTGAAATTATTTCTTTTTATCCATATCCTGATGAAGTGTTGAATAAATAATAGTCGCGAATGAACATTTTATAGTTTTGACATTCGCTGTCAGTTGATGTGTCGGGGCGATATTGTTATGTTTAATGCAGTCTTTCAAAGTAAAAAAAAATCTAACTTTTTTTCGTTTATGAGAATGCATATATATGTTCATTTATAATTTGTTTGTCCTCAAGCACCATTTTATAATAGTTCATAAACTTTATATAAAAACTGAAACTGTGAATGGTAAGAGTTAATCACAAAATAATTATCACAAAATTCCAATAGTATTACACTTTCATTGTATAAAGTACACCTTTGCGGGCATATTGTCATGTGGCAATCTCTTCCAACACATCAGAAGTATGTTAAAGAGGTCTGAGTGAAAATCAAACTGGTATTCTATTTTTTTAAATAAATCTGAACTCCAACAGGAATCAAATCCTTAATCTCCCAATTGGAAGACAGATGTCTTACCATTAACACGTTCACTGCGTATAAAATACTTAATGTCATACAGAGATGCTGAAAATTCGCGAATTTTTTAAAGCCCATAACTTTGTTAAAAATCAAATTCTACTTTCTATTGAAACATCATATACAAGTGTATTCTTTCGTGTCTTCAAAACACATGAAACCGGCGACGAATCCTTATCGGGACACGTTTATGAGTGCACTAAACATTCAAGGATTCCCGTGTCCATACAAAATATTTGTATGGACACGGGAGCCGTGTTCGACGCAGTGAACGTGTTAATAATAATCTTCTATATGTCCGCATTGCCAAATTGGATATATCGAGGGGTACGAAACAAAATAGTGAAAAAATAACAAGCAAAGTTCTAATAATGAATGTTTTATCTTTCTAGAATTTTTTTACCATACAATGTGGAACTGTTTCTGTAATTAGATATTGTTTGATTGTTATTGATTTTCCTATGAAGGCGGTAAGTCACATTTTTTATCATATTTTAGAGACTTTTATTTTAACTCTCTGACTATCTAAATTATTTCATCGTTACAGACTAGGCAACTTTAATAAATAAATTTTGTGATGTATAATTTCATAATGTGCTTTGCAGGTGTCTGAAGATAATTTCAACGCCATATTGAGTAACATATTTGGCTGCTTATATGATTTAATTATACTTGTCCTTATTTTATTATTTTGTAATTTTGTAAAATTGGAAGCTCAAAAAACATCCGTATATTTGGATAATATTCTCAATAAACAAAGGCCAGGTAATTAAAAATGAACTGTTTAATTATTTTTGGATTCTCTAAGGTTGTATTCTATTCTCTTATTCTATTATTATTATTCTATTCTATTCTCTAAGTTGCACCTCCATTTGACTATGGTCATACCATATCCTAGTTAGTAAGACACCTGTTTTCTAGCCTGGTGTTTACTGGTTTAATTCCCGTTGGAACTCAGATTTCAGTATAATATTCACTTAAGTCCTCTTTAATATCTTTGTATTGTATTGTATTACACTTTTATTGTATACAGTAAAACCTGGCGGGTTTATTGCCATGTGATAATTTCTTCCAACCAACCAGAAATATAATAATCATGCTTCAAATGAAAACCATCCTTTTTAAAAATTCGAGTTCCAATGAGAATAAAAACACGCAACCCCCGAATTGGAAGTCAGACGTCTTACCAATTAGGTCATTATATTTCTGGTTGATGGGAAGAAATTGGCATTTATCAATAAACCCACCAGTTTGTAACTGTATACAATAATACAATATTCTGCCTAATTGATTCAGCCACAATCTTTTTCTAGTTCAATTATTTTTTAAAGATATTTCATGGCGCCACATGGTAATAAGCCCATCAGATATAACGAAAATGTAATACAATATAATACTGTTAACTGAATCTAAGTATGGTATATAATATAATACTGTTAATCTCTTTTTGGGTCAACCGTGACCTAATTTAAGCATGTAATACAATATAATACTGTTAACTGCTCATAATCTGTCTTTCGGTTAACCTTGAGCATGTGAGCAACCGTGAGCATGTAATACAATATAATACTGTTAACTGCTCATAATCTGTCTTTCGGCCAACCTTGAGCATGTGAGCAACCGTGAGCATGTAATACAATATAATACTGTTAACTGCTCATAATCTGTCTTTCGGTCAACCTTGAGCATGTGAGCAACCGTGAGCATGTAATACAATATAATACTGTTAACTGCTCATAATCTGTCTTTGGGTCAACCGTGAGCATGTAATACTATATAATACTGTTAACTGCTCATAATCTGTCTTTGGATCAACTGTGAGCATGTAAT
Organism: Odontocerum albicorne; assembly: GCA_949825065.1. Lineage (NCBI taxonomy): Eukaryota > Metazoa > Arthropoda > Insecta > Trichoptera > Odontoceridae > Odontocerum > Odontocerum albicorne. The sequence continues at coordinate 38,235,568 of OX463845.1, read as the reverse complement.
ACTATATAATATAATACTGTTAACTGCTCATAATGTGTCTTTGGGTCAACCGTGAGCATGTAATACTATATAATACTGTTAACTGCTCATAATCTGTCTGGGTCAATCGTGAGCATGTAATACTATATAATACTGTTATAGTTCGGAAATTCTAGGATGAGTCCTGTGACAGCTCACAAATTTGCCCCAATACAACTTTATGTTATGTATTTACCTAAATAACTTGCTATTTATTAGAATTGAGGCTTATATTAAGGTTTATAAAATAATTAAAGTTACTGAACATCATTACAAGGTTGTATTGGGGCAAATTTGTGATCTGTCACAGGACTCATCCTAGAATTTCCGAACTATAACTGCTCATAATCTGTCTTTGGGTCAACCGTGAGCATGTAATACTATATAATACTGTTAACTGCTCATAATCTATCTTTGGGTCAACCATGAGCTAAGCATTTCTGCAGTACAACAGGGTTTGCATATTGTTTTTTTTATGGTGTGTCAGATTATTTTTTACCATTGATTGAAGTCTTTCTTGTGTTTCCGCTAAAAAAAATTTACTTAAATAATTGAAATATCAAACTTTTATATGATACTTATAGTATTTATTATAGTCAACACTCGCAATCAACAAAAAAATTTCTTGCTGTTTTCCGACTATTTGCTGGTCTCTGATTTAAGTGAATCTGACTATTATTTTTATCTTGAGTCTATTAACATCGATACCCTGCTCTGAAATTGAAGGAGTTAAAAATATGTAATTCAATATGACATGTAAAAATATGTAATTCAATATGACATGTAAAAATATGTAATTCAATATGACATGTAAAAATATGTAATTCAATATGACATGTAAAAATATGTAATTCAATATGACATGTAAAAATATGTAATTCAATATGACATGTAAAAAATTTCAGATTCAGAAGATCGGGAGAAACTGGAATCTTGGTTGAGCCTAACTTCCAGAAGGGTTCCCCACTTTACCGCTGCGGGTTTCTTTGAATTGGATGTTAGACTATTTTGTGGAATCACGAGTACTATTTGCACTTATATCTTCATTGTTTTACAGTTAAGAAATATTGCTTTGATGTCTTAATTAGAAAAATACTTAGCCATGTGACAAAACTGGTTTGGGGAAATGATAAATTTCGCATGATGTTTCCAGTTGTAATTGTGTGTCACTGTTTGTCAGGTTGATGAGAACGTGCAACAGGGTTTTGTTTTTGTGTAATGTGATTTATTTTTTCATGCTAAATATCCCCAGTGAGATACAGGCAAAAGCCTAGTTTACTGGGGATACGACAAATGAAAGGCAACAAACCCAGATCCATTAAAATTGTATGTTCAAATTAAATTACCTGTTGTTTTTTCACAAATTATGTATATTTCTTGTCATGTGTAATAATAAAATTAAAATAAAAGTAATTTATATTCAGCTGGGACTCGATCCTACAAAAATAAATGTTAATTAAAAAACATTATTATTTTAAACAATTATATCGACATGTATGTACCATACAGGACCATTAGAGACTCCATTTTTTTTTTAAATAGTTGTACCTTCTTGCCAATGATCATTTCCAGTATCATTGGCAAGAAGGTGCAATACAAAAGATACAAGATCGCTGGTAAAGTGGATGAATAGATTCTTTTCCAGGAAGTAAGGAGAAACTGCGAAAGGTTATCAAACATTTCTTATGAAAATCTTATAAATAACATAGAAGTATCGGTTAGGAGAGATGTGTCTGTCTAATCTGTAGAAATTTTCAATCTTGTATAGGAGAAAACATTTTGATCTTCCGAGCAAATATAGATGTTTTATCAAGATGAGAAACGTAGCACTTTTGAAGACATTATTCATCAAACACTTCAAATCAATCTATAGAAGTAATGACACAAACAATGCAGCTTTTCACTTCACTTACCTATGTATACCCCTATTTTTTATAGCTTGAGCCGAAGTGAAGGCTAAACATAACTCATTTAATTGAGTTTTTCTGAAGAACTGCATGTCAGTATAATTTGCCCCTTTGATAAAGATTTTTATTTGTTCCCTACAGATCGGTAACTTCCCAAGCCAGTAGAAGTGAATTTTCCTAACCCCTATTTTTAAAGTAGAAAACAAAGATTATGTTGAGTATTATAGAACTATAATACTCAACACCGGCTTTCTTTATAGTCAATGTAGGGGTCAACGTATTTAAAAGCACTTGTGAGCTATATCATATATATGTATATATACTCGTATAATAAACAATTATATCTGAATTACACAATTATACAAGCCTGATTTTTATTACCTTACCTTATCCTGGAAAGCTAAGCTTCATCAAAACAAAGAACTTAATTGTATACAAAGACTTTAAAATAAGTAGATAGCTGCCACTCAATCCTCTGAGATTCCGGTTTGCTTCTTACGTTTTTTGGAAAGAGCAGGGTGAAGAGATTCCTCTTTGGCAGGTGGAAGTTTGTCGAAATAAAAACACAGTAGATGTTCCGGCAGATGAGAATATATTTTTTCTGTTTTCGTTCCTTATGTTCAGCTCATCCCTTATCTTAAGCCCCTTGATTCGACCGTGTATGCCGTCACGGCTTGCAAGCACCACGCATACCACGTGCTGTCCACGTATAGAGGGTGTCCGATTATCTGAAGTTACATTACTTGCGAAGGCCATGCATAAGGAATATTTTATTACAATATGTACAGGTAAACACAAGCAATGGTAAAACACAGATGATCCAATATAATACAATAATAATTTCACAAACAGTTTTACATAATAAATTTCTGTGACCCACACGTCCGGTACAACAATATTTCAAATATAATTAAAATTGAAAAGTTATGTATTTAACCCAACTAGTTTAAAGTCATAGGAGATTCATTTTCAGGGGTACTGTGAACTAACAGTTAGTTCGGAGTATCCCTGAAGGTGAGTCGTACATGACTTGAAACTAGTTGGATTAAACAGTGTTTTAATTTTAATTAAATTTGAATAATCATGAATTTCCAGTGTTAATGGAAAACTCAAAAATTTTAACACAATCTTTATTTCATTTACATGTATATCTAACTTAAAATCTCATCAGTGTTAATAATAGTCTTCTTCAATGGTGTTACAACCCATATCGAGCCTTGGATCCTTGTTGTTCACCTGACATCTTGTCTTCTTTGATCTCGGGGAATACTTCTTTGATCTTGGAGAACTCCACTCTGACAACTACTGCTTTATCTCTGGGTCATAGCCATAAACTTAATTATCATCCCCTGTGATGACTCTCGAAGAAGGTTGGATAATAATTGGAGGAGATCTTGCCCTAGTGAGGAGTCAAATGCTGAAATTTTTTCATCAACACTTGATTTTTATGCTGTTATGCGGTTATCTCTGCTTTCCATTATTCTCAAGTGACATTTTACTCAAACTTGAATCATGAGTGTTAAAAAAACTAGGTTTGACCCATGGCTTGGTTACCATAGACCTAAACATTTAGAGTCTCAGAAGCCAATTTTACCAGTTTCAATAAAAAATTCATAAATTTTTGTGTTCATGGTAAAATCATAATTCTATGATTTTTAATAATTCGATGTTCCTAATTCACCAAACAGCCAGTACTGTTCAGTTTCATTGTGATAGAAACTTCAATTTAAAATATTTACAGCTCTTTTCAAGAATTTGTCACATTTTTCATGTTTTCGAGTATTGTTTCAAAATATGTAATATAATATGAGCATCTCAGTTAACAAAATGAAGAGTTTATCAATACCCAAACAGCAAGAGAGGTACAAACTAGTCATCGATGATAAGTCTCTAGAGCAAGTGGTGCAAGCAATTTAAATATTTGGCTATTGATATCTCCAGCCAAAAAATCTATAATGACGTGAGAGAACAAACATATAAGACAGCTGCATCATCTGTTTGTTTAAGAGCTATAACTTGCCAATTCTTGTTGGAACCCAAATTATAAATATTAACCCACCAGGTTGTACTGTATACAATGAAAGTGTAATATAATATTTGGTCTCTTGGAAAGTAATTTTGTATTTTTAAGTTGAATTCAAACGCAAAATTGCACCAAATTCTGGTAGATGGGGGTTTTCGATATTTAAATTATTTCAGCCATCTATCATATCATGCTCGTTATTCTCAATCAAAGCCTTGATTTGATCGTCATCAGAGGTAATCAGCCTTCTAAAGCAGATACCATCTCCGAATGTCGTATCACCACTATTGAATTTTTTATATCACATTTGACAGACACAATCACTTACTGCATCTTCTCCATACACTGTACATATATTTTGTTGGTGTATCATTTTTTTCCTTGAGCAGCAGTAGAAAAAAAAACTCCGTACGGAAAAAACAACTTGTTTTGTGTCATCTTCAAAATGACTTGAAAAACTGCTCACGAAATTTGGGTAAACTAAGGCCAATAAATGTGCTAAACAATTGAAGGACTCGACAGTAAATAATGGTAAGCGACATGTATCACATTTTGAGATATTAAGAAAACAAGGTTTTATAAAATCTTAAAATTTATTTATAAAACATTTATTAAAAAATAATGTAATTTTAAAAAGGATGAGGCTTTAAGACTATTGTGTTTGAGTATTAGATTTTTTAATTATACCCTTAACCTCTAAGCGAGTGAGATCTTGTAAGTAAAATAAAAAATAGATTTTGTAGGTAATATAAGTAACGTAATTGCGGCCGCCATATACAAAATAATTGAATAGATAAAAACATTTGAGCCATGTCCGCTTTATAGATAAATTCATGTATTCGGGAATAAAAACATTGGACGTACCGTCCATACTCTCTTGAGGTAAAAATTCGCTCGCCGTACGCCATACAGGCATACTCGTTTAGAGGTTAACTATCTAATTCCATAAGTCACTCGACATGTTTATTGTTCGCTGACGACTTGAAAATTTTCAAAAAGATCAATTCACCTCACGACTGTGCACAGTTACAACAGGACCTAGACTCCCTAGTCTCCTGGAGTGAGCAAAATCATCTTCTGTTCAACATTAATAAATGTGTCTGTGTATCTTATAGTCGATCGTTTTCACCAATCCACCATCAGTATACTATACAGGGAGTGGCACTAAACAGAGTTTCTGAATTCAAGGATTTGGGCGTAACCTTCGATGTCGGACTCACGTTCGTTAACCATGTCTCACGTTTGATATCGGACTATTACAAACTACTCGGTTTTATAATGAGAATATCAAGAGAATTTAACAGCACTGATATCCTCCGAAACTTATATAATTATCTAATTAGAACCAAATTAGAATATGCATCAACGGTTTGGGCTCCTCATCAGCTCAAATATAAAAACAATATAGAACAAATAAAAAAAAAATCCTCAGATATCTATGGTACAGAACAAAGGGCGATTACGCAAAATATGCTCACCATGTCGAACTTCTCACGGTGTGTAACTATAGAAACCTCGAAACAAGAAGGCAAGAATCCATTGCGATATTCCTAATAAAGGTTTTCCAAGGTTCCTTTAACTGTCCCGCGATTCTAGAAGCACTAAGTTTATATGTACCCAATAAACGAATATCATGGCTAAACACTCAGTCACGCGTGGTATAGAGATATTGAACCAACTGAATGACACGGTTGATATATTCTCGGTACCGACTAGCAATATGAGAAGAATCCTGGCTGATATTATTCCTAACGAATAAGCTAACGTAAGAAGCAGATCCTCTTTGTGTAACAGGAGAAATCCGTGCAAAGTGGATAAAAAAAAAATTTGTAATTTTGAAACTTGTCTTTTGTAATTTTGTCGCTTACCGTTATTTACTGCCGAGCCCTTCAAATACCTTTTTTAATAATTACATAATTAACTATTTTCCCGATAACATATTACAATAATATCATACATTCTTGTATTACAAAAAAATGGCAAAAGTGTATTTTATGTAAGGGTCTGTATTCGAAGTATATATTTTTATATATACATTTTTATAAAGAATTTGAAATTAGATGTTAATTAAACCATTGAAATAAAGCATATTGAAAAGTTTAAAGGTATAATCTTATTTTTAAAGCTTAATAAAAATACATGTGCCATTTCTCACAATTAATTATTCATTTGCAGTCACCAGTGAATGTCCGATTTACGATCTTGATATTAAAAAAAATATTGAGAGTTCCCAGGATTAAAAGTGATTGATACTAAAAAATAATTGAATGTATGCCAATTTACAATATAAATGAATCCATTCGTTTAGTTCATTTTTAAAATAAGAACAGAAAACAATAGGGAATGATATTTTTGTTGTTGGTAAAATGAAACGAAAAATAAAAGATTTGAATAAAACAATTGCACAACAATGGCCTAATAAAAGCACTTTTTTGATACAACATATAAAAAGTGAAACTTATGATCCAAACATAATAACACCTTATTTGAAAAAACATAAAGGTGTCAAACTAAATCCATTAAAATACAATCACGAAAAGTTCATGGAGCCAATAATTTGGATTTTGTATTTATTAGGATTAAAACATAAAACATCTAAATCAAAATGGAAAAAGAAGCTGCATTCTTATTTTGTTTTCTGTTTTCTTCTTATATGTATTTTTATTTGTGTTACACTACGGTTTAAAAATATATATCGAGGAACGTATTTTTCACGTATTGCATTAGATTCGTTATTTTTAATTTCGCAGTTCACGTTTACTTGTAGTAATTTATTTAGCTGTGCTTGCACCTCCCCAATCGTGGCGAAAAGATACACCATAAATAATGACATGGTGGATTCTTTATTGGGTGTTGACTCAACAATGTTTTACAGATATCAAAGAAAAGCAGCTTTCAAAATAACTATAACAATTTTCTTATTATTGGTGTGGGTTGGTGTTATCTCTGCATATAATGTATTTTTTACGGATGAAAATTCTGAACTATATTTATATTTGATAGATTACATATTGTATGTTATAAATTTTTTTCATATAATATATTTTATATTAATTATGTACCTATTAAAATTGAAATATTTTCTTTTAAATGTTGCATTGCAATTTTATTATAAAACTGGCTACCAAGATCCCGTCTATGGAGAGAATTTGGATATGCAAAATTTTTGTGTCGGTATGACAGAAAACTTTTTATTTAGTTGTGGCGATGTAACTCAAAAAGCACAAGACATTTTCAAGCATCAAAAAAAGAATTTGAGCAATTTGATAAACGTTTTCGCTTCGTGTTGTGATCAGGCTGATTTAACCAATTTTATTTTTTCTACTCAGGTAAGTTTCTACTCGTATATTAGTTAGTAAGTTTCTACTCGTATAAATATTTTTTATTTTTTCATATCATGTTGATAAAATTCAGCGTATACAGCGGAGGTCTTTCAGTCCGAAGCTAACTCAGCTTGTTATACTACACATTTATTCTAGGCCCACTCAGTAAAACGTTTAATTGCAACTAATTATTTGTACAAATCTTGCATAGCAAGACTACATAGATTGGGTAATCAATATGAGCATTGTATGGATTTTCATATGGCATTGTCTACTTACAGGAGTAAAGCGAATAAGTTGTTCTTATCGAGATGAACTGATTGAATTGTATGTATGGATTTGCTTTGTTGGTTGTTCGACTTATACTGTTTTTCCCTATTGTATAAGACTGTTTTCATTTCAATGTTAAATTATATATGTTGTTGTTTTTCAATCTTTGTATCAAAAAGGTCATTGGACCGTTGAAATAAAGTAAAATGATGAGTTGGTCTTTTACCATAAAACTTGGGAACGGCAGAATTGATTGTTTTAATTTAGTATAAACTTTAGGCTTATTTTTTCTCCTTTTCTCTTTAATTTGATATTGGAAAGATAAAGTAAATGACGTTTATGTACTCTAAGTGGTATAAAACTTTGTACCACCATCCAAGTGTAGAGATATGCTGATGACGTATTGATCCTTGGAAAGGACAGATGCCACCTCCATGAGATCTTTATCCAATTGGAGAACATGGCAAAAATTTAAGTGTCAGAGTAACCAAAGGGAAGACAGAGTACTTATATGTATTGAAACAAAAATATGAGGGATCTTAAGGTGTCAAAATTACACCATTAATGACTCTCTTCCGGAAAAAAACTTACCGGTCTCTTGGATTCTTTTTATATTGTGAAATTACCGATACCATGGAGCTAGAGGCTTGATTGAAATGAATCAATGACTAAAATGCTTGTTCAAAACTGAAGGAGTTTGTTAGTTAATGGATAAAAGAACTAAAGGTGGGCTTCTCAACATTAAAACGAGGAAGTTGATGCCATATTGTCAAAAAATACGGCAGTCAATGATAACAATGTGGGTGTTTATTAAACTCATATACAGTTTTCCATATTTTAAACATAACATAGATGATTTGATTAATATTAGAAATGTATTTGATTATATTTTCAAGAATTTGTTTGCGGTTCACTGTGGAATAATTTCCATGATAAGATGTTTGATTATTGTCATATACCATTCAATAAAAGGGGTAAGTTTTATTTCTTTCTAGAATTATCCATAGAAAACAACAAGGTCTTCTTATTTGCAAGGCTTTAAGTTAAACAATATACCCAACAAAAAGATCACTTTTTTAATGTTGTTTCATGCTATAATATCACTTCGAGAGTGAGTTTTTTTAAATGTACAAATGACAGCTCATAAGTGTCACTATATAAATTTTGTTTAAAACCTGGATGCCAATAATAGATAATAACAAGTTTACTTTTCACCAAATATTTTTAAAAATTTATATTTACAATATAATGAAAGGACTAATTATTTAGCACCATTTAGAGAGTGGACTCTTCTCAAGGGCACTCAGATTAAAGGGCACTCAAGACAGATTAAAAATATTAAAAAATAAATATATATAAGTTGAGTGTAACGATAGCAAAGTGGTGAGGGTGACCATTAGATTAAGTACTTTCCCGCATCTAAATATATTTAGAAATACATATTTGGTAAGAAAACTTACCAAGAAAATATAAATTATAAAGAAACCTGTAGATCTTCTGATATGTGATAGTAACACATTCAGCTTTAGGTGTAGTGTAATATTGTGTGTAGTATTCATATATAATCATAAATTTTGATAAGACCTTCCAAAAGGGCCATTTTCAAATGCTTCCTTAAACTGCACATGCCACCCATATATATGTCAGATCATTCCACTCCACAAGACCAACAAAAGCCCTGTCATAATCAATTTATTCGATGAATGAATTCAAATGAAGATGAAACTGACACAATCAATTTATTTGATGAAGGCGAAATTGACCTCAAAATTGCGCTACTTTTTGATGATACATTTCTCAGACATAGATTGGAAAGATACAATGGAAACATCCCATTAACGGACTTGATTACAGAGACTAAGCTGAAATAAAAATTTATTACATTTTATATGAGTAATATTAGGACACAATGAATACAGAGATTTAACCCTAAAGTTATCAGTAGCTGTCACTAGTTATGCTGTCATTAATGTTTGAGAAAATTTCTAAGATTGTTAAGCTAATATAATGATATAGGATAATAAATATTTAGGGGCTAGTCAAGAAAAACTCTGTAGAAACTTTTATATGTCAATTTTTCCCTTTGGTTAGCATCAGAAAGTCTTAATAAGTATCAGTTGTTTTTCTATTATATTGCGAGTACAAATTAGTTCGGTCCGTTTCCAAAAGATGGCTCTGGCTGTTATGAATGGTTCATAGTGACAGCCGATTTTGGCGGTTTCAGAGAGGTTAGACATCTGCCAATAATATTCAGTTTATATCGCTTTGAGTTTCATGCAAAAACTTGTTTTGTACAGTGTTGAAAATGTTTAATTTTGTGTTAACCAAGCAGCATTTGCGGTCGGTTTTAATTTTCTGCTTTAATTGGAAGAAAAGTGCAGCTGAAGCCCATCGAATGCTTGTCGAAGTTTATGGTGACGCTGCTCCAACTGATAAATCATGTAGGGAATGGTTTCGACGTTTCAAGGATGGAGATTTCAGCGTCGAAGACAAGCCTCGCTCTGGACAGCCAAAGAATTCGAGGACAAAGATTAGAGGCATTACTCGAAGAAGATCAGAGTCAAACGCAAGAGGAGCTTGCAGAATCATTGGGAGTGACTTAACAATCCGTTTCCGTACGATTGAGAGCCATGGGAATGATTGAAAAACAAGGAAATTGGGTGCCTTATGAACTAAAGCCCCTGTGATGTTTCACAAATTTGCCCCAATGTAACGACGTTCAGTAATTTTAATTATTTTATCAACTTTAATATAAGCCTCGATTCTAATAAATAGTTAGTTATTTAGGTAAATACATTACATAAAACTAACAATAATGACAAATTAATACATCTTGTTACAAATTAGCAAAAATATGTCAGTTTGTTAAAATCAAATAATATTTGGTGACGTTTGTCAAAAACTCACTACGTTAGTCTACATTGGCTAGGGATGGGGTATACGATAATTGGATTTTCAATTTTTTTTTACTTACATAAAATTAAATGTTCATAATTAGTATTAATTCATAGTGGATCTTGGCCTATTTAAAGATATATACAAATCATACAATACATTAAAAAGTCAGTATAATGAAAATTAGGAATTAAGACGTCAGTTTAGAGAAAAATAATTTTTCAATTTACAAAAAGACGATTGGATTTGTAAAAAAAAAACAATTTTACCCCATCCCTTTGAGATATGACATTTCCAACATCACAGGGGCCATGCTACATTTTCTTGAGTATAGTTAGTGACATTTATAGGTATTAATTAAATACGATAAATAAAATGCGATTAAAAGATATTTCAGAAAAATGTTAAAGTTAAATAAAACGTTCAATACATTTTTTTAAGTTGATTAAGGAATTTTTATGTATCTTTAATTACCAATATTTCCAATTAACTATAAAAAAAATAATGTTTTCCACATTTTTATGACTCATTTCTATGCTGACCTATTTCTACAACCTGCAGTTGGCCTCTTACTTTTGAATTAATTCAAAATATTATTTTATTATAATTTTATTTTGTCGTTTATAAATTTCAGACCAACTCGACAAGTATTAAATTATTGTTGACCAATGTTTTCTCTTGCGTGTACGATTTATCGATACTCTTGTCCATTCTGTTGTTTTGTGATTTCGTGAAAACAGAAGCCCTCAAAACATCCAAACATTTGGACAATATTCTAATAAACCAGCTGATGGGTAATTTTGAATTAAATTATTTTTATTCTGTAATCTACTTTTAAAATGTTGATCTTCGATATGCATAAATGAATAAATTTTAACTTATTTCCTGTAAAACATTTATTCATGTGACATCATCCCTTAATGATTTGTCCAGACAAAAGTTAACATAGAAAAAATGATAGTGGCTTTAAATTGCACTGCGGAGGTCAAGGTTTAACTTGTAGCATCATCAGAGAGAGAGAGAGAGAGAAACCTATCCTAACACCACCTATACTGACATGGGAGGCTGAAATATTCCCCCATTCAGTGTAATCTGCTAGAAGAACATAAATATTTTGAGCTTACCGTTATATATCAATAAAAACAACTACTCTGAAAAAGGAAAATTGCTCAGCTCAAAGTTAATACACTAGGGAAGCAATTTAAGCCTTTTTGTTAATATACTAGGGAAGCAATTTAAGCCCTTTTGTTAATATACTAGGGAAGCAATTAAAACCCTTTTGTTAATATACTAGGGAAGCAATTTAAGCCCTTTTGTTAATATACTAGGGAAGCAATTAAAACCCTTTTGTTAATGTACTAGGGAAGCAATTTAAGCCCTTTTGTTAATATATTAGGGAAGCAATTTAAGCCCTTTTGTTTAAGTTACCCAGTAAATTGCCAGGGTTTTAGTAAGACACCACTAGATCAGATGGATTCAAGTATGTAAGGCTGAACAGAGAACTTATTGAAATTTATTGACAAAATTACTATTGCAATAGCACAAAATTTATTTTGCAAATTATCATAAATATTATATATGGGCAAGTGATTTTAAGAATCCCCTAGATTTCATTATGTTACCTCTATCGGTGTTTCTAATATTAATACAGCTTATATTTGCAATCTATCTTAGAATATTCAAAATATGGCCCCTGGATTGTTGCTGGTCTATAAACATTTTGTTACCTTGGTCGTGTTGAATGAAAATTACAAAACAAATAATAAGGAGATTTAAAATGCATAATCATAGTATAAATAGGCCAAAACCCGTACAATGGTTCTCGTCAAAGAAAGAATACGAGAATTGAATTTTGAATACAAGAGAGCGAGAGAGGAATACTTGGATTCTCTCCGAAAGTAATTCGAAATTTGAATCTCGGTGGGTCCATGATACTGAATAAATTTTAAATACCTAGCTAACAATTTTTGAACCGGTGTAAAAGGGGACGATGTATAAATGATATATATAAACAAATTTTACATTTATAAATATATATTTGCATAAATATAGAATTTGTTTTACTTCCGTGAATATTTCACGGGCTGCAAGTAGTTTTTCAAATTTGTTGTGTAATTTTATTTTTTGTGATTGTATTTTTCTTACTGATTCAGTCTAAAAATAAAAATATGCGGCAACTCCCTCCAATCAACCAGAAAGATGTTTACAAGGCCTTAAATGAAAGCCAGACTGAAAACCTTTTTCTATTAAAGTGTCCGAGTTCCAGTGGGAATTGAATCCGCAACATCAAGCCAGGTCAAAAGACAAGCTCTACAATCTAAGCCACGGAGGTCGTAATCTTGCTTGCAAGAACTTTCCAGCGATCAACCAATTAAAAAAAATAATGATAAAACAATCTGATTTGATATTACAAATGTTTGTAAGCAAGCTTTGTTGTTTCACGGACAAACTTCTGTCAGCTCACGGTGAACCTAGAGGCAATTTGTGAATGGCTTCAGTGGTCAAATGGGAATTCCACTTGAGTGTTAGAAAGACAATTGATAAATAAGCACAATATATTATCGTCCAACATAATAATGACGACCTCTGTGGCCTGGTGGTAAGACACTTGTCTGCCGATCCGGAGATTGCGGGTTTGATCCCTGCTGAAACCCAGATTTTTTTAAATAGGATTCCAGTCTGGTTAACACTTAGGGCCTATAAAAACATCTTTCTGGTTGGTTGGAAGAGATTGCCACATGGCAATAAACTCACCAGGTAAAAAAAAAAATAGTAATAATTGTACAACATAATAATAATAATTGATTGGTTCAGAAGCCAAGTGAACCAAGTCCAAAAATATTGAATTTAAGATCACTGCATGAAAGGTGTGCAAAAAGCTTTAGCTTTTAGCTGAAAATGCTTTTGTACAAAATAAGTGTAATAAATGTACTCAATATAACACTTTTCAGAATTGCGATCATACCCTTACAGAATTAGAAACACTAAAATATGTTTGAACCTAGTTTATTCAAAACTAACCAGAATTGACTTGGTTCACTTGGCTTGTGAATGACTCGATTGTCCTTTAGTAAGAAAATAATATAATATTTAAAATGATTTACAAACGAAGTCTAATAAAGATACGTTTTTCAGACCCTAGAGAGAGACAAGAGTTGGAGTCCTGGGCAAATTCTGTGCAGAGGCGAGTGCCCCACTTCAGCGCCAGTGGCTTTTGTGAATTAGATATTGGACTGTTTTGTAAAATCATTAGCACTGTATGCACTTACGTTGTCATTATTTTACAATTTATTTAATATTTACAAAATGTGAATTGTATTGAAACATATGTTCTAAATAATCAAATTTAATACTATTTCAACCTCTTTCAACCTGACACGTAGTTGTTTTTTCATTATTCTTTTTCACCAACTGTACTATTTAAATTGTAATAAAAATTATATGTAATTTTTTTAATCAGACTAGGATAATTTCATATCTCTATAAACCACCCCTACACCACATGGTTGGAGTACAGTATTTGAGTAAAACCCACATCAAATAATTAGTTTATTCATACATATAGTATTCTGATATGTCAATGCGAGATTAAATTTTCAACCAATATCTAATCAATTGAGGGGGTATTCTACTCTAGAGGCGTGAATTTCAGGCGTTTTTTCAGATTAAATAAAAAAAAACAGAAAATATTTTTCCCATACATTTTTTTACAGTTTGTTTATTGATGATTTGAGAATGTACAAAAAAATTGAGAAAAAAAAAATGAAAATTCAAGATGTTATCAGTTGTTATTTATATCTTGTCGTAAAAAAAGGGGGGTGAGCTGGTCGAAATGATTCGAACCCTTTCGTAAATCTGAAACAAAAATCATATGCAGTTTCTTGATAAGAAATAATGTCGTTATAGTTGGTATCAAAGAGAAAAAAAAAAACGTAAAACATCTGAAAAAAAAATTTTTTTTACCTTTTTTTTCAAATTTTTTAAAAATATTAAAAAATATAGTTTTAAATTTTTCAAGGTACGAACGATAAAAAAACATTTATTAAAGTATTATACCAAATTTGAAGGTAATCAATCAAATAAAACTTAAGATTTTATGTCGACCAGGTCAAAAAAATTAGTTTCGAGAAAAACGCGTTTAAAGTTTTGAGATTATTGTCAGTCATTCCGGTGCGGCGTAATTGCTGCCTCATTTATAGCTATAACTTCGAAAATATTGAGAATTTAAAAATTTCCTTTCGGGAACATATTCTTAAAGGTCTAAACTTTAAGAATATTCAAAAAAATAAAAACATTTTTTTTAAATTTCTAGAGTAGAATAGCCCCTAAAGCTCTTTTTAATATACGGACATACTATCATGCCATTTTCCTATCGAGATAGGTAGAGATTTTTTTCCTCAACATTAATTCATTTTCAACAAACATCTTTAAACGTGTCTCTCTTTTCCATTTTGACTCACGTAGAATTGGATAGAATAGTTGGACATTTGTTGCTACTTATTACTGAAAATTTTTCTTTTTTTTTTGTTTCTTCATAAAATATTTTAATTTTTGACTCCTGTAACTGTTTCGACAATTTTTAAAATTCTGTTTTAATTCAGACTTAAAAAGCCTTTGAGACTACGATAGAGTTTGCTGAATTGATTACCAAATACAAGTTGCTTATTTACTCATCAACTTTTATCAAATGTGCATTCATGCAATGCTGATTGTATAGAAACATTGCATTGTGTTTGACAGATTTTCTAGTTTCTCATGCTATTGTAAAAAAAAAATAATAAATTGAAAAAATATCTCACCATGTCCGTAGTTATTATCAACCAGTCTTGGGTTAATGTTACTGAAAGATAATCTGAGGAATAATGTTATATATTGTTAATCATTTGCAAAAAGTAGCGAGCTGTGTGTTATAAAAAATTGATGAAAACAAATTTGAGAATAAACCCAATTTTTGTAAACAAAAAGGTTTTGAAAATCTTAAATATTTCTTCCGATTACTGAACTCAAGTAATTAATTAACAATCCACAAAGTTGATTTATAAAAAAAACCTGAAAGAGTATTAAATATAATTTATATTTAATATTTGATGAAATGAAAAGTAAATTAAAGTATTTAGACAAACTCAAAACTATAAAAAGACAAAGACCTAAGAATAAATTCTTTTTGATACTTGAACAAATGAAATATGAAACAATGAAACGAAATATCATATTGGTGTCATCTAAAAATATGAAAGGAATTGAAAAAGATCCAAAGAAATATATTCATGAAAAATTTATGGAACCAATGATTTTGATATTGCGTTTCTTTGGTTTAAAACATGAAGTGTCTAGAGCTTCGTGGAAAAAGAAATTACATTCATTTGTAATATTTTCAATCCTTTTAATACTATCCATTGTTTTATATGATCTACGCTATAAAATCAAGTATATTAATGAAACCCATCTGGAAATATCATTTGACTCATTGCCGTTGGTATCACAGTTTATGTTGGCTTGTAGCACTTTATTCAGCGGTGCTTTTGTACCTCCAACAGTATTGAAAATGTACAACATAAATTATGATTTGATAGATTCTCTTTTGAATGTTGACTTACCATTTTTTTACAAATATCAAAGGAAAGCTGCCTTTAAAATTTTTTTATTAATAATTTCATGGATGATTTGGTTTACCGGTTTTGGTATATATACAATGATTGTGTCAGAAGATAAAATAGAATTACCTAGTTACTTCTACATTAACGATTTCACTTTGTATTTTTTCAATTCATTCCACACTATTTATTTTATTATGGTCTTGTATTTATTGAAAATGAAATATTTTCTTTTAAATTTTGAATTACAAATTATCTACATGATGGGCTACCAAGATCCCATCTATATATGTAACTCTGAAGATAGCAGCGCTTGTTTACACGACGTTGGGATGATGGAAAGCTTTATGTTTAGTTGTGAAGATTTGATAAAAAACAGACAGAAGATTTTTAAATGTCAAAAAAATAATTTGAAGAATTTGATCGAAGCTTACACAATATGTTGTGACCAGGCTGATTTAATCAATTTTTGCTTCTCTGTTCAGGTAAATGTGTTTTATTAAATGTTATTTATTTTTTACGTGAGAAGTATTAATAATACAGGTTGATCGCGGGGGATAAGTTCTGGACATGGTCGCGATAAGCGAAATTTTGCAATCAATGGGGGATTAAAAAAAAATCATTTTAAAATTCAAAAAACACTTTATAAATAAAATAAACATTATTAATAACAAAAAAAATGTCATACATAACATAATTCATTCATTTTGTTCTGCGTCGCAAAAAAGAATTAGGTTCCCGTGTTAACTCTCTAGCATACATTTATTATGCAAAATTTGCCGATAACTATCAAATAATCTGTTACAACCACGCTTTACAACACTCACTCACTCGTAATCTTCTAACAACTCCATGCATTGATTATGAAGAGAAACGGCCTTTTCAATGATTTTGATACTTAACTTTCGACGATTATGATACTTAAAAAAAATGATTATTTTTAAAAAAGATCGCGATATAACGAATCCGCACTCGCCGGGGTCACGATAAACGGGGGTTACCTGTATATTAATGCCATACATAATATGCATATAAGAGTACATATGTATATCACGTTATTTTCCTGTTTGAGTAGGCAGAGCACATTTTAGGCAGAGTTTTATAAACCACTTTTTGTGAAACTTAATGAGCTATGGAAAAACTAAATTCGGATATAAAATGGTCTATATGTAAGTAAAACCAGTTTGGAAGTGAATCCGCTTGGAATCGAACCTAGGGCGCCTGTTTGCATAACTTGAATGCTAACCATTAGACCGCTGCGTTAAACTGGGATTGACCACATCAGTCATTCATACTATTTTCTTATATATTTAAATTTTTTTACGGCTTCGAGAAAGTATGAGTATTTCTTTCTCTTCACGACAGCAATAGAAACAGACAGACTTAATAATTTTTATACATGCTCTTTTTTATTACTAACATTAGTTAACTGTCTTTGAATGTTTCTGGATTTTAGAATTTATTTGCTGTTGGATGTGGAATTGTTTCCATGATAAGAGGTTGCATGTATGCCATATGCTCTTCAATGAAAGAGGTAAGTTTTTCAGAAGAAACAAATTAAAACATGGATTAAAAAACATTAGCTTAGAATTTGGCTGTCTTAGAAGTCAAAGTCTTTATTACAAAGAATATTTTGAAGAAATAAATATTCATTTCGAATAAAAAAAAACAGTTCTGCGTCATCTCAATCTTGGTTCTGATTTCCCGAGAATGATCCCTCTGATATTGACGTCAGCATCCCAGTTACTTGAATTTATGTATTCTTTCAATGCATTTAGATTTTACTCTCAGTGACGCGTCTTGTTGTTGATCCCCATCACTAATAAAGAACTTTGTTTTTGTAGTATTTATTGGGGGTCTGTTATAATTTGGATTATTATGTAATTTTAATTTGTAATAGTTTGGAAAACCTCCAGTCCATTTTCAATCGTTACCGCCTTCAGTAGGTCTCAAATATTTCTACAGTAGAGCACTAATATTTAGATCTCAATTATCCGTGAGTTAGATTAACCGTGGTTCTCTGTAACCATATCCTCTATACCAGGGGCGCTCAGACTTGAACCATCGGCGATCTACCATAAAACCATTAGGCGGCAAGCGATCAACTAGGTAAAAATAAAATACAAAGTCACCCCTCAGCCCCCAACCGTTGAAGCGTGTATATCGGTACCAGTTCGAACAGAATTTAGTCTTGTTTGTGCTCCCCTGAAGATAAGGTGAAAGCCTTGAAACCGGTAGGGTTATACCGTTACAAAAAGTTGAATAAACAGTGTTTGATAAAAATAAATTACAATGTCTTTAAACCTCCACAACGTTAATGCCTTAACTAAAAACAACAAAATACAAAGTTTATAAATGGTAAGTATTTATTAATTGCAAAGATGATCACATATAAATAAGTATTATCATTGAAATAATATGTGTTCTGTAACTAACGTTCTTTTGATGTCGATGCATGGCACTGCATGTCCTCTGCATACTTTTCATAGGATGGCACGTAATTACTATGTGTCAAACGTAAGCAAGAATTAAGATGTTCATCACTGAGCCGATTACGATATTTAGATTTAATTATTTCCATTTCGGAAAACGCAGACTCACACAAATAAGTTGACCCAAACAATGCTGTTAACTGACAGGCAATTTGTTTCAAACATGGATATTTTCTTCAGATAAACAAGCCCAAAATATGGTATCTGTTGCTCTGGCTTTGAGATGTAACATATATCTATTAAATGTTAAATTATTATCTATCAGATAGATGATAATGTAATATTTAATGTTCGTTACTATATTAACAAATATTAGGTTAAAATAATTGTTAAAAAATATTAAGTGTACTTTTTATAAATTGAATGTAAGAAATTTCAAAAATATAATATGTAATTGATCGACTTAAAAACCTCCCGCAATCGACCAGTCGATCACGATCGACCATTTGACCACCCCTGCTCTATAGGTTATAGATATGGTTGTAAAAGCGAAATTGCGGTGAACCGGGCATGTGATACGCATGGGCGATCACAGACTCCCAAAACGTGTCTTGTACGGGTGGGCAAGCGAAGAATTGTTGAGCAGAGGAAATGCTATAAGGACAGTCTGCGAGAGTTACTTACTTACTTTGTGCGAGGCGCCTGAGGACTGGGAGCAGGTGGCTCGGGATCACGAGGGGTGGAGAGCCGTGTGTTCTCGGGGTGATGGCGTCTCAGCGGCTAGACGTGTGAGAAACAGTCTGCGCGCTGCGAACATGCATCAACATGGCCAGGCGGCTCAGCAGGGTCCATATGTCTGTGGTATATGCGGAATGGAGTGCGCATCTAGGATCGGGCTGTTCTCTCACAGAAGATCACACGATCGACGTGGGAGAACGGTTCAGGACTGACGTTGGAGTAGCGAGGGGATCCTCGACTGCGAGGCCCGGCAATGAGGTCCTCTCTAATAGAATTTTTGACATTTTAGTAATCCAGGAAATAAAAACCCAATTTTTTAAAGAACATCCACATTTTGAAAATTACAAAGCAAGGACCTAAAATGTTATAAAATCTATGGTTAACATTATACCAAATGATTAACGCTAGCAACTTGGCAGTGTTTCCCCGCGTCTACACCGACAAGAAAGTATGTGGATCCTGGGCTTCCCAATGTAATTGCCAGGGTATAATTACAGCGTTTAGTGGTTGTATCTGTCAAACATTGAGAAAACTTGTTCATATACTTATCTTGTGTAGCAAAATCTATCTATTATGTCAACTCTTAAAATGTTTAACCCAGTAAAAACTTAATTTGGATTAACCATGTTTTTTAATTATCCGGGCTTGAGTGTCCTCTATACTCCAGAAAATGTAGGATGGTCCCTGTGACGTTTGAAATGTCATGTCTCAAAGGGATGGGGTAAAATCGTTTTTTTATACATCGAAAAATTGTATATCTCTAAACGTTTTAATTCCTAATTTTTATTATACTGACTTTCTAATGTATTGTATGATTTGTATCTATCTTTGAATAGGCCAAGATCCACTATGAATTAATACGAATTACGAACATTAATTTTAGGTAAAAATTGAAAATCCAATTATCGTATACCCCATCCCTAGCTAATGCAGACTAATGTAGTGACTTTTAACAAATGTCACCAAATATTATTTGATTTTAACAATCTGTCACATTTTTGCTAATTTATTGTTAGTTTTATGTAATGCATTTACCTAAATAAATTGCTATTTATTAGAATCGAGGCTTATATTAAAGTTGATAAAATAATAAAAATTGCTGAACATTGTTACAAGGTTATATTGGGGCAAATTTGTGAACTATCACAGGGACCATGCTACATTTTCTCTAGTATAATTACCACGGATAATGGATGCTCTACTTTCATTACATGAACCCTTAGATTCAAATTTGGTACAGTTTAGATTCTCTGCCTTTGTATTTTTTCTAAAAAACAGTATTCACATTATTCCTCAATATTTTTGACAATTTAAAAAAAATATCATAGATATGACCGAAGTCATAGGTATCCTTATATTCTAAAATATTAGGTGGAAAAAAACCTGTGTTGTTCGAGGGGAATAGCATAGCACTGGGTTCGAACGGTGACCTTCCGCACGAAAGTCGAGTGCGTTAGCATGAGGTTATGAACCTTAAATTTACTTTTATGTTTTTAGCATAAAAAAATTAAATCATCTGCCTAACATTTTGATAGACTGTTATATTGCTTATAACAGTAAAACTGAATATATATTTTCTAAAGAAATCGTAGGGAGAATAAATTATAAAAGAATTTAAAAATATATTCATGTATGAAACTTTGGAAAGGCCAAATGTGGCGTTACCAAATTAACCAAATTCTGAAAGAGTGATAAGTCTTCAAGATAGGAGAGAGTTTGCATGAAAAATTGGTAGAAGCGAAATATGTATGTTAGGATATAATGAAGTAGAGATTTTTTCTCCCTGCCCATTTCATTTGATGAGATGGTGATTGTACGGCACCGGTACAAAGACTGTATAAATAGATGGATGGCTGCTGCTCAATGCTCGGAGATTCGGCTCACGGTGAAAAGGTCGGTGAGAAGTAGCAGGGTGAAGAGATTCCTCTTTAGCAGGTACGAGTAGTAGATGGTCGTAAAGTAAAAGGCAGCAGACAGAGTGAACTGAGAATGCATTTTCTGGACTTTGGTGTTCCAGATGTGCGGCCAATTGCTCATCGCAAGCGCCTGTTTTCGCCCGTGCATGCCGTCATGACTTGCGAGATATCAGATTTCTCGCAAGCTTTCGCATGCATGGGCCGGCCGACTTTTGATACTGTCTCACGTGATGGCTGCGCATAAGGAACATTTCAGTTACGGTCGTAACACAGCACGGACCTCAACAAACATAAGAATATACATAAAAAAATACCAATATTATACAAAACAAGAAAACAAATAAATTATATGTTTTAGGTGACACATACGTCCGATATAGTTATAATGATAGTAATATTTTCTTTTTACAATGTGATGTTGAATAATTTCAGTTAAACTCGAGCCATCTCCGAGCAATTTTCACCAACGTTTATTTTTGCATATATGATTTAATGATACTTTCATTTATTCTATCATTTTGTAATTACGTGAAATCAGAAGCGATAAAAACTACAAAATATTTGGACAACATTTTGATTAATCAATCACCAGGTAAATTGAAATACACTTTTTTATTTTCATATTCCCATAGATAATCAGTCAAAAATGCAAAAGGCATAAAGAGCAAATCATTTATATAATAGATTGAATAAAAAATAAAGAAATCCACGCAACTCGGAATATTGAAGTATCTAATAAAAATAGAGAGTTGTAAGATACAGTAGTTAAGACACATCACACGAAAGTGAAAAATAAGGATTCCTCAAAAATATTTTAAAGTCAGTCCAAAATGAAGTAGGCCCGGCCCTGTCACCCCTGGAGTTGGGAGAAGTAGTTGGAGTGAAGTATTGGCTGAGTGGACATTGGCTGAGTGGAGGCAGTGGAGTTCACGAGAGAACAAAATAAGTGAAATTTTAGAAGCAATGTGTACTAGTTATACATCACAGGATAGGAAGGGTTAAGTAAAGTATTCCAACTCCCTATAAATGAAAACATTTTCATATTTTTTAGATCCAAAAGAACGTGAGGAGCTGGAGTCTTGGTTAAACTTTGCACAGAGGCGAGTGCCCCGCTTTACCGCTGGTGTCTTTTTTGAATTGGATATTGCACTGTTTTGTGGAATCGTCAGCACCATATTCACTTATATTGTCATTGTTTTGCAGTTTGGCAATGTATCAACATCCTTTACATCATAATCTAATATTATTAATGTAATTTTATATTGTATTCATATTTATAAAAATTATAATGATAAAATACACATATATTTATAATCATTTCAAGATACATCCCGTATTCATTTATTAATTACAAATTCTAAAAGAAATTTTATCATCCAGGACAATGTTTCTCCATCTTTCACAATCTGTCTTATGCTCCAATATTTTCCTTTTCTGTGGCCCCTTAGTCCTGCATCCGAAGATAGTAAGGAGGCACAAATTTAGTGACCAATAATAATATATTTTTAAAGGTTTTAACTTAATTTTTATTTGACCTGTCAATGTCAGCCTATTTTTATCCACAATTCCAAACAATGTCCATTTTAAATATTTAACGATGAAATGATGCTCGATTGTTTTATTTTTGTTTTTAATTTGCCTCTCAGCCTCGAGTATTCTAAGTAATCAGCCTGATTTCTGCTTTCAAGATAATTATTATGAAGTTTGTTTTTATTTTTGAGATCTCGGATTATATCGACATTGAACCAAACTGGATAATTTGGTAGATTATGTTTTTGTGGGACGCAGATATCTAGCTTTCCGTAAATGACACTATGGCTTCGTCAATATTATCTAGACCAAAGATTTCCAAAGTGGTCTATATGGACCCCCAAGGGTCGATTTCGACTTGCAGGGGGTCTATGTCAGCCAGAAAAGAAATTGAGGGTGCACGAGATGTAAATGGGGGTCCACGTGAGCGGATCCCATTTAAACAGATTTTACCGGACAAGGTACAAATGAACTGTAACTAGGTGCGTTGGTTGCTACGTAGTGAAGAAGGTAGCGGGGTGAAGAGATTCCTCTTAGGCAGGTCGGTAGCGGGTCTCAAAGTAAAACACAGTACAGTCGGTTTGTACTGAGAATATAATTTTTCAAAAACTTATTTGAAGTTAATAAGATTAGGAAAATTCAATATTGGGCAGGCAGGGGGGTCTACGGAAAACAATAAAATCGCCAAGTGGTCTACGGGGCCAAAAAATTTGGGAAACTATGATCTAGACTATACAGAATGTTCCAATCGAAATGTAGTAAAATGTTATTTAAAAGTTTAAAAAATGCCTTATAGTAGTTATATGTAGGTCGGAAGTTGCGCGGGGAGGAGGAGGCGCCCTGGGTGGCGGAGGGCGGTAATTGCGGCCCCTCCCTCGGTCCGCACATCTCACCTCGACCTCCACGGAGAGTGTTGGATGATGTTTATCCTCTTTTACAAAGCACTCCAACGATCTGTTCACCTTGCAGTTGGTATTGCTTAATACTAGGTCTTGCATATTGCCGTATTCGTTATTTATATAATTGTATTGGACAAGATCGTTTGTTTGAAGAAAACTGTCATAATCTAACAATACTTCCGTGGATTCGTTATTCAAATTAAAATCTCCTATAATTAAAACATTTTTGTTGCGTAACCTAACATTGCCCGAATTTAGTTTCATCGGCACCCGTGCACTCGAAGTAAACTGCACAGATATAAATTGTTGTATCGTTTATCCTGCACCTCACCCAGATGTCTTGGTCATTTGAAATGTTTAGTTCAAATATGCATTTGCAGGGGATCTGCTGGTTTACAGCTAACAATACCCCGCGCCCGCTCTCGCCAGCGTCACTCCGAAACACGTGGTATGCACTCGTCTCAAATAGTTCTCCATCCTTCAAAGATGGACACAACCAGGATTCTGTGAGCGCTATTATGTCCGCATTTTGTAATAGTGTATTGTCCCGGAATTCTTGAAGTATGGTATTGAGACCTCAAACATTTTGGTATAAAATTCTAATTTTTCCTGTTTTCCTCATTTTCTACCCTTCGTTTTTAAGCTTTTAAAAATATGAATTTTGAGACAGCTATCCCAAATGGCCAACTATAGTAGCAGGGTCGTTGATTTTTTCAACTAGCTGCTCGGGTACTCCAATTTCGAATGACACATGTTGTTTTTTTGTAGGGAGTTTTTCAATTTGGAAGTCTTCTTTCTCAATAGACCTCAAATATGTCAAAATATCGTCCGTGGACTGCCCTTTTTACAGGCTTCAGATTTGTATTTTTTTTGGAACTGGTCTTTTGGTCTTCCGTTTGACAAGTTTCCATTCCTTTTGGTGCTGAATCTTGTTTTATGCAACTTTGGCTGGAGTTACTTCTGACGTTTTTTGTGAATTTGGTCCTTTTTCCAACGTCATATATTTTTGGGGTCGCAGCTTTGGATTCCGCCAACTCTAACGCTCCTGTTAAATGATGGACCATCTTCGGCCTCCAACTGTTTTCGCGGAGACTCATTCCGATAATTTTTACCGCGCTTTTCTCTTTGGAAGTGTCGCGTTCCAGATTGGCCGGTTCTGGCCTATACCGCAGAGTATATTAAATTCAAGTCGGTTCTTCCTCCAGCCGGCGTATTGCCATTTCTTGACCCCGGTTATTTTGCTATAGAATTTTGTTAATCAAGGAAATTCTTCTGTAATGTCCCGTACACCCTATTGCTGTAAATTCCGACATCCGAGATGAGTACTCGAGATACCGAATACGATTATGTATTCAAAGCCGCCGAGAACCTTCCAGTGATCACTTCAGCGATATTGAAACTTGCCCATGACGCGGCGTTGATCAGGCCATCTTGGCTTGCTTAGCTCCCGGCAACAGGTCGTCCTGCTATGAGCTTCCTTTCTTGCAACGATATCTGTCCCAGGACGACCATCTCGAGGACTCCGCGGTGCGTGCCCGGACGCAATACAGGTTTGTGTGCTTGTAGAATTAGGACGATGCTCTTCCGGACCACGTGCTGGTGTCTTCTAGCCATTAGCGTAGCTTAAGTCATATTGTAAGAGAAAAATCCAAGAGTTAAGGTATTTATATGCTAAATGTATTATAAATGTATCCAATTGGTAATTTCTTAACCTTTATTATAAGCTAATGTTCCATAAGTTTAATATTATTTCTATGCTGTAATGCATACTTGTAAAATCTTGTTTTAAACCTTATTGTAACATAATTAATCTGAGCTGTACGAATGTTCCCGCATTCACCTTTAATTTTCATATGTCGGGTCTTTATATATATTCCCATGTACGCTGTAGCATCTTTGTATTTCACTTTGAACACATTGCTTTACATAAACTCTGTAACCGATTATTTTGATTGTATTTACACATTTTTGGAATTATAACAATAATGTCTTGTAATCCTATTTTAATGCATTCTTGTAGTAGCCCTGAAACAATTGTCAAATTTTAATTCATTGTACGATTACAGGAGATATTATGTTTTATGTTGATACCCACGAATGAGATAATTCCTATTTCGCAGTCGGGGCTTAACGAACCTTGCGATCAAAGAGTCCTGCGTTGCTTGTTCCGTTTGAGCTAACTCGATTAAGCGTTGCTTGAATGAGATGGTGTTAAAGTAAAAATAAATTAAAATCTACTCAATACATTTCGCGCTCAAACAAATTGACGCGTAGTTTGCCGCGAACGAAAGGACGCGTAGTTTGCCGCGAACGAAAGGACGCGTAGCATACCCAGGTGACGCAATGTATTTTGGCGCGCAAAGTTAAAATAGCTCATAACAATATATTTTGGCACCAAAAAAAATAATTCATAACAACAAATCAATTCATAACAATTCCTCAGATGGACAAGCAGTTTGCACCTCGAGAGTGGTTAAGTGGGAATCCAGTCTAAATATTTTTTCCCTTTAGGAACGGGTTAAAATTCAACTTCCTTTCTACATATTTTTTTCTTCTTGGTAAACTTGAATCTGAACAATACCATCACCCAATGCCAAATCAAGCAGAGGACGGTTAAAAATATTACAAAATAAACAAATATACATTGAGTGCAAGGATATGAAGGCGGTGGCTTACATAAGTTGTGTGAAGATTACTTCATGCCCTCCACATCCATATGTATTCTCCAAATGTATTCTACAAATGTTATTCACTTGGTTCAACTATATTTTTCTCGGTCATTTTTTATCACGACTCCCACTCATTTTGCATTGTATTTGTATTCGTTAAGTCAGTCTTTCGTCGCCCACCCGTACAATGTGTCCAAATTACCTCAAAGTGCTCTTATCGACATAACATTATTTATTTAGGTTTTTTGTTCATTGAAATTATTGTGAACGCAGCCTGATGCCATTATGATAGCAAACGAATTTCATAGAATATGAATGTTTATGGTCAAATTGTTTATATCAACTGTCAAATTCAAACGTCTCATACGAGTAGCTCGAGATAATACATAAACACAGCCGCTTATTAATCTGTTAGTTATAATACATGGTAATCTGTAACGGTCACTCTTCAAGAACATACTTTCGTGAATACTGTGCTTTTTAGTAAAACATATTTAGTTTACCAATAGTTCAAGATGTCTCAAAGATTTCACGTTGTTCAATGTTTTCAGTGTGAGACTTTTCAGGTAATAAACTCAAAAGTATTTCTGATTTTCCCTGCTTTATATCTGAAACATCCTTAATTCAAAACCGTGACCAATGTTAGTTATACATGTACGTGTTATTTGATTTGCAGATTTGAGTGAAAATGCTATGTAACAACTTATACCATTTTACTATCATTTATCAAGATTTTGTCTCTGATCTCAGGTTTACTGTAGATCTCAGGTTTAATATTGTTACATAAATGCAGACTGACAAAATGTTTACGAATTTTGGCAAGAGTTTCGAAGCAGATGTGCCCAGGCGTCCAGATTTCGGCGAGAATGTCTCGTCTTGAATAATTTCTCGATTTATAAACTAATTCTGCCGGGAGTCAGAAACTGAATTTAGAAACTGTAATTCTGACTCCCGGTCTGCGATTTCCGAATTTTAAAATCAAACTGAAGAAAAAAGTACATTATTTTTATATTTGCTGATTTTTAATGCTTAGTAAGTAAGTGGACAGAGATTCAGTGAACGAACAAAAAATATCTATAATAATTATGTTTTTTTTTGTGTTATATTTTGTAATAAAAATGTTTTATCAATATGTTATGAAATATTGACACATTGCATGAAAGTTCTCATTTAAATGTATTAAAAATGGTTTTTTATCTGTCCTTTTTTAAAAATAAAATCCTGATATGCTATTTTTGCATTTGCATAACGATATACTGTTGTAGTTCCCTTTTTATTATTATAAAATCCCGACGTGTGGTTTTAGTGGCCCTTTTTATTATTATAAAATCCCAATATGCTATTTTGAAACTCTGGTAACCCTGATCCACTGTGTCACTTTTGGTTAAATATATTTAAATTGCGAGTCGTTGATTGTTTAGCCATGATAATATGGGTTTGTAAGCTGGTACATAGAATAGAGGATAATTTCTTCACAGTTGCAATTAACGGGGACATAAAATCTGAGTGTCTCTAATATTGAAGGACAGTTGAAACTATTGGGAGTACAAATTAGTTTGGTCCGTTTCCAAAAGATGGTTCTGGCTGTTATAAATGGTTCATAGTGACAGCCGATTTTGGCGGTTTCAGAGAGGTTAGACATCTGCCAATAATATTGTTTATATCGCTTTGAGTTTCATGCAAAAACCTTGTTTTGTACAGTGTTGAAAATGTTGAATTTTGTGTTAACCAAGCAGTATTTGCGGGAGGTTTTAATTTTCTGCTTTAATTGGAAGAAAAGTGCAGCTGAAGCACATCGAATGCTTGTCGAAGTTTATGGTGACGCTGCTCCAACTGATAAATCATGTAGGGAATGGTTTCGACGTTTCAAGGATGGAGATTTCAGCGTCGAAGACAAGCCTCGCTCTGGACGGCCAAAAAAATTCGAGGACAAAGAATTAGAGGCATTACTCGAAGAAGATCAGAGTCAAACGCAAAAGGAGCTTGCAGAATCATTGGGAGTGACTCAACAAGCCGTTTCCGTACGATTGAGAGCCATGGGAATGATTCAAAAACAAGGAAATTGGGTGCCTTATGAACTGAAACCGAGAGACGCTGAAAGGCGATTTTTCACTTGCGAGCAGCTGATTCAAAGGCAACAAAGAAAAGGTTTTTTGCATCGGATTGTAACTGGAGATGAGAAGTGGATATTCTACGACAACCCCAAGAAGAAAAAATACTACGCTAAGCCCGGTTAATCGTTTCCATCGACCTCAACATCAACACCAAAACCGAACATACATGGTTC